>CM032453.1:116445046-116497546 GCA_019049505.1 Pachyrhynchus sulphureomaculatus
ATCAAGTCTGAAAAAAGTTTACCGCTAGCGCGTTCTCTTGCAATATACTGCCTAAACCATTAAATATGGAATAATATCATATAACAAAGAATATAATATATATAAAATGCAACGTCTCTCTGTCTGTCTGTCTGTTCGTTAGTGCGATTATCACTCGAAAATCACTTATCCGATTTACGTGTTTTTTTTTATTCATACATATGTTCGCTTTCCAGGTTATATAATAATAATAATAATAATAATCTATAATCCATAATACATATAAAATGCAACGTCTCTCTGTCTGACTGTCTGTCCGTCCCTTGTTTGCGCGTATTACTCGAGAACCACTTATTCGAATTACGTGATTTTTTTTAGATTTATACATATGTTCTCTGGCCAAGTTATATGTAGGATATATTTTATTACGTTAGGTAATATAAGAAATAAGCAGGGACGATAATAGTGAATCAATTGGGAAAAAAGTTTGTCGCTAGCGCACTCTCTTGCAATACGCTGCCTAAACACTTAAATATGGAACAATATCATGTAACTAAGAATACAGTATATATAAAATGCAACGTCTCTCTGTCGGTCTGTCTGTCCGTTAGTCCGTTAATACATATGTTCTCTGATCAGGTTATAGGATATATTTTATTACGTTAGGTAACATAAGGAATTGGCAGTGACGATAATAGTGAATCAAGTCCACGCGAGTGGAGTCGCGGGTACGGTTAGTCCCTACATATTTCTGATAATTGTGTGTAGGTATGAAGCCATCCTCTATTTCAATCCGACATGGCTCCATTTCTACATATAATTCCAGTCAATCAGTATCTTGATATGTCAACTTGACAATATTCTAATTTTTGTGGATATTTTCTATGAATTATTTTTCCCCGCCAGAAGGTTCCTACTTCCTTTAGGGTCAACAAATTTCTTAAAGCTCGTTTGTCAAATCGAAGAATCGATTTTCACTTAACAATTTCCTGCAATGGTGAAAATGTGCTTTTTCGTGGAAATATTTCTTTATGTAGTTTATCTATTCCTCATGCTAAAATATCATATTGGTGAGACATCTACCTGCAAATTTTCTAGATGTACTCTTATAGAGTCGTTTTGTACAGCTCTTTGGATGATGTTTCTCATGCTCCTTTAATTGAACACTATTGTGCTACGCTTCAAGGTCAGTGTTCGACTACTTGAGTACCCGAAACGAGCAAGTCTTTGCTGATATTGCCCACGTATTTATGGCCCTTATAAAAATATAATAAAACTATTTATTAACCTCGAAGATAGAAAGAAAGCTACGGAGAAGAATAGTAGAGTTGATCCTAATGTATTATTGTAGGTTTTATTAAAGTTTTAAGTGTAACAAAAAATATTTGGGTTGCGGTTAAATATTTTAAATAATTCGAAATATGGGTATGATGAATGTACGATATTTTCAATATGTAAATATAGTTTACATCATCAACATTTTGTTTCAAACATATTATTAAATCAACACCAAGTGAAATATTTCTCTAAATTTTTATATAAAATGTTGATTTATCAATAGGCTTTTAAAACTGTTTTTCTAAGACAATTTACTCACTTTTTGATATACACAGTACAACCCAGCAAGGAATTTTAGATAAACTAGAAAAACGTTGTTAGTAAGGGTTTAGGACTCACAGAACAATTAGGTAATATTATATTATTTGAATTGATAACAAATGATATTTTCAACATGACTTTATAAAAAATTAAAACAATGTTGATGGTGTTTTACGAATTTGTTGGAACTGGTTAAACTATCACCGATGAGTATCATTTGGAAGTATTTCAAAATTTAATAGGTAGAATTCTTCGTCTTCGATATGAATATCTCGATTCAGATAACTGGTTGTTATTTCACGAGGAAGCATCAAGTCACCCTCCACAGTTGGTTAAGTTTTGGCTCGAAATAATGTCTGTGTGTTGAACCATATACCGTATTCAGTTGATTTAGCACCTCGTGACTTCTGTCTATATCAAAAAATTAAAATGACATAGATACCATTTAAAAGGCTTCTATATGGACTTTGCAGGAAATTCGACCAAATAAGCTAGAAAATGATTTTGAATCATGAAATATTTTTTTTGGTATAATGAATTGCAAGGAGAATACTTAAAGTAAAAAGAAGATAACTGAACTTCATTTAACTTTTTAGTGTAATGGTGGAGAAAATGAATTCTTGCACAGTGTACATCATTTTGCAAAAAAATTTTTTAACCTAAATCTTAGTAGTTTTCTAGTTATTTGCGAGAAAATGGCAACAATAATATTTTTTAAAGATGATAACAATGCAGTCTGATTTATACAGGTCGACAGAATGTCCTTCTCTCGATTTTCTGCCATGTCTTATTCGCGTAAATTAAATGTTCTATTGGTTTTGTACTTAATTACACCTACTTTTGCTTTTAAGTTGAAAATGTATAAAGAGTTATACAGGGTGGCCCAAAATTACCGAAGGGTTTGAATTCCTTATAACTTTTTTATTATAATTTTGTTTTTTATTTCTTTTCAGTATCTTGTAAAGAAGACTTGGGGAATTTAAAATGGAACAGTACACAATTGAACAACGTGCCAAATCGTTGAACTTTATTTCTCAAATCAACGGTCCATTGTTTTGACTCAGCGTGCATATCGTCGTTATTTAATGTGCGGGTTGGACCCTCAGAGTTAACAATAACCGTCTGATTAAATTTTCGACAACAAGGGGCAGTAAGGAACCTTCCTGGTGCCGGCAGATGACGAACGGTGCACACGGATGACAATATTGAACGGGTACAGGAGAGTATTCGGGAAGATGGAGAAACATCAACCAGGAGACGTTCGACACAACTTGGCCTCTCACGAGGGTCGCTGCAGAGAATTTTGCATACAATAAGAATGTTTCCATACAAAATTCAGCTTGTCCAAGAATTGAAACCGACCGATTACCAGCAACGACTTGATTATGTAATTTATTTCCGGCAAAAAGCAGAAAAAAATCATGATTTTATTCATAATTTAATTATGAGCGACAAAGCCCATTTCCAATTAAATGGGTTCGTTAATAGGCAAAACTGCAGGATATGGGCTACGGAAAATCCAAGAGTAGTTTAACAGCGACAATTACACCCACTTAAGTGTACTGTTTGGTGCGGTGTTTCGTCGGAAAGGATAATTGGCCCATATTTTTTTGAAAATGAACAAAAAATTTATAATTATGTCTTAAATAAAAAGTTATAATGAACTCAAACCCCTTCGGTAATTTTGGGCCACCCTGTACAATCTATATATAAATACGCTTAGCAGATTTTATCTAACATTTATAGAAATGTATTCCCTACAAAAACATTTAATACACAAAAAGGGTAAAATAACATTTTATTTATAAATATTTAATAGTGGCAGGATTTTGGTGATATATTTCTCTCCACAAATCGATCCTCTTGCTTTCTGGATTGATTTCCATACTCAACTCTTCTTTGATATGCAACGCATTAATTTGTCGCGTCATAACCGGTTTCCATTTAATACCCAATTCCGCTTCGTCTGGAGTTGGATTGCCGAATTTTGCAAAGTTGTCCAAAGTTTTAGGACACGCCATAAGCTTACGTCTTCTATACTTCCCGGTTCTAACTGTGGTGTTATAGGGGATTTGAATAAATATCCTAACTCATCTGCATGTGAACAACCTAAAATAAACCTGGCGTTGTATAAATGTTGGATTTTGAATAATCATTATATTGTCTATTATTTTGATAAATCAAATTTTTAACAAATTTTGGGGAAATATTTATATATTTAGCTGTAGACAAGTCGAAATAAGGAATTAGGTCTTTAATTTATTATATAAAGTTGCCTGCAAAAAACCACGGTCAGTTTATAAAATTTTGGCATCCTGGTCAAGGGTTATCTTATCGCTTCATTGTAAAATTTATATAAAAATAAAGAATATCTAGGCATACGCTGTTTTTTCCTCGGTGGTAATCTAAAAGGAAATCCAATCTCGTCTCTCCTTAAGATATTACTGTTGTGCACAAATTTGGGAACCTCGACAAAGCTCGAAATTTTAAATTTCGTAAACCAAAATTACATAACTGGAATCGCTTTGTGCTTAAAGCCAAATTCCCAACAGAGTTTTATTGTTATTATTAATAGTTAACTAATAAATAATGGAAGAACGTCAAACTCATCTGATAATAATTCCAGAAGCTACTGATTAAATATCCAATTTAAAATACTATTTGTTACGTTTAGTAAATGAATGATTATAATTCTAAAAACATTCCAGTTAGGTATAGCAACACTACACACGTAAAAATAGTAAATTCCAGCACTTTCTTGAAATAAAAATAATATATACAAAAACAGGTAATTTGGAAATCTTTGTAAGGAACCAAGACAAGTTTGTTTCTGAACCACCCTGAATTCTCTAAATAGAATTTGGTTATAGGATGTACTATCTTTGGGCCTTAACTAATCCCAACCTCGATTTAATTTTCTGGCAGTTCTGGAATCATAGATATTTTAATATTTAATAAGGCAATGTTTGCTGAATAAAAAAAGGAAAATATTTAAGATAGATAAATCTAATCACAATGAGATAGAAAATCTAAAAATAGTATAAGATACAGGATGTTCTATTTAAAATATCAAAGTTGCTGCTAGTTTCCTATAGAAGCTGCTGCATGGCTGAAAATATTTTAAATAGATAGAGCATGTTTGTTAACATATAGGACCAAAATTCAAATTGATGATGTTTATTGATTCTTCAAAAATATAGATCACCTTATACTATAATATATATATATATATATATATATATATATATATATATATATATATATATATATATATATATATATATATATATAAACAAGCCTTAACATAACTTGGCTGTATGTAACATTGTAACAATAGAATATGACATTGATTGATGTGTGTTTTTTTTAATAAATGTAACTTCTTTGCTTTTTAATTTAGAAAATACCGACGACGCGTAGAATCAATTGTAGAACTGAACTAAATAAATATGTGAATATTATTTTCAGCCCTCATAGAAAAATAAGTATTCTCGTGTTTAAACATTATTTTTATATTAAATGTACCAAACAAGTACTTTAATTGTTTGTTATCAAAACAGGTGTTTTAAGTTGTATTGCCTCCGGCAAATATGTTAATGTGGAAATAAGCTTTAGGTTTCATTTTCTAAAAAAAAATGATACGCCTTTTGTTCTGAGAAAAGTGCTATTTTGGATATGAGAAATTTTGTTTAGGATAAATACAATGAAAATTAGTAAATAATATGACTGCAATATTATATCTTAAATCAGTCACTTTACCACAAACAAAAACATTTCCGTAGATTTTTTTTTTTCGTTTATTTTATAAAATGTCCTATCCTTACTAGTTGATAAAAAAGTAAGCCCACTTTACTATTTTTATTTTGATCTTACCAAATATATGCGGTATTTCAAGAAATTTTTGATTAAATTAAGCTTGGTATCCAATGAAAATTTGTATAGGTAAACTGGGTAGGCTGATGTTTGAGCATGATTTTTAACACTTCCAAAAATCCCTGCTAGAAACCAGGCGTCGGACATTAACTAAAAAAATACAACTATAAATAGATATTTTATTATAACCATAGTTTTATGTATGATAAAAATTTTCTGAAATATTCTTAGAGATTTTGTAAATTATTATTTTAGAACAGTTTTTATAATAGTCTTATGATGATAAAATATTTAAATATGTAATTAAAATGTTTTTAACCCACTTCAAAAAGGAGGAGTTTCTAAAGTCGACTCGTATGTCTTTTTTTAATATATGTTCCCACATAACTCTGGCAAATATATACCGATTTGGATGATTATTTTTTTATTCGAGATGAAAAACTTAAATTTCTGTAATGATACAATGTACCGATTTGGATAATTCTTTGCAGTGTTCCTTCCGGAACACTTATGGGATCACTTTGGTGTCCGTCTGTCTGTCCGTCTGTCACACATCCAATTTTCTCCGAAACTATTTGATACAGAAAGTTGAAATTGGGCACAAATATAGGAATTTATGGCCCAATCAAAGTCGTGTAGTTTCGAAAGTTTGAAAAATTTTACCAGATCGTCGAGTGAATGAAAGCTTGTGAAAACACGAGTTCACAAATATATATGATTTAGTACTGGCGCAAATTTTTCTTCATAATATTTTTTTAAAACCACCAAAAATCGATGTCCAGTACTGAACAAAAAAATTTGGAAAAAATTTTGGAATATTCTCCATAAAGTGTAGATTGAATGAAAGTTATCACGAGTGCGTTACCTTTAATAATTTATCTGGTATATATATATATATATATATATATATATATATATATATATATATATATATATATATATATATATATATTAACAAAGATCGGAAACAAACTTTGTTAAAAACTCATTTAGGATGTATTTTGTGAAGTTACTGATCATTGTATATCTCTAACAAAAATCTTTTATTTCATTCAATGTATGGAACCAATTCGAGAGAGTACACATTCGAGATGGTCCCATAATTTAATAAATTTTATAAAAATTGGTTATAAAAGACATAAATAGGAAAATTAGTTCTTAAAACTAATAGTTAATTTTAACTGAGTTAAAATTATGCGTTAACTTTACATTGAAAAAACTATTATTAAAAAATCGAAAAATAAGAACTTTTTGCCAAAAAAAAACCAACTTCAAAAAACTAACACACAATTTTGCCTCTATAAAGTAAAAAATAATGTTTTTGAAATACTCGTAAAATACCTCTAAGATAAGATATTGCTTTAATTTGACAATTCAGTTATTAATTCCGTATAAACAAATCCTACAAATGTTAAAGACAGCTATTATTATGATTTCTTTATAAAAAGATAACTTTTGAAGTCGGCGCCATCTTGCCACTATAAAGTAAACGAAGTCGGTTAAAAAATTGACTTTAACACAAAAAATTGACACCGACTTCAAAAGTTATCATAATAATAAATGACAGTGGTTTTTAATATTTCTAGAATTTGTTTATACGGAATTAACGACTAAATTGTCCGATTAAAACAATATCTTATCTTAGAGGTATTTTACTACTGTTTCAAAAACATTATTTTTTTACTTAATAGTCGCAAAATGTTGTGCGATGGTTTTTTGAAATCGGTTTTTTTTTTTGGTTAAAAAGTTTTTATTTACTGTTAGAGATCTTTTTTCATGAATAAATTAAGGTACTATTAGGATATCAATTTTCTCTTATAAGCTCTGGTTCTACGTTGAAGACCACTATATCGGTTATTACACAGAGATAATAATTTTTTCTATATAATTAGCTGAAATTTTGATGTATCTAATTAAAATTTTTCATTACAATAAGCGTAAAATGTAACAATACCAAACACTCCATGGATGCGTAGGTTGTTGCATAGATTTTAGAAATATTATGATAAAACATAAATCAGTGGGTATTAATAGCTTTACTGTTTTCAGAATAATTGCTCTTAAGATCCACATACTTTTACATACGATTGACTCAATTCTGGAAACATATTTCCAGTTAGAAATGAGCATCTCAGAAACGAGTTTTATAAACGCGTCAATTGTCTCTTCCGGTGCTAAAAAACGCTCTCCACGCATTCTCTTTTTGCCAAATGGGAATTGAAAAGTCCCAAGATGGTAAGTTAGGACTCTACGGGCAATGAGTCATTGAAGTTACTTTTTTTACGTGTAAATATTCGATTGTTGGATCTGCTGAGTGAGAACTCACATTGTCATTATGAGGGATGATAACACGTTTCTGGTTTATTTAACACTATTCATCGATCATTTTTGTCAAACAAAGTGTTGTATACCAATCAGCCTTAACAGTCCTTCGATCCTCGGAGGCTACAGTAACCACATGATAAAAAAATGCAGAAATCATTCTTTTTGAGGTACTGCTGGATCGAAGACTTTTTGTTGGTTTGGGCTTATCTCGGAACACATTTAGTTCCTGGCTCATTAAATTCATGTTTCATCATGCGCAATGTTGTAAACACAGTTTGAAGTAACTGAGTTGAATTTCTTAAGGATTTCTCTGTTTTATTTGATGCGAGCCCGTATTTGTTTTATGTCAATGAAAGCTCACACAGAAAATCGTACAAAATTATCGTTCGACATTGTTAACATTTTTTTTTCACAACACTACCTTTTTTAAAACAATACATAAATGAAACTAGTTAGTTTTTTTATGATATGTGTAACCTAATTTCAAAATTTTTCAAAAATTTCTCGATTTTCAGTTGATTCACTTAATATCCGTTTGCAAAACTATCGCAGCTTTATCTGTTCCATGGCCATTTTTAGATGGAAGAAACTACCTCAAATGATTAATTTGTTTTAAATATAAATATAATTAAGAGAAATGAAGTAATTTTTCGATGAAACATAACATTTCTTACCAAAGTGGCATTATCATCTTCATCTGGACCACTAAAATATAAATTATTGATTTTATTTACGTAATTCCTTTTAGTGGCATCACTTTTCTTTAGGTTTACGTTATGTGGTATAAAGTTTTCAGCAATTATTTTGCCAGCATTTGGATCAGTTTTTCTCAATATGTTAAAAATATACCTAAAAACATAATATATAATAAATACGATTAGGTGTAAGTAGTGTTTGTATTAGTTTGTAAAGACAGATTTCTTTTACGTTCTCAAGTTTTAGGTTTTATGGAAATTGGCGTAATTTCTGAAAAGGAGAAATTTAAAAACTGCTTTATGATATATCAATGTATGTAGTGATAGACAGAAAGTGGGTGGCATATGAGATTTTTCTTTAATTTTAATTTTACAGGTGGATTATGTATCATTTTAAACCTAAAAAATGATTTTGCAATGCAGATTGTCATGTGTCGTTTGGCGAGACATTATCAATTTTCTAAAGTTTACTGCTGATGTACAGAGTACCACATATCAGTCGAGATTACGGAATAAATATAAATACAAAGAAGAATAAACACATGACCATAAGCAAAAACTCTGCACTAATAAGACAATTCTATATTAGCAACCAAAAGATTGATAGAGTTAATACGTTTTGCTACTTGGGTTCACAGGGAAAATCTCACTAGATATTCAATGCAGAATAGAAAGAGCGAGAGCAGCCTATATAAAAAGGACTAAAGTAGTCAGAAGTCATGATCTTAGTTTAAAAATCAAAATAAGACTTCTCAAATGCTACATTTTTCTGGTGCTTCTGTATGGAGCGGAGTTTTGGACTGTAACTACTGCTTCATGTAAAAGGTGGGAAGCATTCGAGATGTGGATCTACAGGCGCATGCTTAGAATATCTGGGACAGAGCATACTACCGACAAGAGTGTGTTAGAACTCTTGTACAAATACCTGGAAATTGTTAATACAATTAAAACTCGAATATCTGGGCTACTTCATGAAAAACGAGGAAAGATATGGTCTACTGCATTTGATACTGTAGGGCAAGTTGGTCTAAAGAAGAGGATCAGGCAGGAGATGTGTTTCGTGACTGAAAAACCTGCGAACATGGTTTTCAACAACAACAACTGGACTATTCCGGGCAGCTGTAAACAAAGTCCTAATAGACAGGATGATCGCCAATATCCGTTAACGGATCAGCACAACAAAAAGAAAGTTTAAAGTCCAAAAATCCCTCTGTTTGTTAAAATATGGACAATACTTATTAGGAAGGGTATTTAGAAATACATTTTATGGTAATGTGCAAAATTTTAGATCGTTTGAACAAAAATCGTACTTTGTCAGTTTTTGACCAGTAAAAATAAGGAGATTTTTTTTCTTGAATTTAAAATACATTGGTTAAAGCAATAGAAGGATGTAAACATTTTTTTTTTAATTTCCACGTTATATTTTAATTGATTTACAATCAAAAATTATTGAATATTTTTACGTTATTACTTGCAGTTTGAGGTTTTTGTTTTTTAAAGTATCCGCTGGGATTATAATTTATTGCAAAAAATAGAGGGAAACAAGAACATTAATATTTATTAATATATAATAAGTTTATTTCAATACTTTGAATGTTTCAACGTATACAATTACACAAAACATACCATCCATTGAAAATATCCAAAATCTCAAATCTTTTTAGGTCTCGAACATTAAAGAACGAAATGAAATAGTGCATCTTTTTTCCTAATAACTTATTATATATTAGGTCAGTCAATACGTTTTGAAAGCGGAAATGAAACAAGTTGAAATAACGAATTATGAATTAAATCATTTATTCTTCAGTATAATCTTCTTTAAGCTCAATACATTTTTTTCAGCGATTTTCCAATTCATTTACCCCATCTCTGAAGTGGTTTTCCGAAAGACCTTCAAATTACCCATCTATGGATGCTATCACCTCATGATTTGTTGAAAAACACTTCCCACGTAGAAATCTTTTGAAGTTTGGTAACAGATGGAATTCATACGGAGCCAGATCTGGCGAATAGGGTGGATATTCCAACAATTCGTATTTTAATCCTACTAGTTTTGCCGATGCCAAGGCACTTTTCTGAGCAGGTGCATTGTCATGATGAAAGGTGATTCTTTTCTTGTGCAAACCCGTCCTGTTGTCACGAATTTTCTTATTCAGCTGATTCAGAAAATTGCAACAATACTCTCTTGTGATTGTTTTTTCAGTTTAAAGCTAATCAATTAACAAAATTCCTCTTGCATTTCAAAAAACTGATGCCATAATTTTTTTAGACGACTTTGACCACTTTGGCTGCTTTGACGCGGAACAACCAGGTTTCGTCTACTGTGCGGTTTGTTGTCGCAGTTCAAGATCATAGTAGTAAACCTAAATCTCATCCATAGTTACAAATGGATGCACAAAATCTGATTTATTCTTTATGAAACAAGCCAAATGTTGATTAGAAAGTTTTTTTCGATTGCGTTTTTGTTCCGATGTTAGCAAATGAGGCACCCATCTTGTGAATAGCTTTCTCATACCGAAAACATTAGTTAAGATCTCTTGTACTGATCCATGTGAAATGCCTATAGCCTCAGCTAAATCATCTGTGGTTAATCGACGGTCATTCATTATCATATCTTGTACTTGCGCAACACTGTCTTTCTTCAATTGTTGCAGTTTTTGGACGTCTGAACGTGGATCATCATTGAAGCTTGTACTACCACGTTCAAACTCTAGAGTCCATCTATGAACAGTTGGAAATGAAGGAGCAGACTCCTCTAGTACTTTAAGTTACTTTACTTGGATTTCAGTTGCCTATAAACCTTCCAAAAAAAAAGAATTTATCACTGCACGATATTCGATTTTTTTCATTTTTAAAAAATACTCAAATACGTCTACTTTAACAAGCTGATAAACAATGAATGACTTGACAGTTCGAAATTTAGGATATGTTCATATGACAGATAAAGCTTCAAAGTGGTGTTCAATATTTGGTTCAAGTGATGCTTCATAGGTGTCGCTTTCAAAACCTATTGATTGACCTGACACCCTCCATAAATAACGTAATGCAATTTTACTTTAGCTTTTGCTAAAGTGGCTATGGATGAAACAGAAGAATTATGTTTTTATAGTCTCTTCAGTGGCTGCTGAAAAATTATCGCCCCCAAGAAAGAATCGAGATCATTTAAATATGTGGCGATAATTATTAAAGCGAAATGCTGCTAGAATATTTAACGAAATGCATCCTGGTAAAAATGTTCATCATTCGATAGTGGCAAGGTTCTTAAATAACTTTAAAGAACATGGTTCTGTAGACAGCCCATATGAAGTCCGTTCCTAACGAAGAAGCAAATTTTAATGTAATGTTATCGATTGTTGAAAATTCTCAAATGGCGCTATCTGAAAGACATGAACAAGTCGGAATGTCAGAGCGGTCAATAGGACGAGTTTTATTACAAAACAAATTTCGTGCTTACAAAAAAAAAATACTCACGTTTTACAAGAAAAGGATTCTGATGCTCGGCTAGATTTTTCCGTTTTCATCGAACGGAGTGGTTAGCTTACAGAATTGCAGATGGTGGGCAGACGAAAATTCAAATTTTGTATTAGAAACTAATTAGTGCTAGAATTAGAACACCCAAATACTTGGCATTTTTTTTTTTCAACATAGTTTAACTTCGGAAAGCTACCAGCAATTCTTAAATACAAATATATTTAATTTTTTACATGAATTCCCACTTTAGCAGCCTAGAGAAATATTTTTCTAACAAGATCAATCTAAAACGTATGCTACAAGTTCAAGAATAGCTGCATGAACGATTTGAAGAGCAGTGGATTAGACGTTATTCTGCTCAGACACCTTTCAAAAAAGTTAAACACTTGAAAAACGCAATAAGGCAGTGTAAAAATAGCGTTACTCCGCACATATTCAAAAACGTTTTAAAAGAATTACATTTGCAAGCAACTCGGTGCATAGAACTGTTTGTTTTTTTTAGTGTTCCGTACGGAACACTTATAAGATCACTTCGGTGTCTGTCTGTCTGTCTGTCTGTCTGTCTGTCTGTCTGTCTGTCTGTCTGTCTGTCTGTCTGTCTGTCTGTCTGTCTGTCACACCCGATTTTCTCCGAAACTATTTGACATAGAAAGGTGAAATTTGGTAATAATATAGGAATTGATGGCCTCATCAGAGCCATGTAGTTTTGAGAATTAAATTTTGACTTAAGGGGTTAGTTTTGGGGGTGAAGTCGGAAGCGAAAAAAAATTTTTTTTTACTAGGTCATCGAGTGTGGTGTCAAATGAAAGCTTGTGAACACACGAGTAAAAAAATATATATATAATATTATACTTGCGCGCACTTTTCTTTGTATTATTTTTAAAAAATTCGCGAAAAAAAATCGCTGTCCCGGGCCTTATCTCGAAAAGTACTTATCAAAAAATTTCGAAAAAATTCTGGAATATTCTCCACGGGGTGTAGATTGAACGAAAATTATCACGAGTGCATTACCTTTAATAATTTATATGGTATATAAAAAAAACAAAAATTTCAAGGTCATCAGATTTCAGTAAAGATTGAAAACAAACTTTGTTGAAAACTCATTTGGGGTGTGTTTTATGAAATCACTGATTATTTTATACCACCGTAACATAAATTTTGACTTAAGGGGTTCGTTTTGAGGGGTGAAATCGGAAGTGAAAAAATTTTTTTTTTACTAGGTCATCGAGTGTGGTGTCAAATGAAAGCTTGTGAAAACACGAGTAAAAAATATATATATATATATATATATATATATATATATATATATATATATATATATATATATATGTATGTATATGTATATATATATATATATATATATATATATATATATATATATATATATATATATATATATATATATATATACATATATATTCGTATATAATGTAATACTTGCGCACATTTTTCTTCGTATTACTTTTAAAAAATCGCTGTCCCTACCTTATCTCGAATAGTACTGATTAAAAAATTTTGAAAAAATTCTGGAATATTCTCCACGGGGTATAGATTGAACGAAAATTATCACGAGTGCATTACCTTTAATAATTTATTTGGTATATATAAAAAAAAACACAAAATTTCAAGGTCACCAGTTTTCAGTAAAGATTGGAAACAAACTTTGTTGAAAACTCATTTGGGGTGTGTTTTGTGAAGTCACTGATCATTTTACACCACCCTAACAAAATTTTTTTATTTTAAACACAATCAACGTACGGAACACTAATTGTGCAAGTTCAACTTGCACTTGACCGGTTTTTTTTAAGGTTATGGTTCTCTGTTTATTTAATCTGTAATTTATTTATGTTAGTGTATTGTTCAATCAATGTCTTTGTTACCTGTAGTAAATATTAATTCACTAATGTTCTTTCCTTTTTTTGCAATACAATTTGGACATTAGAATGTCCTTAAAAAACAAAAACTTCAAACTGTATGTTAAAGGGTACAAATATTTGATAACTGTCCGTGAAAGAGTTACGGTTTTAAGAAGATCACAATCATTTTTAGTGTTCCGTACACACTTATAAGATGACTTCGGTGTATGTCTGTCTGTCACACCCGATTTTCTTCGAAACTATTTGTCATAGAAAGTTGAAATTTGGTAATAATATATGAATTGATGGCCTCATCAGAACCGTATAGTTTTGAAAGTTAAATTTTAATTTAAGGGGTTTTGTACTAGGTCTTCGAGTGTTGTGTCAAATGAAAGTTTGTGAAAACACGAGTAATATATATATATATATATATATATATATATATATATATATATATATATATATATATATATAATGTGATACTTGCGCACACTCTTCGTTGTATTACTTTTAAAAAATGGCAAAAAATCGCTGCCTCCCCATATCTCGAAAAGTACTGATCAAAAAAATTTTAAAAAAAGTCTGGAATATTCTCCACGATTTGTAGATTGAACGAAAATTATCACGAATGCATTACCTTTAATAATTTACCTGGTATATAAAAAACAATAAAAATTTCAAAGTCATGAGTTTTTAGTAAAGATTGGAAACAAACTTTATTGAAAACTCATTTGGGGTGTGTTTTGTGCAGTCGCTGATCATTTTATACCTCCGTAACAATTTTTTTTTATTTTAAAAGCAATCAACGTACGGAACACTAATTGCGCAAGTTCAACTTGCACTTGACCGGTTATTAATTATTAGTTGCGAAAGAAGTAACATGGCTTGGAATCAATAAATAAATTTTAAAATTCTTCTTTCAATCTAACCACTGTATTTCAAATTCAAGAAGTAAAAATCTCCTTGTGATCAAGTTTTTTTTGGTCAAAAACTGACAAAATACGATTTTTTTTCAAACAATCTAAAATTTTGCGCACTACCATAGAATACAATTCTGAACACTTTTTTCTAATAAATATTTTCGATATTTTAACAAACAGAGTAAATTTTGGACTTTAAACATTATAAAATTCAGTTTTTCCACCACGACAAATGAGAAATGGGGTTCAAGTGATACAGAATCCACTCTAAATTTAATAATAAAGAAAAATCTCATATGTCTCACAGTTCTGCCTGTTACTGTATAAATACAAGGCGGCACTAACTAAACACCAAAGTGGAAAGAAACATATTAGGTTTTAAGTAATCTTGTGTCCTCTGCCGACTATAACATTTTTTAGGCTACAGTATAAAAGACGAAAAGGCCGCAATATAAAGAACAAAAAGAACCAAGAAGAAAGAAAAAGAAATTGATATTTGAGAATTTATGCCGGTTTAATGCCTGTGTTGGAGGATCAGTAAGAAATATGAAGAATAACTTAAAATAATAGAAATTTTTACTAGGCCCAGACAAATAAATAGGACAGTTACAAGTATAAACAAAAGGAAACCTTAGAGTAATGAAGAATTCCAAAGAATTGAAAAATACTTGGCCACTAATTGAGGATAGAGGAGATCAGTCGACTAAGAAAATTGCAAATCTTTTTCATAAACATATCAATAAAATAATTATTCCGACATAATAAAAAGTATCGTATATAAAATTTTCTACAAAAATGGTGGTCGATAGGTGCCTAATACGAGGGTTGTATGATAAGTACCTGGCCTCGGCCAGAGTTGGCGTTACTACTATTAAAAAATATATATTTTTCGTAAGCATACCCTTCCTCAAGAATCCTGTCAAATTTTCAAGTCGCTGCGTGATTTAGTTTGTGAGTGGCAGTCGTTTAAATCGAATAACTGTTGTGTTTTTACAACAATGGAAAAAATGGAATATCAGGCAGTGATAAAATATTTGTTTTTGAAAAAGAAAACGAATTATGAGATAAAAGCAGAACTCAGCAAAGTTTGTGGGGACTCCGCACCTTCGTTTATCGAACACAAAATATTGGACAGCTGAATTCAATCGTGGTCGTAAAAGCATTTTTGATGAAGCACGTCCGGTTCATCCAAATGAGGTCACCACATCAGAAATAATTGAGAAATCCACTATATAGTGATAAATGATCAGAGAGTAAAACTGCACGATATTGCTGAGACTGGGAAGCGTCTTAATTAAACGGGTGCAGAACATTTTAACAACTCATTTGGATATGAGAAAGCTTTTTGCAATATGGGCGCAGCGTTTGCTCACAACTGACAATAAACACGCACGTGTGTCAACTTCAAAAGGAATATTTGGCGATTTTAAAGCGCAATCGAAATGATTTGAGACGTCAGTTCATAACTGTTGACGAAACATGGAGTCATTACAGCACACCAGAGACCAAGGAACAGTGGATTTTCCGTGGCGGACTGACGGCCAAGAAGGCCATGGCGACTATATCGGGCAACAAAGTCATGATCACAGTGTTTTGAGATGCATGTGGCATAATCCACGCCGATTACCTTGAAAAGGGTAAAAAGATTAATGGAGAATATTATGTCAACTTATTGGATCGTTTTAACCATGCTGTGAAAGAAAAAAACACACGCGTTCATACTTGCGTCATTGCCATGGCAAAATTCCATGAGTTAGGATACGAATTTCTCCCGCAGAGATTATTTCCTATTTCCGACTATGAGAAAATGACTGGGCGGAAAAACTTTTGACTCAAACGATCCGGTGATGGCTGAAACAAACACCTATATTTGAAGGATTAGAAATTCTAGACATGGGGGGGGGGATAGAAAAGTCAGCGCAATCGGGCTAAAAGGACTGACTATGTTGAAAAATAAAATAAATTTTACACATAAAAATGTTTTTTTCTTGTCAAGGCCAGGTACTTATCGTACAACCCTTGTAATGACAGCGAGTTGAGTATAAATTGCTCTCTTAGCGCGATTGATGAGCCGCGATACGGCGGAATATTCCAAACTTGAACGAGTTAATTTTTAATATAACATAAGACATTTTTCAACTCGGGTCGGAACGCGTCTCGGGATGGATTTGACAAATGAAAGAACAGTGTGTAGGCTGCTGAAATATGGACCTTCGTCCGATTTTTTCAGTTGTTTTACATTAAATCACACACACACACACACACACACATATCACGCACCCACCCACGCGCGCGCGCCCACACACACACACACACACACACACACCACACACACACACACACACACACACACACGCACACAATATATATATATATATATATATATATATATATATATATATATATACTTATATATAGATAATTCAATACATCGTAAAAAAAATTTGCGTCGAAAAATGGAAGTGTGACAGAAACTGCTTCCGTTTCGTGCTGGATTCCGAAGAAGTGAATTCTCGAAACAAGCTCTGAAGAAACCGTCAGAATGATCGGCGAAACGTCAGCATGACCTTCTCAACTGATACATAAAAAATCTAGAAGAATTGTATCTATATAACCTATATTTTTATGCAATTGCTCTTTATACAGTGATTTACCAGTTTCAACGATTTTCGTAACACCGCGCGTTATATATATATGTATATATGTATATATGTATATATGTATATATGTATATATATATATATATATATATATATATATATATATATATATATATATATATATATATATATATGTATGTACATATAAAGTTCAAATTATTGGAAAGTGAATTATTTTGATTAAACTGGAGATTGATATTTTTGACTTAGACAAACATTTTTATTGGTATTTTCACCAAGAAACGTCCTGTCGTAGACACTTGCAAAGAGAAATTAAAGAAAATAAAACAATAGACACTCACTGAAGAGTTATACAAGTGTCCCTAGAAAATTTAATTTTAAAATATCTATAGAGAAAGCAAATGAATAAAAGTAAAAAAAATACATTTTACATATCAAAAAGAGTCTTCGAAAAATTATTTCTTAAATATAATGTCTTCTAAATATAAACTTTTAGTTTCTGATAACTACCCGACATATCTTATAAAAAGTTGTTCCATCTGGCGAAATTTAAAGGATTTTGCTGGATTAGCGTTGGATTTGTCGGATAATAATGGCAAATATGTTTATTGACATGTCCCACCCAAGAAGAAGATAACTAAAATCGTTTAAACACGTTATTAGTGAAGTTGAGCCTCTAAACAATATCAGTTAGTTTATGGGTATAATTCTTCTGGATTACTCCTAAGTTGATTGACAAAGTGATGCTGATGTTTTGTCGATAATCTTGCCAGTTTCTTCAGTTTCAAGTGAAAAAGCCATCTTAGAACAAGCTCTTGGAGAAATACGGAAAAGCCTTTCCTCTGTCTCTCGATCGCTTGCGCTATATCTTGGAAGTTCTCGATCGCTTGCGAAGTTCTTGCGAATGGCGTTCAAACGTACCAGATATTTGCATCTCTAATTTCTTCAAACCCCTGCACACATTTTTTTAATCAGTTAAACACTTGTAACATTATTTAGGGTGTGTAATTGATATGTCGGCGGAATCTTGGTAGTGTAAAAAGTACTGAACAAAAGGGATATGCTGAGGTCCGGTGAGATAGATTCTAACAACTAAATTTTGAAAAATTAGGATTTATTCTTGTCCCTCGCGTTTCTTGTTTGTTTGTTGAGTCTTGCCAATATCTAGCTGTTCAGTAACAAAAGATAGTAGAAATGTATGTAAAGGTTCATTATTCTTGACGCCTCTGTACTTTTAAAGCAGTAGAAAAAAGTTATCACCAGTTTTCGTCCGCTTTGCTGCTTAGTTCTCCCTTTTTTTATTAAAATAAAAATAAATATTTGTATATAGAGAACGTAATGCAATTAATGTGATTTTTTTTTTTAAAAATTTCGCTTTAAGAGCAAAACTCAGTATTTTGTCAGGCTCGAGAATACAAATAACAGCTTTAAAAATATATCATTAATAACACTAAATACAGTTGGGCCCATTTAAATAGGCTAAGAGCCTAAAACAGCAGCCTTTTTTTTTAAATCAATACTGAAATTTTATTATAATTTCAATTTTTAATATGACGATTTTTTACGACATTTTTGTAATACTTTTTCTTCTCATGAGCACAATATTTAAATACAAAAAAAAAAAAAAAATGAGAATTTTGTTTCAACGGTAATATTTGAATCAAAGTAGAGTAAAGTTACACAACGCATTAAGCTTAAAACCAGTGATAAGTAGAGATTGGTGAATTTGTAGTTAAAACAAGTCGTTTGAAAGAAATATGGGATTTTGTAATTTTACGGCTCAAAAATTAATATGTAATATAAAAATTTAAACTTTTTGCAAATATTACACCCAGATGTGACCAACGACATTTAAAATTATAAGATTAAAAAACTGAATTATATTTCCATCAAAACTTTCAAATTAGTCAAAAAAGAAAAATTTTAATTCTTACACTTGTTTCATTGGACAACATTTGATTATTCCTGTAATGTCAGAACGTCTTCGATAAAAACATCAACTTACCTTCTCTATTGTTATATCCGAAAATCAAAGGAACTTTGTTATATTCTCCTGAAGTTATAATGTCGATGGGTCTTTTGTTCATAAAGGCTACTCTTTTTGTAGGTGGTTCAATTGCTAAACCTATTGGGCGAATTGTGCCGTGTTCTACTTTCTAAAATAAATAATTAATGCCATTTTTTAACTTTAAATATTCATAAATAAATAAGCTTATATTTCATAAGATATGTACACGGTATGGAAAACGTCGGCTACTACAGGATGTACAGAGCCTGTGGCAAAATTTTCCAAAATTTCGTATAAATCTTCCTTATCAATTCACCCTCATGTTTATAAAAAATACACAAATATAATGTAGAGTGAAATCTCTCTTGAGCGGACACCAACGGGACCGACCGAAAGTGTCCGTTCAAGAGGGGTGTCCGCTTAAAAGAAATACAAAAAAATCTTTTTTTTAATGAAAACTGTAATTAAAGAATTTGGGATATTTAAAACGTATACTTATGTACGTACATATTTTTAAAATAAACGAAAAACTTAAAACTTAAGGAAAAAACAAAGATTTGTTACTTTTAGATACATATAAAATATAATAGGATAGAGTTATACATATGAAATGAAAGGTCACTTTAATGAAGCAAAAATTCATATATTGTTGTTTGTCTCCTCTTTTTCTTTAAAATGGCGTCTACAAATCGTATTTCTAATTTGGAAAGAAGCTCTAAAGACTTTGCATCTCCGTGATCTTCGGCAAAACTTTTAAGCTGCTTTGTTAGGGTAATAGCTTCACCATAATTTGGGATAGCATCTGTTGATACTGGAACCTCATCGACATCAGAATCTTCGGAAAGTCCTTGTACTTCAACTCGATTTTTAATTTCTTGTTCTGAATCTGGATTTTCAACAAACAAATTTTTCTGTGTTCAAAAAATCATTAAGGTTTTCATTATCAGTCAACTCCAACAAATTCTTATTTTTGAGGATATCTGCAAGTACGTTAAGTGGTAAGTTATCTTCTGGATTGGATGTAACAGCCTCAGTTAACTGGTCTTCACTCTGCATATTTTTATGCTTAAATCCCGCTTTACGGAAGCAATTTTTAACTATATCCTTGGTTACTTGTTCCCAAGCTGTTTTTGCAAACTAAACTACATCCAGTGGCGTGTAATTTTCTTAATTACTCAAAAACTGTACCAGCAGTTTCAATGGTTACTATCAGGGGTTTTAGTATGAGTATAGTGTTTAGGTAATAAATTTTAAAATTTTTTATAATTCCATGGTCAAGTGGTTGACAAGCTGATGTACAGTTAAGGGGCAGAAACAAGATTTTTATATTTTTTAAGCAGACGTCTTTTGGATGAGATCCTGCATTGTCTAAAAATAACAAAATGTTTCGTTTTTCTTTTGTCATTTTCCATTCAATATCTTGCATCCACTCTGTCATAATTGCTCCTGTCATCCAAGCTTTCTTATTATATTTCCAAGTTACAGACAGGTTGTGTATGTTAATATTTTTAAATGCTCTGGGTTTAGCTGCCTTACCAATGACTAAGAGTGTTTCTTTTTCTCCCGCCATATTGGCATAATGCAAAAGTGTAAACCTCTCTTTGGGATATTTACCACCAACACATTTTTCTTTTTTTTATTTTTTAATGTTAGTTGTTTTGTTGGGTAGAGCCCTAAAATACAGGCCTGTCTCATCGGCATATATAGATGTCTCTATCGTGAATATACCAAAAAATTTTGAAAAAATTGCTAACGGGGTGCTAGATGAAAGAAAGGGCATTTTTTTCCCAGAATGATGAAACATCTTCAGCAATAACCAAAGCTCCTTCTCCTGAAATCGCTTTAAAACTTATTGTGGCGGATTCTAAAAAATTTATTAAGCCAACCAGAAGAAGCTCTGAATGTAAAATGTCCCAGAGACGAAAATTATCATTCGGCTATTTCTTTTGCTTTGCATCGTATTAGCGGACTTGAAAAAATATTAACAATATGTTTTTTGCTTTTTTGTCACGACCAGCCTACTGATACTCTCACCCCTTTTATCCCTTCTTTGAATTGATATGAAAAGAAAATCAACACACTAATTCCAGAAAACCTTATCTAAAAAAAAATTTTTTCATGTGCATACTTGTCAAAGAATCCTCTTATGGGTGTGGCGAGCTGCTATAAACCAGTTATAACACAACTTGTCAATTTTGGTACTATCACCAGTCAAAAAGCTTATTTTTTCATTGAAATTGTCGTTCGACATCCACTTGTTTGGAAGGATTTCTTTATGTTTAATTATATCAGCAGCTTGTGTTTTTCCGACATTAAAACGCTTGGATAAGTCCTTTACGCTTAACTTTTCCTTATTGTGAACTTCAACAATCTCTATTTTTTGTTTAAGCGTAAAAATTTTTCTATTTGGAGCCATTTCTACAGTGAGTGTGTCGCCCACTGTCGCCTTTTCTCATAGGCGTCATACTAATATTAAATCCCCGCATGTACCGAAAAATTGAGATCGGTAAATCCCCGGTAGTCTCCCAGTGAAGATAAGGAGCGACGTTGGCGCGCGGCGCGATTGGGAAACGCAACAGCGATACTCGCCACAGAAAAATGAGATAAGGCGTTTATTTTTTATTGTTTTTTGTCTGTTTTTTTTTGTGTCCGCGTCCGTTTAAGAGAATGTCCGTCCAAGAGGGTGTTAACACAATGCCAATTATATGAGAATCGGTCGGGACCATGAGAAACTCTCCGTTCAAGGTAGGTGTCCGTGTAAGAGGGGTGTTCGTGAAGGGGAATTTCACTGTATATGTATTTTAATAACTTATGTTAAGATCTGTCTATCCCCTTAATTTCCTCTTTTCTTTCGGAGACTCTTGAGGTACGTCGTTCGCTTCCCCTCCTCAATAGGAAGTAACCCTTTTCTATAGCATGTACAAGATATCAGCGAGGATGTCGTAATATCCGGCGGCGAGGTCCAAATGCGAATATATACATATGTATTACGGCACCTTTAAGACGACATGGCAGTGCTGCGACGGAGTCATTACATTTCGGCAATTAACACTACCCACTCCTTTGTTTACAATTTGTTTTCAATCAAAGGCTTGATTCTACCAAAAGTAATACAATAAACGTTGTCATCAAAAAAATCCTAAAATACTATATTTTTAACAGTCTACACGAAGTGTATCTGGAAAGCTTTGAAGAATAAAAAAAAACTTACCGCAAGAAACGCAGTTTGAACTTTGTATAGTTCCTCCACTGACAAATTTTTAAGGACATTTAAGGCCTCAGCTTGAGTTGAAACATTAGGATCATGAATTCTTGCAATCACTACTGCATTATGATCACTTTCATCTGACCATGGATTTAAAGCAGTTCCACTTTGTAAAATTGCTTTGTGAAATAAATCTCTGAAAATTATTATGGAAAACATGTTAGTAGTCTCTATATATCAATTTTTTATTTTTTTTTTACCAGACGACTTGCACCAATTTTTAGGACAAGCTCAATTGCTATTTAACGTTGAAGTTCTTTTGGAATACCTGTTATTTGTCTTAGAAATCAATATGATTTAAATCTATCTTGAACTGTTAGTGCAAACAGCAGAATAATATTTTTCATAAAAGAGTAACGATCTGCCTGGTTATCCACGTAAAAGAGGTAGTCTTGTTTTTTTTTTCTTTTCTCAATTTGGATAGCAAGAAAATTTTAAAGAATCTATTTATTTTAAGGACTTATAGGCATGTGATTTAAATTTATAATAAACTGTTGGTGCATGGAAAAAAACAATACGTTTTAAAAAAGAATAAAAAGCGTCTCGATTATATTCCTAAAAGGGTTATAAGCATTTTATTTTGTTTTTCCAGCTTACTTTAATTAGGGTTCCGTAAGAAACACTTATAAGATCATTTCGGTGTCGGTTTATCCGTCTATCTGTCCGTCTGTCTCTCCGTCTGTCCTTTCGTCCGTCTGTATGTCCGTCCGTC
Organism: Pachyrhynchus sulphureomaculatus; assembly: GCA_019049505.1. Lineage (NCBI taxonomy): Eukaryota > Metazoa > Arthropoda > Insecta > Coleoptera > Curculionidae > Pachyrhynchus > Pachyrhynchus sulphureomaculatus. The sequence goes on from CM032453.1 coordinate 116,468,371, forward strand.
TGTCTGTCCGCCTGTCTGTCCATCCGTCTGTCTATCTGTCTGCCTGTCTGTCAACCTGTCACACCGGATTTTCTTCGAAACTATTTGACATAGAAAGTTGAAATTTGGCACTAATATAGGAATTCATGGCCTCATTCGTTTACGATGGCCTCAGCCATATTACGACATCCCCGCCGCACATTGGGACCGAACGCCGAAAAGGTGGCCATAGGTCCCTAAAATGAATGTTCGATTGAGGGACTTTTCAGGCTCTAGGTATGTGGGTTGGTACCTGCGCTATTCGAAACGACCGGTTATAATAATCAATTTTGCACACGTGGCTCTTAACACCTATTGTTGTTAGAGCGTCGAGCAGGCCAGATTCTAAGCTTGCTCTGTTTGAGTTAAACGGGCAGATTCAATTGCGCTCAAATGTTTTGTATTTGAAGTTAATTTAATTTCGTAAAATGGATTCTCCAAATAAAAGTTAGTACATTTAAACGATATAAATTGATTACAATAAAATTTGATTATCATTTAATTATTGTAACGTTTAAAATATCAATTTTTTAGAACTTTTAGTTTCAAACGTCAAAATTAAAATATAAATAAGTTAAAAGTCCCACGACATCCCACTGTTAATCCAATTTTATCGTGTTTTCTAACTATTTTTTAATAATATAGAAGCAAAATCAGCTGTCCGCACTTGCACATTTTTTTTAAAATTAATTTTATGTAACAAAGATCAGCCGAAACAGGGATTCGGAAGTACAAATGACGGAAATACTGCGCGTCGTTTCTACGAAAATTCGACAATTACTGCAACAATAACTGGACTAGACGAGACGTTAATTGAGAGATTTTTACGTTGTATTACAAGTTATTACTTACGGCTTCGATATTGATGTTCCGAGTTATGAGGAATACTGCCTAGAAACAGCTAGTTTATATGTAAGTTTATATCACAGTTCACGAGATTTTGATTCACAGCGGACGCATTATTCAAGCTTCGATTTTACCAATCGGACAAATGTCTGAAGAGGCCAAAGAATCTTGTAATAAATTTATAAAGAAATACCGGTAGGACTTTGCGCGAAAATGTAATCGTATTAAGAATATGGAAGATGTATTTCAGAGGCTTTTGGTATCATCAGATCCGCTAATATCAAGCCTGCGGAAATTACCAGCGAAAAAATTGAAAAACTGCTAAAAGCTCCCAGTTCTGAGATTCAGAGCAGTGATGATGAACCAACACTTTCATCAGATAAAGAATATTGATGTTATCTTGTAATAACATTTTTATATAGTTTACATTGTCATTATATATTAATAACAAACAGTTTCACTTTAAAACATTAACTAAATTTTTTCAAATAGCCATATTGGATCCTCCATTTTGTTTTTCACTTTTTTAATTTCAGATCCTTATCAGCGACGTCGAAAAGCCCTATAGTCGAAATTTCATGAGAATATGACAAAAATTATCATTTTTGTCCGCATATCGGATCCGCCATTTTGTTTTTCACATTTTTAATTTCAGATTCTTCATCGGCAACCTCGAAGAGCCCTATAGTCGAAATTTCATGAAAATATGACAATTTTTATCAATTTTGTCCGCCGTATTGGAGCCGCCATTTTGTTATTTACATTTTTTACGTCAGATTCTTAATCAGCGACCTCGAAAAACCAGATATGCAAATTTTCATGTAATTCGAATAACACCTTCATATTTTGGCCACCTTTTCGGGTTTTGGTCCCAATGTGCGCCGGTATCCTCAGGATATGAAAAAGGGTACAATCCATATTCAGACGGGGAGGTGAACGATAAAAAAAAATCAGAGCCGGAATCGGAAATGAAAAAAAAAATTACCGGGTCATCGAGGGGGTGTCATTTGAACACTTGTAAAAACACGAGTTCAAAAATATATATAATGTACTACTTGCGCACATTTTTCTTTCTATTATTTTTAAAAAATCACTATCCCCCCCTTATCTCGAAAAGAACTGATCAATAAATTTTAAAAAAATTCTAGAATATTCTTCACAGGGTGTAGATTAAACGAGAATTATCATGAGTGCATTACCTTTAATAATTTATCTGGTATATGAATAAAAAACAAGAAATTTCAAGGTCATCAATTTTAAGTAAAGATCGGAAAAAACTTTGTTGAAAACTCATTTGGGGTTATTTTTGTCAAGTCATTGATCACTCAATCACCTCTGTAAGAAAAATTTTTGTTTTAAAAGCAATCAACGTACGGAACACTAGTTGCGCAAGTCCGACTTGCACTTGGCCGGTTATTTTTATAATAAATGATCTCGAGATTAATGGATAATTCATGTTCAAATTAAACGATCTGAAGTTTTTTTTTTTGACAACTGATAATTTTTTGACTTAGAAATAAATGCGACTTAAGTATATGTTAGTTCAGGTGAGAGTAAGACAATATTCTGATAAAGGAGTATAAATAAGTTTTATCATCTGCCTATCTTTTTACTTATCAACTTTGTTGGAAATAAAAATCTACCTGATTTGTAACAAGGAATCTAGAGATTATTTGATAACTGGTGATAAAGTTAAGTGAACTAAAGTTCTTCTAACAATTGTTTACTATTTTTTATTAAGCAGTAACTATAAGTTTTGGTACCTACTTAACACAGTTAATATTGTATAGTAATATCATCTACGACTAAAAATTATCACAAAATATAAATGAAAAAATTGCTTAGGCTAACTAATTTTATTAAATATTTAGCTAAGGAACTATTGTTTAAATAATTACCGCATCGTATTCGAGAAATTGTAATTTGTAATCATCAGGCCGAAAGCTTTCTGAAGTTTTTATTTTTGTTTGTTTATTTTCCTCCACACAATTATTGGATTGAAACATTAAAATATTCTACGGCAATTTTTAGTCAAAAGCCTTTACCTTAAATGCTAAAGATGGGCCAAAAAAGTTGGAATTCCTAGTTTCTCATTTAATCACTTTCTTAATGTTACGCCTGTTTGCTTTACGTATTAATCTAAATTAATTTAAAACGTAAATCACATTTTTGACAAAATTTAAATGACCTGCTGATTACTGATAATATTGTAATAATTGTGTTTTTCTCGCTAGTTCGAGTTACCCAGAACAGACAAGCCTGACGTGCAGTATATGAATGATCTAAGTAGGACACATGTGTCGATCCATTTCAGAAACGACCAGCTAGGTGAAGACGAGCCCATATAACACGTAAACTGACACATAGATGTCGCCCTTTTCAAAAAACCAGTATGATCTTTAGGAAGTACCAACCTTTAAACGATACGTGTCAAAATTTTACATTTCCACTATTAGTTTATAAGTTACAGTGTTTTTAGTGACGCTACTTTTAATATTTTCTAAACAGTGGAAAAAATCGAATTTCGTGTGTTGATTAAACACTATTTTTTGATGGAAAAAAATACCGTTCAAGCAAAGCAATGTCTTGATAAGTTTTACGGGGACTCTGCCCCTGGAAAATCACTCATCATTTACTGGTATGCTGAATTTAAACGCGGTTGTACCTATACAAATGATGCTGAACGCTTTGGACGCCCAAATGAGGTGGTTACACGGGGAAAACATAAAAAAAATCCACAAAATTGTTTTGGATGAACGTAAAGTGAAATTGCGTAAATAAACTCGAAGTTTGCAAAAAAGATGTGTTTTAAGTAGCTGGACCAAAAACTTTTCAGCCTACGTGTTCAGAATATGTCTCTAAATATATTAGTAGCGGCGCACAGTGGGACGAATTTTCACTGTGCAACTCAAAATTCCAGCTGCCTTTCAGTTTTTAAGATATTGCATTGATTTTTTTTTTAAAATACTCGTCAGATATACCGCTTGAAAGATGAAGGCCTCTTTTTTTTTTTAAATAATACTCTTTTGGGCGATAAACTTTTTACTGTGTACATAGAAATCTCGATAATTTGCTTAGGGTAATGTATGTTTCTAAGGTCGCTACTTCCTGTAAAAATAGTCATTTTACCAAACATATTGAGGACCTTAAGTTATTGGCCAATTTTGCTTATTTTCCGCTGTTTTTTATAGTATTTTCAGCGATAAAGAAAAAACGGGGAATTTCGTCCTTACTTTATGTTGGTTGTTCATTGTTTTATAGGAAAGAAATCTAGATAATTAAAATTGCTAGTGTAATTCATTCCTTTTTTTTTGAATTATAAATATAGTTTTTTTCTGGCTAAACCTAGTTTTATCCCTGCAGATAGGCTGTTTTAACAAATTTAGTAATAATTTAATTTAATTTTTATATGTTAAAAAATCTATTTAAATTCTGAAAATACAATATATAATATGATATATAATATTATTCAATAAATAATAAATATGTCGCTTGTAAAATACAATTTTTTCGCCCATTTATAAAAAAAGAAACAAAACTGATCACAAAATTACTATAAAAACTTATTCCGAACAAAATAATATTATTCATTTTTTTATACCTCATACAAGTAGATTATTATCTTCAAAAAATTTCCACTTGGTATATTTCAATTAAAAACAAAGAAATAAAATTTTTAAATAAATTGAAAATTGAACATTTATTGAAAACTGGACTAATTTTTTGCCAAAATTATTATAGTATATATTATTTACTATCTTAAAATAATATTGTTGAACTAGAAATTCCTCGTTCTTTAGTCATCTGAAAAAATAATAAAAAAAACTAAAAATCACTGAATTTGTCCAATAGTTTAAAATCCTCAAAATTTTCGCTAAAATGACTATTTTTACAGTAATTAGCGACCTGAAAAAAATTTATATTACCACGAGGAAATTATCGAGATTTTAATGTTCACAGTAAAAAGTTCATCGTCCATCGCTATAGAGACCTTCCTAATCTTTCCGCAAAAATTAAAAAAAAAATTAATAAAGAAGTTGCAAGTACAAGCTAAAGTGCTATGTCCAGCGATTTTGAGTTGCACAGTGGGACTTGGTTCCACCGTGTGCCATACTTGCTTGCGGTATATAAGGTCTCGGGTGCCAATCTTCTCAGGTCGGTATAGTTATTTATTAATTTATTTAAGTATTTTGGCCTGGCCAGGTACATAGGCAGCAGTTGTCTGCGGAAATGCAATAACGTCCATGGCAGCATTGTCTAAAAGGTGCTGTGAAATACAATAACCGGTCAAGTGCAAGTTGAACTTGCACAATTAGTGTTCCGTACGTTGATTGCTTTTAAAATAAAAATTTTTTGTTACGGTGGTATAAAATGATCAGTGACTTTCTTTACTGAAATCTGATGACCTTGATTTTTTTTTTTTGTATATACCAGATAAATTATTAAAGGTAATGCACTCGTAATAATTTTCGTTCAATCTACACCCCGTGGAGAATATTCCAGAATTTTTTCAAAATTTTTTGGTCAGTATTTTTCGAGATAAGGTGGGGGATAGCGATTTTTTGCGATTTTTTAAAAATAATACAAAGAAATGTGTGCGCAGGTATTACATTATATATATATATATATATATATATATATATATATATATATATATATATATTTTACTCGTGTTTTCACAAGCTTTCATTTGACATTACATTCGATGATCTAGTAAAAAAACATTTTTTTCGCTTCCGATTTCACCCCCCAAAACTCACCCCTTAAGTCAAAATTTAACTTTCAAAACTACATGGCTCTGATGAGGCCATCAATTCCTATATTAGCACCAAATTTCAACTTTCTAAGTCAAATAGTTTCGGAGAAAATCGGGTGTGACAGACAGACGGACAGACAGACACCGAAGTGATCTTATAAGTGTTCCGTACGGAACACTAAAAATGTATACGATGGTAGGATACAACGAATTGTACGCATACCTATTACTCCATCGAAAGCTAACACAGCAGTTTTCGAACCGACAGAGTGGTTGACACAGTCAATGCTTAAAAGCAGGTAGCGCTCAGTCATACATATTTATTGTAAAGCAACTGAAATTAAGCAGAAGTCCATATTTCAGAAGTTTACTAGCTGTTCTCTTGTCCGTCCAATCGATCCTGAGACGCGTTTCGCCGTATTACGGCTCGTCAGTCAGGCTAGGATTGACGTTCTCTAATGTAATGAAAGACTGATGTTGTCAAATTTCCACTTTATTTAGTTTCACTGAAACTGTATGACGCGATACGAATACTATAGCTTCTTCTGATACAAAATGATATTTGAATATTAGTGTTGTTACATTTATACAAATACCCTAAGGTAGATAGGTAATAAAAATAATACTATATGCTAATGAATATTAGCATTATTTTTATTACCTATCTACCTTAGGGTATTTGTATAAATGTAACAACACTAATATTCAAATATCATTTTGTATCAGAAGAAGCGTTGTAGCGTAACGCGTCATACAGTTTCAGTGAAACTAAATAAAGTGGAAATTGGACAATATCAGTCTTTCATTACATTCGTTAAGAATTTCCATGAAGTAACAGCCACAACAATTCAAAATTGACGTTCTCTTGTCGTCAATCTTATATCTTTGTTTGTCATTCCTAGCCTGACTGACGAGCCGTGATACGGCGAAACGCGTCTCAGGATTGATTTGAGAGACAAGGGAACAACTAGTAAACTGCTGAAATATGGACTTCTGTCCATTTTCAGTGGCTTTACAATAACAAAAATGTATGTTTTGACCATAGAGATATTAGAATAGAGGAGGTAAATTCTCGCGAGAAGCGTGGCGTTCATAGAAAGAAAAAATGGGTGTCATTCTGTCTCTCTTACTCGGTGCACGCCCACCATACTAAGTTAGAGTGTGTTCCCGTCCGAGAATGTTATTTGTATCTTTCGTTCGCTCTGAAAGGCGAGACAGAATGACTAATATTATTTCTTTTTTTTAACGACGTCACGTTTTCGCTTATAGCAAGCTCTATACTTTACCTCCTCTAATCTAATCTCTATGGACAACGTTGATGCGTATTAACGACATCCTCATCAATATTCTTAGAATACGTAGAAGGGTTAAATCTTTAATCAGGCGGGGAGGTGAACAATCCCAAAAACCAAGCAAAACTCAGCAAAAGTAAAGTCTAGGTTTCTCTGGTTGGAAAAACCTGATTTGCCTTTAGCGATAGCAGTATAAATTTTTAATTTCCCGATTGATTGATTTTTGGTCGTTGAATTGAAACTTTGGTAGTTCACATAAAATTATGGGTACCAATATCTTTAGGGATATATTTTTTAAATTCCTGCTACTGCCGTGACTGTGTTGAGTTGGGAAATGGAGCAAAATGTGTCATCCTAGTTTGGTGACGTTTATAGACGGCTTGTCCTGGCTCTTCGTTATTTTTAAACTCTCAATATTTTTAATGAAGGGACAAAACTTCTTTTTAGTTTAATTAAGAAACTATCTATTTTTTTCTGCGTATTTTTAATGGACCTTAAATAGTCTTAAAATCTATTAAATTTTATTAACTCTTATAATTACCAATATATAGTTAGTCAACGAAGTTAGAAAACATTATAAATAATAATAATTAATGAAAAACCTATAGTTTTACTCGTTACCTTGATAGTGGCGATAAAACATGATAATGACAGGAAGATGCACCTGCACTTTCTCCGAAAATTGTTATGTTGTCTGGATTACCATTAAATTGTTGTATATTACCTCTAACCCATCTTAAGGCCTCTACTTGGTCTTTAAAACCCATGTTACCAGTTATGTTCAAACTTGGATCTTTTATTTGCAGGAATCCTTTAAAAACATAAGATAAAATACCTATTTATTATGTGTTTTTTCACCAAAAATAAATTATACGTTATTTAACAATCGCAAAAAAAAATCATGGCCGGGGAAACTCTCTTCACTTTGGCCGTTCAGAATCGGCATTAAACTCTAGGTCCCCTTTGTCTGTGGAAACACTTAAAAACTATAGGCAAAGACGAGAGAGTCGACTACGTCCGTATCGGATATGGCATTTCAAGAGAAGAAAAATATTTAGAAATCCTTTTATATAACATTTATTATTAAAATATTCAAAAATATAGTTCATAAAACGTTATTTCGCTATAATAATGGAGAATATGTCGAAATAAAAGAAAAACTCAGAAAAAAGAAATAAAACAATACCAGATACGTTTGATGATTTGTAACTTTTTATTTTCAATTTCAGTTATACTGTCATGAATGAAATATTATGTTAAAGTAGTTATTAACGGCCGTCAATATACAGTCTGATCAATGGATCTTTGCATTCATGTGATCAACGCGACGTCAAGAATATTCATACGGTTTAATCGGCTCAGTGTCGGCGGCCTGAGTTTTAAATGACAATTACAAAAGTCCAAATAGAATTTAAAATTTCATCCGGTTTGGTAATTAAATATAACTATGGATAGGTTAAATGTGTATGATGTGTAAAACACCCTAGTTCTAACTTGTGCAGGACATTTACCTCTCTGCATAAATCCAACGTCTAATATCACCTATTTTTATTTTTCAGGTTGTTATTAGATTATTTCGTAAGTAAATTTATTTTATAAAAAGTTTACAATTGTTATCTGTTAGTTATTTGAAGTTTGTGTAATGTTTGAAATGAAATTACAATACACACCTAACACAGCTTTATCAAATTTACATATTATTATAAAAACTGTAAAAAAGTTGCACCGTAAAACTTATTAAATTAAAATTTTAAAATAGAGAACTGAACTTTTAAAAACAGAAAGATATTTCATGACGAGGGTATAAAGTATGAAGGAGATATAAATTGCATAATATAATTTTAAGACACTTCCAAAAATTAAACATAAAGATGACGTAACCTCTCTAACCATAAATGCTTCATGTAGTTGACAATTAACTATAATTTTCTTTTCGTAAAGTAATTAGAATAAATTTTCAATACAATTGACGTTCTGGCATAAATCAGTTGGCTCTTAATCAATAACGGGTATTTTTCCAGTCCCCCTTAATGAAATCGGAATACAAAAAAAATCTATAATGGGAATGCACTTTTTACAGAAGTGTTAATTAAATTATAGTCGCCTGCAGATTACCTAAAAACTACTTGGATATACTAATTGACAGATAATTGAAACAATATAGCCTCAATAGGAAAATTTCTGATGTCACACATCTTTGAAATAACGCAATTAAACATTATGGAGAATTTCAAGCGATTGCACTTGATATATCCAAGGCATTCGACCGCGTTTGGCATGACGAATTGTTGTCTCAGCTACGCTCTTATAGTATGTCATAAAGGTTTTGTTTATGTGAGTGGCAGTCATGAATATTACTTATTGTAAGGTGACTCGCTTGTGGTTCTTGAAGTACTGTGCTCTAATTGTAATGTGTATTTTTTATCATTTTTACTTCTACATTAAGTCATCCCATTTTAATATTTTTATTAAAACGCAAAAATACATAACAAAATCTGAAATAATATTCGATCGAATTTGAAAACTGTAGTTTAACATCTGAAGAATGGCCTCACCAAGTTTTAAATCGAAATTCGAACTCTAAACGCATCTATCGTTGCACGGCGCAAATTCAAGAAGTCAACTTTGAGCAGCTGCTGCTCTGCCGTTTTGAATTTTTTTAAAAAGTTGAGGCTCTATTTTTGAAACCAAAAAATTGTTCTTTTTTATGTACTTTTTCTTTCTTGTATAAATATTATAGTTTCTCAATAAATCATTCACAAAAAAAAACAGTCGTTTACACAGGCCTTAAAGCAATAATGAATATTTTTAATAAATTAACAATGTTTCCGAAATTTTACTTGTTCTTAGTGGACTATATCTTCTGTATGGACATCTATAATATATATAAAATGCAACGTCTCTCTGTCTGTCTGTCTGTCTGTCCGTTAGTGCGCTTATCACTGGAGAACCACTTATCCGATTTACGTACTTTTTTTTTAAAAACATACGTATGTTCTCTGGCCAGGTTATAGGCTATATTTTATTACGATAGGTAGCATAGGGAATGAGCAGTGACGATAATAGTGAATGAAGTCGGAAAAAAGTTTGCCGCTAGCGCGTTCCCTTGCAGTACACAGCGTAAACCATTAAATTTGGAACAATATTATATAGCAGAGAATATCTATAATCTATAATATATATAAAATCCAATGTCTCTCTGTCTGTCTGTCTGTCTGTCCATTAGTGTGTTTATCAGGCGAGAACCACTTATCCGATTTACGTGTCTTTTTTTAAATTCATACCTATATTCTTTGGTCAAGTTATATAGCAATAATAATAATCTATATCTATAATATATGTAAAATATGTCTCTCTGTCTGCCTATCTGTCCGTTAGTGCGCTTATCCCTCGAGAACCACTTCTCCGATTTACGTGATTTTTTAAAATCATACATATGTTTTCTGACCAGGTTATATAATAATAATAATAATCTATATAATCTATAATATATATAAAATGCAATGTCTCTCTGTCTGTCTGTCCATTAGTGCGTTTATCAGGCGAGAACCACTTATCCGATTTACGTGTCTTTTTTTAAATTCATACATATATTCTTTGGCCAGGTTATATAGCAATAATAATAATATATATCTATAATATATGTAAAATACATCTCTCTGTCTGCCTATCTGTCCGTTAGTGCGCTTATCCCTCGAGAACCACTTCTCCGATTTACGTGATTTTTTAAAATCATACATATGTTCTTTGACCAGGTTATATAATAATAATAATAATAATCTATATAATATATATAAAACGCAACGTCTCTCTGTCCGTCTGTCTGTTAGTGTGCTTATCATTCGAGAACCACTCATCCGATTTACGTGATTTGTTTTAATTCCTAATGTTCCCAATTCCTAAAATATGTCAAAAAAATCTATAATATATATAAAACGTAACGTCTCTGTAACTGTCTGTCTATCCATTAAAGCGCTTAGCACTCAAGAACCACTTATCCGATTTACGTGTTTTTTTTTTTATAAAATACTAAGGGAATAAACAGAGACAAAATGCTAATATGTAGGAAAAAAGAGGGAAGTTTAGCACTAAGCTTCGCAGAAAGACTGAATAGATGGGGGGAATACTTTAAAGAAACACTAAATGGATGAAAATGAGTTGAATGAGAAATAGGAAGCAAAATTAACTGAAGGGCAGGAGGGGACAAATAAACCCTGCAAAGAAGAAATAAGAGAAATACTCAGAACCCAAAAAAAATAAGGCCCCGGGTGGAAATTGTAGAACTGATAAAAGTTGGAGGAGTAGATCTGGAAAATGAAATATGCTGGTCGGTGCAAGAAACATGGGAAACAGAAAAGATGCCAGTGAGCTAGAAAGAGTCGCTCATTTGTCCAATATACAAAAAATTAGAAAAACTAAATGTGCTAATTATAGACCAATAGCCTTACTGGATGTCGTGTACAAGATGGTAGTGTTGACTATCAAAAACAGACTAGCAGAAAAAGCCGAGTCTATTCTGGGAGAGTACCAGTGTGGATTCAGGAAAAATAGATCGCTTACAGACCAGATATTTTCGATTAAGCAAATCTAAGATAATAGCTTAGAACAAAATTTGGCACTACACTTGGTCTTTGTAGATTTCAGAGAAGCATATGACTCTGTAAATAGAGAAGGACTCTACAAGATAATGGAAGAACTAAAAAATTCTAAGTAAATTGATTCGCATGGTGAGAATGACCCTGAATGACACAGAAAATAGAGTGTTGGTTGAGGGCAAAGTATCAGACAAGTTTAAGGTGAAGAGAGGATTAAGACAGGGGGAACCAGTGTCGACATGTCTATTTAATTTGGTACTAGAGAAGATAATCCGGGAGTCAGAAATAAAAACAAATGGAATGATATATCAACAAACCTGCCAATGCTTGGCCTATGCGGATGATGTAGCAGTGATTGCAAGAGCAAAAGAGAACCTCAAAAAGTCATAAGTAGGATAGAAGAAAGGTGAAGGATGAGAGGAATAAAGATAAATGAGGAAAAAACAAAATACATGGAAATTGCAAAGAAGAAGGATAATAAAAACAACAAAAGTTTAGATATAATAAACAATTCAGGGAAAAGAAATATGTTTGAAAAAGTAGACAAATTTAATTATCTGGGAGTAACAATAACAGAGAGTGGACAAGAAAGGACGGAGATACAAGAAAGAACAGTGAAAGGACAAAGATGTTTGGGGGCAATGAATTCAATATGGAAATCAAAGAATATATCAAGAAAAGCAAAAGAAAGAATATATACGACAGTTGTCAGACCCACGGTGACATATGGATGCGAAACGTGGAAACTGAATGTAAGAGAAAAGGAGACGTTGGCGGTGTGGGAAAGGAAAGCTTTGAGAAGAATCTACAGAGGAAGGAAAGAAGAGGGACTGTGGAGAAGAAGAACAAACTACGAATTAAAATGCCTATATACGAAACCCCTTATAAGCCAAATCATAATAAGCCAGCGATTAAGATGGTTGGGACACGTGGCAAGGATGAAGGAAGAAAGACAGGCAAAGCAAGCCCTAATAAGAGGAGTGGTTGGAAGAAGAGGTAAGGGTAGACCTCGATCTGCATGGATTCAGGCAGTAAAGCAAGATCCGGAGTTGATGGAAATCCCGCACTGGGAAAAGCTAACAGGAGACAAAAAGAAGTGGAGAAAAGTATGCAACCAAGCCATGAGCCTCTAAGGCCCCTTGAGCTATATAATAATATAAACATAACTAATAAGCAGTGACAATAAAGGTGAATCAAGTCCACGCGAGCGGAGCCGCGGGCACGGCTAGTTTGTTTATAAATGAAAACAAACTTTTGCGTCCCATCATAATTCTTCTTCTTCTTCATAGCCTTCTTACATTCAGTGTCGAACATAGGCCTCCCCTTTTGTTCTCCACTTATCTCGGTCCTGTGCTTCTCTTGTCCACGCAAGAGTAAGTTTTAGATCGTCTTTCCACCTGATCTGAGGTCTACGCCTTGATCTCTTTTCCAATCCTGCATCTTCCTATTCCTACGATTGTCCGGTCGCATTGTATATCCAACCCATCTCCATTTTAGGCTTGCTGCATGATCTTTTACATCTATCAGTTATTAGTAATTATTAATTACGTTGAGAAAATTGTCACAGTTCTTTCCATTTTTTGAAATTGACTTTAAATTGTGCTCGAAATTATTCCTACTCTCCAATTTTATCAATTTGTTATTATTTTTTTACTTCTTCCCTTATTTTTTATAAAAGCTTGTCATGCGATGGTCTGAGCGGACGTTACCATATAATGACAAAATTGAATCTTTAAAACCTGTATTTCTAATATAACGTTTTTTGAATCCTACTGTGTTCTTACTTGTAAACTCTGTATACAAATCAATTCATCATCGTACTCAAAAAAAAAAGTGCCAAAAAAAGAAAATTTTCTTTGCATTGAAAAAGTGTCTGAGTTTGACCGATGCTTAAAAAACACAAAGGTCATGCCAAACAACTATCAATCAATCGTATTGCTTTCAGTAATTTCGAAAGTTATGAAAAAGGCATCAATCAACATCTTTGAAATTATCTAGACGAATTTAATTTAATAATCACTGATATAACTTTCATAAGCAGATGTTAATAAGAGATTTCCTATGCTATGTCATAAATAGTTGAAATAACTCAATTGAACGTTATACAGATTATGGAACGGTTGCGCTTGATATATCTAAGATATGCGCCTGTTAATGGCATGACCGAATATTGAATAAACTGCCCTTTTATGGCATGTCTAAAAGGTTTTGTTTTTGCCTTTCAATTTTCTTCAGACATCATTTTTTTTTGTAAGCAGAAGCCGATGGATTTCTCTCTTCAAGAACCTGCTATAAAAGTTGAATCTATGGCTTTGCTGATGAGAGCACGCTTTTTTTTTTTTCATTTACCTTGAACACTCAAACTCCAGCTACCCCTGCAATAATAAAAATAATAATAATAATAGTGCCCCCCTCAGGGGCTAGGGGAATCCCAGGATTCTCCTAGTACGGGCATTGACGATCCCGAGGTACCTGAGTCATGTTGTGCTGTCTTGTGTTGTCCAGATTATGTGTAACAAAAACGCAATTTTAAGGTGTTTACCGTGCCGTAGCGTTTATGAGTCGCGAACGGTTCCCCCGGATACCGGGCGCCCTCCGGGAGTAAGTAGCCTTGCTGTGGCATCCAGGCTCTGCCGCAGTCGACCCCTCTTTCCTAGGATACTCGTGGGAATACTATGTCAACGAATAATAATTATAGTAATGATAATGGAAGGGTGTTGCAGAGGCGGACCCCTGTCGTACGAACAGCTATAGCAACACCACAACAACAACAATCACAGACGACCCAAACAACCGCCTCAGCCGAAACTACTCCCGATAGTTTTACCAGATCCGACATTCTAGGTGATGGAAATTGCCTTTTCCGTGCAGTTAGCTTACACTTGTATGGCCACCAAAACCATCATGAGAAACTCCGAGAGGTTGCTCTAAGATATTTAGAACAAAACTGGTCGAAACTTCACACATTTTCATTAATTGAAGTCGACGATATCAAAGACTTCAATAACTACTATATTCGTAATTATATGAGGAAAAATGACACCTATGGAACGAGCCTAGAGATACTTGCCCTCTCGGAAACACAAAATAGCAACTTTCATATCTTCTCAAAACAACGAAGAACAAGACATACAAAAATAACTTTTACGGACAGACCAACAATAATAAGCACGGGAAAATACAACAAAACTATTTACCTTCTACTAACAGGCAACCAAATGTCGGGACGCTTTGAGCTTCTGACACCACAAAACATTGAGAACATTCCAGACAACAGTAGACCAATAAAAGAAGCATCGGGCGAGCGACGTAACGGTCGAGGACGTCGCGGGAAATGGCAGCTCGACCAAAACGATGAAGACCGGGCAACCGAAAATGGACCTGCCAAAAGTGTTGTGCCGGCGAGTAAGCCGACACCCACCAAGGCGGGAAAGTCACAGCAACGCATGAGTTGCACCACAGGAATCAATGAACACGCCATGCGTTGCTGTAATGAAATCACACCTGACAAAGTAATCACTGACAAGAGAATCACTCGCCGCTTGGACCCACCACCACCAATCCCAAGCGCAATCGACTTAGATGCGGGACAAATACAACCACCAAAGCCAGGCCAAACCGCGTATGTTTTGTAAGGACAACATGCAACTACCAAGGCTGGCAAACCAAGACAGCGGTTAAAGTGGACAGATGAAATGAATAGAACAGTGATGCGCTGTTACTACACCGCCACCAAACTAGAAACAGTGACATCAGGCTACAGACTGGAACTACACAGACTTTTCTTGACCGAATATCCACATTTGCAATTACTTGTTACAGAACAGAGAGTAATAGATCAAAAAAGAGTTATTACCAAGAACAATCGCCTCACAGCTTTCAAATTGCAAACCATCAAAGATAGAGTAGCTGCTGAACTGAACACAGACCAACCAAACAATAGAAACAGTAGAGCAGATACCGAACCAATCTCACACACACAACCACCCAGTCGAAAACAACAAGACCCACCACCCAGCAGAAGCATAACTTAAAATAATATTTCAATGCAAATAGCAAGCACCACACGACACCATATCACAGACGACAAAATGAATGACTCTCCACCCTCAACAACATCTACACAACATCACCCCGAATCACCTCTCATACAAACACTCAAAGCAGAAATGCAGTCACATCTAGCTCGATGGTCAGGCACCGACCCTACAACAAGAAATCCCATCCGTCGTTTAATCTTCAAACAGAGCACACAAATAATTCTCAACACAATAAACAAGCACATAATACCACAGTACATAACAGACTTAAGCACGATCGAAGACATTCACAAAATAATATATGCAGCAGCAATCACCACTATAACACAAAATAATCAAAAACTCCCGCAACGACAAATAGACCCCAACAGCAGAAAACCTAAATTTAAATGGCAAATAAGAATAGAAAACAAAATCAACAACATCAGAAGAGATCTGGGACACTTTACCCAGTTTATGAACGGGAACGCATCCAAACGTGTCACACAGGGTGTAGACAAGATCAAAACTAAATCTCTCAACCGAACACTGCCAGAAATCGTTGATACTTTGAAACAAAAACTATCCATATATGCTGCAAGACTCCGTAGATACAAAGAATCAAACGAGAGGAAAGACACCAACAACCTCTTCCGAAGAAGCGAGAAACAGTTCTACCGAAAAACTATGTACAACGAGCAGACAGTAGTAACTGAACCACCAAACAAACAAAAACTCGCAGATTATTGGAAAACTGTCTGGTCAGAACCCAAACTACATAATAATAACACCCCCTGGATCAAAGCCGAAGAAGATAAATACAAACGTGTGACAGAACAAGAAAATTCCACACTAACTACAGAAGAAATTACAGAAACAATCAAACATACACACAACTGGAAATGCCCTGGTATAGACAATATACAAAACTTCTGGTACAAACAGTTTATCATCACACACGAAGCACTCACACACCAAATCAACAAAGCCATTCTACAACCACACACATTCCCCACTTTTCTTACACAAGGAATAACATACATCAAACCCAAAAGTTCAGACACCACAAACCCGTCAAACTACCGACCTATCACCTGTCTTCCAACCCTATACAAGATCATCACAGCCACAATTTCGAAGGAAATAGAACAACACCTAACAGACAACAATATTCTCACAGAAGAGCAGAAGGGATGCAGGAAAAATAGTCGAGGATGCAAAGAGCAGCTGATTATAGATAGCGTGATTATGGGACAAACCAGAAAAGAACACAGAAACCTTCACATCGGTTACATAGATTATAAAAAAGCCTTCGACTCCATACCCCACAGCTGGTTAATCGGAGCCCTAGAAATCTATAAAATCAACCAACACCTCAGGCAGTTTTTCGCGCAAATTATGAAAACATGGAAAACCAAAATACGCCTAGAAACACAAACCGAACGCATCCAAACAGAAGAGCTATACATCAGACGGGGTATATTTCAGGGAGACTCGCTCAGCGCTCTGTGGTTTTGCCTCTGTCCCAATCCACTCTCAAATATACTAAACAGAACAGAGCATGGCTTCAATATCAGACACCAAAAAGGGAATCAACATAAAATAAACCACCTCCTATATATGGACGACATAAAACTCTACGCTGCCACACAAACACAGCTGAAAGAACTTCTCAAAATGACAGAAATATTCACCTTAGATGTCAATATGGAATTTGGTATAAATAAGTGCAAAGTGCTCCACATCAACAAAGGCCAATGGAAGTGCCA
Organism: Pachyrhynchus sulphureomaculatus; assembly: GCA_019049505.1. Taxonomy (NCBI): domain Eukaryota; kingdom Metazoa; phylum Arthropoda; class Insecta; order Coleoptera; family Curculionidae; genus Pachyrhynchus; species Pachyrhynchus sulphureomaculatus. Next base: position 116,485,666 of record CM032453.1, read on the forward strand.
CCATGAGACAGAAACCATCAACAATGAAACACTCGATAACATGTTCGACAAAGAAACATACAAATATCTAGGCTTCCAACAAAGCACCACACTCACATCAAAACAGAGCTCAGAACCGAATTCAAAAACAGACTGACGAAACTCTTGCAAACAAAACTCAACTCTAAGAATCTCACTAAAGCCATCAACACGTTCGCTATACCTATACTCACATATTCATTTGGTATCATCAAATGGTCACAAACAGACATAGAAAATATTCACATCCTTATACGATCTCAATTCACCAAATACAGGAAATTACACCCCAACGCATGCAAAGAAAGACTTACCATCGAGAGGAAGGCAGGAGGAAGAGGAATTATAGACATCAGATCATTACACACAAAACAAATACAAGCACTTAGGAAATTCTTTCACAGCAAGCAAACCAGCCTCCACACAGCGACAGTGAAAGCAGACAAAAACTACACACCTCTCGACTTATCCCGGGCAGACCACTCAGCAGACACACACAGTCACACCCAATTACAACAGGAAAAGATAAAAACGTGGTCAGAGAAAACACTCCACGGAAAACACAGATACCACATAGAACAAGTCCACGTAAAAATAAAAAACAATCATACACCTGGTTACAGGATGGGCAGCTATTCCATGAAACCGAAGGCTTCTTACTTGCCATCCAGGATAAAGTCATATTAACCAGAAACTACCAAAAGCATATCATCAAAGACCCGACTATTGCAGAGGACAGATGTAGGAAATGCCACCAGCAGAAAGAAACGATCGAACACATAACGAGCGGATGTAAAATATTGGCCGGAACAGAGTACACAGCCAGGCATGATTCAGCTGCTAAAGTGGTTCACCAAGCACTAGCCACAACATACAAACTCATAGAAAACACAGATCCATACAACAAATACACACTAACATCCATACTTGAAAATAAAGATTACAAGCTCTACTGGGACATCAGTATCCATACAGATAAAACAGTTTCCGCCAATAGACCCGATATTACTTTTCAGTGCAAAAAAGGAAAAGTCACCTATCTAATTGACATAGCTGTCCCCAACGACACAAACATCCAAACGAAATACACAGAAAAAATTTCCAAATACACAGACCTTGCAACGGCTATGGAAACAAGAAAAAGTCATCATTGTCCCCCTCATTATATCAGCCACAGGCCTTACACCAATAACATTCACACCACATTTAGTACAATTAGGACTCAACACAAACATACACAAAAACATACAGAAGTCAGTGATTTTGAAAACATGTAACATTGTCAGGTCATTCTTTAATACATAATAGTAATAGCGTTTGTGCTGACTTGGTTTTGGCCCGTCAGCCAAACATGGAACTACATTGATCAAATGTGAGAAAGAAGAACTTTTTGTAATAATAATAATAATACTTTATTTGCATAATAACTTGTACAAATCATGTTAAGCAAACCTAACCTGCACATCGTCTTTGCATCGTCAAATACAGTTGAAAGTAAAATAATTATATAAGTAAGTGAATTAAAAAAAATAAAATCGATAATCGATAACCAAACAGATAATAATGAAAGACAATATATAAGGTGTACAAGTATGAAATGCGGATTTTTTTTCTAAAAAAAACATGTTAAATTCGGAAGAACGATAGAAAGTGCTTTATTCAAAGTATGCTCCATCGCTTGTTATACATTTTTCCTATCTTTCGGGCAATTTGTGAATACCACGCCAGTAAAAATCTTCCCCTTTTGCTGCGAACCATTCATCGAGCCATTTTTTTCACATCTTCGTACGAACCAAAGCGCTGCTCAGCAAGTGCGTGACCCATCGATGCAAACAAGTGGTAATTGGAAGGAGCCAAGTCTGGTGAGTAAGCCGCAAGAGGTAGAACTTCCCCATGCATGAAGAAAAATGACGTTGTGTTGCCTCTTTCGGTATTCTGGCCTTTTTTTTTAAGCAGCGAAGGGTTCAAATCGGTCAATTGTTGTTGGTAACGTTTAGTATCAACCGTTTCCCCAGGTTTTAATAGCTCATAATAGACCACGCCCCTCTGGTCCCACCAAAGTCAGAGCATCGTCTTTCTGCGACAGCGATTCGGTCTTGCGGTCGATGTGGATGGTGCGCCTGTGTCTACCATGATTTTTTGCGCTTGGGATTCTCAAAATAAATCCACTTTTCATCCCCTGTAACTATACGATGCAAAAACGACTTCCTTTTGTACCGAGCGAGCAAAATGTCACACGTGTTTTTACGCTTTTCTATTTGCCTGTCGTTCAACTCATGTGGTACCTATCTACCGGCTTCTGAATCTTTCTCATCTTTCGTAGCCGATTGGAAACAGCTTATTGACTAATGCCCAATTGCTCGGCGAGTTGTTTTTGTGTTTGCGAATCATCTTCGTCCAACAATACTATCTTTTTGGCTGTTTTCCACGTTCCTTGTCTGCAACATAGAAGTCACCACTTTTGAAATACCGAAACCATCGTTCACACGTATCTTGCGATGGAGCATGTTCACCATAAGTTTCTCGAAGTAATCGGTATGATTCAACAACAGTTTTCTTCAAATGAAAACAAAAAATTAATGCTGTCCGCGAATGCTTTTTGTTCGGTATAAATTTCCAGATATTGAACATAACAACACAACACTATGCACACACTTTTCCAATTTATCACTCGTGCGCGTCTGACACTTGTTGATGACACAACAAAATGGCGCAGCGTCAAATCTTTATAGTACAAACTGCATTGGTTCACCATCTGTTGTCTGAAATCTACATTTCATACTTGTACACCTGGTACATATTCAAATTGTCCCAAAGTACTCGCTGTAATTGTACGGGCGTATTGATATTAATAGTTTTTTTTATTTCATGTTTAAATTTACGTGTGGACAGACTTTTGAAACTATCTGGAAGGTGGTTGTAAAATTTTACAGCAGAGACAATAAAACTCTTACGAGTTGCAGTCAGCCTGTGCCGAGGAATGATGATCTTATTTTTATTTCTTGTTTCGTAATCGTGGATATCATCATGTGTTGTTAAGGAATCCCCGTTATTTTTAACAAAAGACAGGCATTGGTAAATATGCAATGCTGGCACTGTCATAACCTTTAATTGTTTAAAGTATTCTCGGCAGGATTGTCTTTGTGACACATTTACGGGTTATAGCTCTCTTTTGCTGCCCATTTAGGCAAGTTTCATAGTTTCCATTGTTGAGTAATGTTTTATTTTTCGGATGAAATAAATTACCTTTGATAGGCTTGAGCTGAGTTTTGCAATATGACATCTAAAGGAGAGCTCTGAATCAATATAAAGCCCCAAAAACTTAACAGGATTATCCTCTGAATTTTTACCTAGTGACATGTTTAGTATGGCAGTCTTACCTAGGTTAAGAGCTAGTGAGTTTGCTTGGAACCATTTTTCTGCTTTATTTAAATTAACATTTATTTTATTTTCAGATGTCTGCTTATTTTTATGAGGAGAGTACAGGGTGGTTATCTGCATATTGTATAATGTTAATGTCCTCTAAGTAGTGAGGCAAATCGTTGACATATATCACAAACAGGATTGGTCTCAATTATGAGCTTTGTGGTGCCCCCGCTAATATTGGTAGGCTTGATGACCATGCACCATCACAGTCCACTAGCTGTCTCCTGTTTTCTAAGTATGATCTTAGAAAATCATAGGCATTTCCTGCCTGCATGCAAGTATACGTAAAAAGTAGAAAGTTATATAACTTAACTAGAACCTGTAAAAAATTAGTTCGTAGGATACTCGTCGTAAATGGCTTGAAAATATTTCTGATACCAACCGGAAAAATTTAGGCTGATGAGCTTAAAGCATTTTTAATCAAGGGTTTCGAAAATAGTGAAAAAATCTTCTTAATTCTATGTTTGTCGCATTTTATCAATAGATGAATCTCTTTTGTATGTCTCGTAGGAAAGGATTCGAATGAAATCATTATCAACTCAATATGAGCGACCAGAAAACTATGAATACACCAGTTGAATTTATAGTATTGAAGATGAAAATCGCTTACCAATGATCTGGGCATATTTGCTAGGGTATACTACTCGGAGCTCTTTAGGGTAAACATCTATGGAGTTGTTAGTGTGGTTGTTGTAACTAATTATTTACCTACTAATTCTACTAATTCTAACATTCTAAAGCACAAGTATTATTTTCGGATTCTTCATTTCCATCGCTGATATTTTTTTTTTTTCAGATTCAAGCAGAAAATGTTGACCTTTTTTTGAAAAACATTATTTATTGAGTGGACACTAACACTTAAATATATTTGTAAATATGTATGTGTGCTGAACGCTTGATTAGGAGCCTAGAACTCAACTGACCCTTAATTCTTTGGACCATCGTAGAAAAGTTAAAGATTTGGACTTATCCTATGAATAGTTTAACGAGAAGGGTAGATGGATGCAACTAGCTTGATTCCTAATAAGGTAGTACTTGCTAGAAGTACACGTCGCGCTTATACGACGATGGATTGAAAAGTTCGCGGCCTCATCAAAAAATAATTATAATATTTCTATTATAGTCTCAATAAGTTTATACTTTCTTTGGTTGTCACAGTGTAAAATTTTGTTGCTGTAGAATTTGTGATTTTTAGGTTAGAACGAGTTTAGTGAGACTAAGTGCAGCGTTTTTGGAAAAATGAAAAAAATTGAACAACGTGCGGTCATCAAGTACCTGTTTAAAAGAAGATTAACACCAAATTAGATCCAGGATGTTATGAAAACAACACTAGTGGAATCTGCTTCGTCATATACCACTTTGAAAAAATGGGGTTGCAGAATTTAAACGTGGACGAGAGAGCATCGAAGATAACCCCAGCCGGCCCACGACCTCTACGACTGAAGAAAACATCGGCAAAGTGTGTGATCTCATATTGAAAGACCGTAGATTAAATATCAGGGAGATTGCAGGCACTATAGGCATCTCGAATGAACGAACACAAAACATCATTGCCAATGAATTCAGATTTTCTAAGGTATCCGCTAGGTTGGTCCCTAGATTGCTTTCAGTTGAACAAAAACGAATTCGACTCAGGATTTCTCGCGACTATTTAGAGTTGTTTGAGAGGTTTATGACAATAGACGAAACCTGGGTTCACCACTATACGCCAGAGTCAAAACAACAATCCAGGCAATGGAAAAAAATCTGGTGAACCGACCCCAAAGAAAGCGAAGACAATTCTGTCGACTGGAAAATTGATGGCGTCAGTTTTTTGGGATGCTAAAGGTATTATTATGGTGGACTACCTTCCGAAAGGCCAAACAATAAACTCGACTTACTATTGCACCCTTTTGCGTCGTTTACATCAAGAAATTGAAGAGAAAAGTCCAGGATTACTGGGAAAGAAAGTTTAGTTCCATCAGAACAATACTCGCGTTCACACGTCTCTTGAGTCTATGGTCTATGGCTCAAATTCGTTACTGTGGTTTCGAATTGCTGCCCCACCCAGCTTATTCTCCTGATTTGGCATCTTCGGACTTTCATCTGTTTCCAAACCTAAAAAAAACATCTCGGTGGCCAGAAATTTTCATCAAATGGAGCCGAATCTGCAGTTAGCCAGTATTTTGAAGATCCTGAGCAAGTGAAAGAGGTGCATAGAGCTAGGTGGAGATTACGTTGAAAAATAAAAATATTTATGTACGTATTTTATTTTGTTTTCTTGACTAAGCCGCGAACTTTTCAATTAATCCTGTATGCGGTTCAGTATTACTCCTCGTACCGCTCTTTTTAAGATATGACACCTCATCCCTCCGGAACTGCCCGGAAATATGTCTTTCACAGACTACAATTGGAGCGATTCAAGACAAACGTGGATCGCTACTGCAACACACGCTCAGTTCGTGTAGCGATTTAGGTATATCATATTATAAACCAACACATTTCTGTGTGTTTGCCTTGATTCCGTTGCTCCAATATTCTTTCGACTTTATCGCCTTAGTATTGTCGGTCATGGCAATTCATCTACGTATGGTATTTATATTTTAAAGTTTTAAATTAGATAATTATCCAATAAGTACATACTGTTGAGATGGGTTTTAACCGGAGGAAAACTTAATTCAATAAAATTAAAATAGTAATAATTTAGTTGTAAAATTTTAATTTCATTCTTAAAACTTTCCAAAGAGCCCAACAGCTGGTTTGCGAGCTTTTGAGAAAACTTTTAAAGTTCATAAAATAATTTTTCCAAGTTATTTTTTTCTTGTTCTGCAACTTTTATGAAAAGTCTAGTATTTGTGGCAGTTTGTTTCATAAATTATTCCTTTATAAGGTATTTATTTTTGAAATTAAATTTTTTCAGGTTAGGTTAGTTCAGGTTTTTTTTTTATTAAGAATTGGATAGATTTGGCGCTTACTTGATGAAAATCCATTTTTAGGAAATTAAAAGACGGACTGATGTTCAGATTTTCACCGTATTTTATTTATCAACTAGCAATGCCCGCGGCCCCGCTCGCGTGGACTTGATTCGCTACTATCGTCACTGCTTATTCCTTATGTTACCTAAAGTAATAAAATATCTGCCATTATTTCCTCTTATCTCCCATTATTTCTCCTTGTCTCCCACTATCTCTACATAATTTCCATTTTCTAGGCTTATCTCTGCTCATCTCTCATTATTTCTCTTTATCTCCCATTATTTCCCCTTATCTCTCATTATCTCACCTTATCTCTCATTATCTAGGCTTATCTCCACTTATCTCGCAATAATTCTCCTTATCTCCCATTATTTCTCCTTATCTCCCATTATCTCACCATAACTCCCATTATCTAGACTTATCTCTGCTTATCTCCAATTATTTCTCCTTATCTCCCATTATTTATACTTATCTCCCATTATCTTAGCTTATCTCCCATTATCTAGGTTTATATCGAATTATATATAACATATGTATAAATTTATAAAAACAATTAAATCGGATAAGTGGTTCTCAAGTGATAAGCGCACTAACGGACAGACAGACAGACAGAGAGACGTTGCAGTTTATATATATTACATTCTTTACAACATGATATTGTTCCATATTTAATGGTTTAGGCTGCGTATTGTAAGAGAATGCGCTAACGGTAATCTTGATTCACTATTATCGTCACTGCTTATTCTTTATGTTACCTAACGCAATAAAATATATCCTATAACCTGGCCAGAGAACATATGTATGTTTAAAAAAAAAAACACTTAACGCACTAACGGATAGACAGACAGACAGTGAGACGTTGCATTTTATATATATTATAGATAAATAACCGGGCCAAAGAACATAAGTATGTTTTAAAAAAAAGCACGTAAATCGGATAAGTGGTTCTCCAGTGATAAGCGCACTAAAGAACAGACAGACAGGCAGAGAGACAGGCAGACAGAGAGACGTTGCATTTTATATATATTATAGATAGAAGATTGTAGATAACCTGGCCAGAGAACAAATGAATGAATTAAAAAAACACGCAAATCGGATAAGTGGTTCTCGCGTGATAAACACACTAATGAACAAACAGACAGACATTTTATATATATTATAAATTATAGATATTCTCTGCTACATAATATTTTTCCATATTTAATGGTTTAGGCTGTGTATTGCAAGAGAACGCGCAACAACAAACTTTTTTCCGACTTCATTCACTATTATCGTCACTGCTCATTCCTTATGCTACCTATCGTAATAAAATATAGTCTATAACCTGGCCAGAGAACATATGTATGTTTTAAAAAAAAAGTACGTGAATCGGATAAGTGGTTCTCCAGTGATAAGCGCACTACCGGACGGACAGACAGACAGAGATACGTTGCATTTTATATATATTATAGATGTAATAAAATATATATCTATAACCTGGTCAGAGAACATATGTATGAATTTAAAAAATCACGTAAATCGGATAAGTGGTTCTCGAGGGATAAGCGCACTGGCGGACAGGCACACAGACAGACAGAGAGACGTTGCATTTTATATATATTAGAGATATAGATTATTATAATTATTATATAAGCTGGCCAAAGAATATATGTATGAATTTAAAAAAAGATACGTAAATCGAATAAGTGGTTTTCGCGTGATAAACGCACTAATGGACAGACAAAAACAGACAGAGAGACATTACATTTTATATATATATATATATATATATATATATATATATATATATATATATATATATATATATACATATATATATATGTATATATATATATATATATATATATATATATATATATATATATATATATATATATATATATATATATATATATATATATTATAGATTATAGATATTCTGTGCTACATAATATTGTTTCATATTTAATGGTTTAGGCTGTGTATTGCAAGGAAACGCGCTAGCGGCAAACTTTTTTGCGACTTCATTCACTATTATCGTCACTGCTCATTCCTTATGCTACCTATCGTAATAAAATATAGCTTATAACTTGGCCAGAGAATATATGTATGAATTTAAAAAAAGTTACGGAAATCGAATAAGTGGTTCTCGCGTGACAAACGCACTAATGGACAGACAGACCCACAGAGAGACATTACATTATATATATTAGATTACAGATATTCTCTGCTACATAATATTGTTCCATATTTAATGGTTTAGGCGGTGTATTGCAAGGGAACGCGCTAGCGGCAAACTTTTTCGACTTCAATCACTATTATCCTCACTGCTCATTCCTTATGCTACATATCGTAATAAAATATAGCTCATAACTTGGCCAGAGAACATATGAATGTTTAAAAAAAAAAGTACGTAAATCGGATAAGTGGTTCTGCAGTGATAAGCGCACTAACGGAAGACAGACAGACAGAGAGACGTGTCATTTTATATATATTATAGAAGTGAAATAAATAAAATAATAAAACTTAAATCAGCCGTGATGTGTTTCGGTACATAGTGCCTTTCTCAAACGGTAGTGGAATTCCTGTTATTTTGTTTAATAACTAATTTAGCTTAATTATTTAAACCCTACCTAATTATAAGAAACTTTCTAAAAGTGTTATAGATAAATTGACCGATAATCCCCTGAACTAACCTGAACTTAAGATTCAACAAAGGAGTGTTGTATAAATCTAGTTGATTCTTTAGCATTACCTCGGAATCCTTTAATTCAACTTTTTATTCTTGTTATTAGTATGTAATATATCGAAGTTTTCATCGAAACTATGATTTTCAGAAGATAAATGAGCGGCATAATATGAAACTTCAGTCTTATTCTCAAATGCTTTTTTATATTCTCTTATTCTTTCTTTGAATGTTCTGCCCCTTTGACCTACGTAAACTTTGGGATAGGGGCCACATTTTAATTTATAAACTCCAGATTTATAATGTTTTTTAGTTTTCGTTTTGTTGTTTTTTAGTATTTTACCCAGAGAATTGTTTATTTGAAGGCTACCTTAATTCAATATTTTCTAAATGGTTCGAGACTTTGTAGCTGGGTATGCCACAGTAAGTCATGATGTTAATTTAATGTTTTTGTTAACTGATAAAGGGTAAACCAACGTAATAGCTTTTTTTTTTTCTGTTGTTTTTTATGTAATAATGTGTCTGTTATCGTGTCGTGATATCCATTATTTTTGCCATTTGTTTAATGATATTTAATTCTTCTTGAAAATTCAAGTCGTTCATTAAAACATTGAGTAGTCTATGAATTTGATTGCGAAAAGCTGCCATTTTGTATGATGGTTTATGATATATAGAGAATTTAAACCTATTATTAGGTCTAAAAAATTAATTGAATTATTTTATTCTATTTCAAGTGTGAATTTAATTCTTTTGTGGATATTATTGATATTTTCTAAAAAAACTGTCTATCCGTGCCTATAAAACAAGCTAAAATGTCGTCTACGTATCAATACCAACAATTTGTTAATAAATGGATGTTTGTGTATTAGTTCTTTGAGGTGATCCATGAATAGCTCTGCATATAAAGGGCTAAAAGGATTTCCCCTTATTAGTCCGTTAACATGTCAGGGCTGATTTAAGTTGTATTATTTTATCTACTTCACTTTGTTAAATGAAATATAATGAAAATCTAAAGAACAGTACATCTTTTAGTCTTTTCAATAAATAATTTTCAAGAATAACAGGCAGTTTTTTATGCTCTTAATGTGCTAAAATAGAACTGTATGATGTTTTTGTTGCAAGTACGAAAGAATAGATAATATAGTTTGAATATAAAATTTATTTTTACCTAATAATCCAAGACGATAATTAATAGTTACAAGAACTACATCTTCACTCATTAGAAATTCTGCCCCAAAAATAGTCTGGGAACTAGATCCAGTAAGGAACGCTCCTCCATGAATAAATACCATTACTGGTTTTAGATTATCGGATTCTTCTGGTAGCTGAAATAGTAAAATGCAGTTATTATTAAAGCTGACAACTCATTGTATAATAAATAATATAAGTAGTTCTAGGTGACCGAAAATTTGTACCCCTCATTTATTTTCGGATAAAAATTGGGATTCCTCTGTGTCCTAAATCATGCCAGACATTCTGTCTTTTAAATTTAAGTAGTCTTAGTGCAAGAGAAGGTACACTAAGTTGTACATCAGCTTGCAGGCACCATTTAGGTTGCCAGAAATTTAAATGCATCTTGTTCTTTCATCTCATATTTGTAAGATGGTACTTCTTGAATTTCAGTAGGCAATTTTGCAGGTGCAAAATTTGTGGTTTCCATTTGTGTAGTAATTTTTAAAACTAATATAAAATGCAAAAATCTCAAATATATCAAACTTATAAATTGTCAATTCAGTAAACTGTAGTAACTTTCGAAACTATTTCTTTTGAACTGAAAATATCTTATTTTCTATGTCAAATGGAAATATTTTATTTTTATTAAATTTTTTCAGAAAATTCTTCTTTATAAACCGAGTGGTATAAAAATCCTTATATATGGTAAACCTGTTAATATTTTTGTCGTTCATATTTTTAGCAACATGAGTTTTTGTTAAAAAAATTTTTTTACAATAACCGGATTTTCAGATAAAAACAACAGGCACTAAATAAGAATATTGTGCTAAAATGTGTATGTATATATGTATATGTATGTATGTGTATGTATATATATATATATATATATATATATATATATATATATATATATATATATATATATATATATATATTTATATATATATATGTATTTGCACGACGTTTCGCCAAAATCTCATTTGCCATTTTCAAGCGCTCTTGCTGCTGTTGCTACTCGATAGTGTGATCTTGCAGCTGCTGCGGCTCGAAGCTAACTGAGAGACTGAAGTGCGGTCGCCGTCTTTTATAGGGCGGCGTCTGCGCGGATTGTAGGTGGGTGGGTCGAGGTGTCCGTCCTGGCTTCGGTGTTTGCCGGCAGGGTGCCCGTATCAGTAGTAATTACGGGTTCCGGCGCTATGCTGACTGTTGCCTTCTCGATGTTTTGGTTATTCCTTGGTTTAGCTAGTAGACCCTTCCATGTAGTGGAGGTATTCAGTGCATCATTCCGCTTATTTAGTTGTCCATTCTTTTCGATTTCCAAGGCTTCTCTGACTATGCGTGTTTCATAATGTGAAGTCGAGGCTATTTGTTTAGATTCCTCAAAATTGATGTTGTGACCAGTATTATGATGGTGTTGAAAAAGGGGGGGGGGGGGTACGTGAGCGGAGAGGAGCAACAGCAGCAAGAGTACTTGAAACTGCCGAATGAAATTTTGGCGAAACGTCGTGCAAATTCATTGTTAGACGAACGGATTGAAACTCGGAATTTTAATGTATTACATTCCACCATCCGTGAAAAGCTCTAATGTAACATATATATATATATATATATATATATATATATATATATATATATATATATATAT
>CM032453.1:116502546-116581275 GCA_019049505.1 Pachyrhynchus sulphureomaculatus
TTGCTTCCTCATCCACCGTATTCTCCAGACTTGGCCCCCAGCGACTATTCGCAGACCTCAAAAAATGCTCGCGGAAAAGATATTTGGCTCCAATGAAGAAGTTATCGCCGAAACTGAGGCCTATTTTGAAGGTAAAGACAAATTCTTCTTCAAGAAAGGTATAGAAATGTTAAAAAAACGTCGAATTGACTGTATCGCTCTTGAAGGAGACTATGTTGATAAATAAAGTCGAATTTTGCAAAAAAATGTGTTTTAAGTAGCTAGACCAAAAACTTTTCAGCCTACGTGTTATATCTATAATGAAAGAGAAAAGCTGACAAATTGAAATCTTAACATCATTGTTTTATTTCTTACTATGTCATTATTTTGCCAAGTTTATAACCGAAGAATATAAGTTATTCCATGAATATGAAATGTTAAAAATGTGACGATTTAAGTGTATTATCTTAAATTACATGTATGTATGTGTGCGAATAAATATATATTTCCTATCAGAATTCTGTAAAAATTTGATTTCCTTGCTAAAGGGAAAAAAATTACACTTTGTAGGTACCTAGGTCACCCATTTCCACTAGTGTGTTCGTCTGTCGATTTGTCTGTCTCTCGGTGTGTTGACATGATAGGGATGAAGGTGAAAGATAGCTTATAAATTTTGTTCATTTGATTTTTATTAATTTCTTTTTATGGGCATATCACATGTCCTACAGGGTAATCCTTAAAGATTTACAGAAGCGACACGTGTGCGGAAAACGCGATTCACGTTGATCTTGAATCGTTCTAAATTGCACTACAGTTCTGGGCAAATCATTTGAAAGGACGAGGTTCTCCATATAAAAGACTACTTGATAAGTGTTGTACGAGGAGTGACAGTCTAAACTTCATACGTTGTTGTGGAGTGAAAAACTTTTTAGTTCGACATAATTTCCCAGCTTTTGAGAAGCTATCGTTGCTCTGCATGCGTCATGTTCATGCCAAGACATATGTGCTCTCAAATTACCGCCCAACCAATTGATTGACGATGCTAGAGGAATGGAATGTCCCGACATAACTATGTCGGGTTTAGCAACGTTAACTTTTTTAGAAGTAACTGTCGTCTGGGTTTTTGTAGCGTTAAATTCTACTTGGTTACTGTCCACACAAAATAGAGTTTCTTCCAAGTCTTTGTAAATCTGAACGACTTCCAGCTCTCTACGGATATTTGCATGAGCAGCCGATGTTCAAGCGTTCAAAGTGAATGAAGAAATAAGCGTACTGTCATCGGCAAAACTGTAGATTGGATCCTTGCTCCTTTCCAGCAGATCGTTAATGTAAATGAGAAAGAGAGTAGGAGATAGTAGGGCACACCGGCGTTGATAGTGAAGATGTTGAAAAGAAATCCGTCGACTGCCACTAGTAAAGAACGCTAATTTTTCTGCTCCTTAACGCAGCGTCAATTTCGGGTCCCGTGAAAACAAAGACACGATTTGTTTTTCGACTTTCGGAGTGACTTTGCCTACCGAGCCACGTTTTGGCAAGTCGTCGATATCTTTCGTCTCGTTAAAATGATTTATCCACTTCTTTACAAACGATACCGACTTTTTAATATATTTAGCGGGCGCGGAATGTGTCATTTTAGGCCCCTTGGGATGGATTTTACGTGATTTAGACTAAAGTTCCGAATCGTCTGATACTTTTATTAAAATGCGTCGTTGACAAAGGTTCTCTCTACCGATTTTTGTTGCATTGCTAGAATCGGATCTACCAAAAATGAATTGTCACGGGCACGTTCTTACTTGACAGACTCTATGCCTTTCAAATAGATTAAAAATATTGTGGTGTTTCTCTTGAAAGTACGACTGTCTTAAAAATGTGTTTCCTAAAACAGCAGGTGTTACGGCTAGTTTAGGTAAAAAGTGACTGGGGATTTAGGTCAGAAAAAATGCAGTGGTATTTTTTGGAATATAAGTTAATATTAGATAGAATAAATTTGTACTTAAACCTATAATGTATTAAATGCAGAAAATATAATAAATAATATAGTAAGTTCAGGACAGGTTAGTTCAGTTATAATAGATATGTATGATATAATAATTTCAGGACAGGTTATTTAATAATAATATATGTGTTCTTAAAACTATATTCTATAATTGGTGGAAAATATAAAGATCTCTTAATTGAATAACTACCTTCGTGTATATCCCTAATTACTTTACAGATTGGAAAAAAATATGTCTTAAAACTATCAATGTTAACGTTAGGTTAGCTGAAACTAGTAAACTAATGTCACAAGGTGTGTCGTTAACTGTACTTGAGAGGTTAAACTACGGCGTAGAAAGAGGTAAATGTAATTCCGTTATGGTACCCAATTTTACATGTAAGATTCCTATAAGAGTGGTGTCTAGAAGCTGCTCGGTTCCTTTTCTATTACTTACGTATCGTTTTAAACGTCCTTTTTTAGCCGAGGAAACCGAAATTTTTATTATTGTTTCTATATTTTCAATTTTAACAAGAATGCTATCCAAAGAAAAATGTCAAATTTTAGTTATAAATATATCTAAAACTCTTTCTGTTACCTAATAATTAAAATATCGAATTGTAGAATATGAATTAAGTATTTTTTTGGGGTATGAAAATCAAATCGAGAATTTATTTTAGAACTTGTAAGGGTAGTACTGGTTAAATCACTTTACCGTTGAACAGAATTACGTCATTAAGTTTTGAAGTGCTTGAATTTTGGTCATATCATCATCAAAATAGAATGACAGAGCACTTAATTGTCATCTTCGTAAATAAATAAACCTGTTTTTTTTTTTTGTATTTCTTTTAAATCAATTTTAATTACCGCTATTATGTATTTCTAGATAACTTTTGGAAAATTAATAGATGTATTGTTATTGCGATGTCAATTGGAGAAAGCTATGGCAACTATAAATTAATATTCTAATATACTCTGTTAATAATAATAATTATATATATATATATATATATATATATATATATATATATATATATATATATATATGTATATGTATATATATATATATATATATATATATATATATATATATATATATATATATATAATACGATATTAGTTATTACAATTTACAAACATTAAAATTATTCCATCTATATTAGCAAGTTCTCTACAAAATACTTAATTATTAGTTCGTACCTAAATAATTGAATATATACCATTGTAATTACAAAAAACTTTTTTTTTTTTCTTTTTTTCCAGTTTAAAATTTACTTGCTTCATGTGTTTATCCTAAATTTAAATTTATTCCACGCAAGATTACTAAAAAGTCACTTAAAACGTATATATATATATATATATATATATACTTTCTACACTCTATTTTGACCTTGTGAAACTGTTGGGTTCTTTTGAGTATAACTGGTA
This sequence comes from Pachyrhynchus sulphureomaculatus, assembly GCA_019049505.1. NCBI lineage: Eukaryota > Metazoa > Arthropoda > Insecta > Coleoptera > Curculionidae > Pachyrhynchus > Pachyrhynchus sulphureomaculatus. The sequence goes on from CM032453.1 coordinate 116,505,929, forward strand.
GCATATTATATATCTTTGGTCCAAGGTAATGTATACTTCTAAGATTAATGGTCTGATGACTTACGGGGATAACCATCTCATTGTTAATTTTTGTTCTGGTGTGGTAGTTATGTTTTACAACATATCTAGGGAATTTATCTTTTAAGAGAAACAAAGCGATGGCAAGAGTATGTCTTCCGAAAAAAGCAATTCAGTTGGGTATAACCTATTCTTTTTTATATCATTTGTAATATGTAATTTTGAATAATATTTAATTTGTAAAGGGCATTATTGTGTAATCCTCCCCAAACTAAAATTCCATATCTAATCAAAGATTCTATGAGAGCCTTATAAAGGACGATAAGAGTATCAGTGCTCATAACCTGCCTAAGAAGATAAAATTGTCTAATTAGATTGCTTTTTCTCTTAGTAAGTTATTCAACATGAGGTGTCCATTGTAGGAACTGATCTATTACTATACCTAGATACTTTGTCTGAGGTACTTCCTTTATTTGATGGTTATTGATGTTAAAATGATCAAATGGTGGTCTGTAATGTATGTATCAAGACATGTTTTTGTAATAATTAGTTCGTGGATCATTTTATTTCTTAATATATATATATATATATATATATATATATATATATATATATATATATATATATATATATATATATATATATATATGTTACAATGGAGATTTTCACGGATGATGGAATATAATAGATTAAATTTCCGAGTTTCAATCCATTCGTCTAACAACGAATTTGCACGACGTTTCGCCATAATCTCATTTGGCATTTTCAAGTGCTCTTGCTGCTGCTGCTACTCGATACTATAATCTTGCTGCTGCAGCTACTCGAAGCTATCTAAGAAACCGAAGTGCTGTCGCCGTCTGCGCAGATTGTAGTTAGGGGGGTCGGAAGTGTTCGTGGTAATTACGGGTTCCGGCGCTATGCTGACTGTTGCCTTCTCGTTGTTTCGGTTATCCTTTGGTTTAACTAGTAGATCCTTCCATGTAGTTTGGGGTTTAGATCCTTCAGAATTGATGTTGTGAGCAGTATAATGATGGTGCTTAAAAAGAGCTGATGTTGTTTGTTTTTGATACTTATTTTATGTTCTTGGATCTGGTTGGAGATTCTTTTGTTTGTTTGACCTATGTGCAATTTGTGGCAGTCTTCGCATGGGATACTGTAAACTCCAAGGTTTTCCAGTTTTTTCTTGTCCTTGGGGTTTCCCAGGATGTCTGCCAGAATGTTTTGTGGTTTGTATGTTGTACCTATGTTGTGTTTTCTTAGAACTCTTACAATCCTATCTGTAACTCCTTTCATATACGTTAATAGGACTCTACTTTGGTTGAGGTCGCGTTCTTCTGTCTTTGTCTGTGGATGGCGCTGCCTTTCTACTGCTCTCCGTATGGACTGATCTTTATATCCATTTTGCTTAAGGGCCCTGATGATTTGTGTAATTTCTTGCTCTCTCGTGTCTGGCTCGGCTCGAAACTTTCAAAAAATAAGCTTTTTGTTATAGTAAAAATACCCTGAAATTTTGGTAAAATAATATTAAAGCCAGTGGGCACAATTGAATTTGTTATTTAAAATTTGAATTTTCCGCCAGTTTATGCCATTTGGTCCAAAATGGATCTTTTTTTTCAAAATTTAGATTTCGACGCCAAGTTTCCGATGCCATTAAAAAAATGTGTTTCTTTATATTAGGCATTCCTGCCTATTTTTCTTTAATGTATCGTCGCTACAGGTCTTTATTCCATCTTTTTCATGAGCGTGTTGCATACTCCTTCGACCCACCGGTGATTTATCTCGACCTATTTTCATTAATCGTCGTTTGGACATTCTATTCATGTGTTGGTTCCATTCTTGTTTTTTGTCTCTTATCCACGTGTTAATGTCCTCTACTTCACATATGTGTCTTATGTTGTCATTGGTTTCTTTATCCCAAAGTGTTCTTCCTGCAATTCTTCTTAACGTTTTCACTTCACTTGTTTGTAAGTATCTCTGAGTTTTGCGTGTTTCTGGTCTTGTCTCTGCTGTGTAGGTCATAACTGGTCGAACTGCAGATTTATATATACGAGATTTTACTTCTGTTCTCAACTATTTATTTTTCCAAATAGTGTCATTCAAGCATCCTGCTCTTCTATTGGCTTTTACTATTTGTTTCTTTATTTCTTCTTCTATGTTGTTGTTATGTGATAATCTAATTCCTAAATATTTAATTGTCATCACCTCCTCTATAATCTAATCATCGATTTCCAGCTTGCACCTAATTGGTTCTTTAGAGATAACTACTGATTTGGTTTTTTTCAACCTATATTTTCATATTAAATTTCTTTGCTGTTGTATTAAACTGATGTAATAATCTCTGCAAGTCATCTCCATTCTCAGCGACTAGGACAGTATCGTCGACGTAACACAATATTATTATCTCTTTATTGCCAATTTTATAGCCTTTTTTTGTTTTTACCTTTTTAATTATTTCATCTAATATAATGTTAAATAGTAGGGGACTCAGTCCTTGTCTTATACCAGTTGTTACCTTTATGGAGGGAATTTACTCTCTCTCGCTTCTATTTTATTTCTTTTGTAAATGTTCTCAATTAGTTTTATTATATCCAATGGAATATTCTTGTCATAAAGTGTGTGCACTACGTCTTGCAGCTGTACTCTATCAAATGCAAATCTATAAAGCATAAAAACGCTGGTCTGATATACTCAATTGATTTTTCAGTAATTTGTCTGATTACAAATACTGCATCATTACAGGATCTTCTGCTCCTGAATCCCTGTTCTTCGGAAAGCTGTATAAGTGGAGTTATTTTATTGGTAACAATTTTTGTCGTCAGTTTTAAAATTGTGCACAAGAGGTTAATTCCTCGATAACTATCCGGATCGGTTTGTTCGCCTTTTTTAAAAAGTGGTATCATTATGCTTGTTTTCCATTCTTCAGGTATTCGCGATCCCTGTATTATTTTCTTTATGAGCTTTGTCAATTTTTTAGTCAGTTTCACTCCTCCGCACTTTAACAGTTCATTTTGTATTTCGTCCTTACTAGCTGATTTTTGGTTTTCTAATTTTTTTAGAGCTTCTTCCACCTGTTTATCATCTACTTCTGATGTATCGTTGATTACTATTTCTGGTGTTTCGGGTGCCAAATTTTTTGTTGTATTATACAATTGCTTTATATAATTTATCCGTGTATCTTTTTCGATGTATCTTACTTCTATTAATTCTTTCATTTCCTTTCGCTGTCCACCTATCATTTTCCAAATCTCCTTTTGCATACCATAAAAGTCAAGTTCCATTTCTTTAGAGAATGTTCCATCTTCTTTTTTCTCACTAGTGCGTCTGTTTCATTGCAGACTGTCTTATATTCTTCATTTGTTTCTCTGATTTTTCTTGATCTGTATTTAAGATAGGCTTTTCTTTTTTCTTGGCATTTTACTTTCACTTCCTCGCAGAACCAAGGTGTATTATTCAGTCTTCTTGATGTTCTGTTTATTTTACGTTCCCCGAGTGCTTCCGTTGTTATGTTTATAATGTTTTCCTTGATCTTTCTCCAACTATCTTCTCTGTCTTCTTTCTCTACCACTGAGTTTTTATTTATTTCATTCTCCAATCTTGTTTGGTAAAGATTTTTTATTTATTCGTCTTGTAGGCTTTCTACCTTTGTCTTTGTTTCGCAAAATGTTAGGCTTGTTTTTTGAGGTCTCTTTATTGTCATTTTGATTTTTCCTAATACAAGACGGTGATCACTTCCTACATCTGCAGAACATAAACATCCTATTTCTAATATTTGCGTATAATGCATATTTTTGTTATTCTTTATGTTTCAAGAAGGTGTTATTTATTCGGAACTCATTTTGTGCGGAGAAGTTTATCAAAAATTCGCCATTCTCATTCCTCACATTTTCATTGAACCATTGTTTCACTCCCGGTACTATCATGTTCCCTACTCGTGCATTAAAGTCCCCCATTATGATAATTACTTCTCTTTTTAGGACTACATCAATTGTCTCTTGTAGTTTTTCGTAAAATTTTAGTTTTCTGGACTGTATATTCCAAAGATGTTAATTTTTTAATTCTCTGATTTAAGTTTTGTTCATATTATTCTTTCTGATATGTATTGACATTCTTGGATGTTCTGAGTTAGCTTTCTGTGGATCATCAGTGCTGCACCCTCTTTTGCTCTCCCATAATGCGCCCCCCTCTTTTGTTTCCCATAATGCGCATATTTCTATTTTTTAGTATTCCATACGGAACACTTATAAGATCACTTCGGTGTCTGCCTGTCTGTCCGTCTGTCTGACCGTCTGTCTGTAACACTCGATTTTCTCCGAAGCTATTTGACGTAGTAAGTTGAAATTTGCTACTAATATAGAAATTGATGGCTTCATCAGAGTCGTGTTTTTTTTTGTTTTTTATTGGTCTTGCACACGTGCTGCAGGGAAGTCCCTAAAGCGCTCCAGGAGCGGCACGAGTGCGGAAAAAGCGATTCACGTTGTTCTTGAATCGCTGTAAATTGTACTGGGTGGGAAGGGATAATGTTCTCCATATAAAAGATTGCTTGAAAAGCGTTGTACGCGGAGTAACAAGCTGAACCTCATACGGATGCGAAGCACCAGCGCGACGTGTACTTCTAACATGCACCGCTTTGGGAGGAATTAAGCGGGCTACATCCTTCGAACACTTTCCATGAAAATACTTGTAGAACAGACTCAAGTTGTTGTGGGGTGTAAAGCTTTCTGGTTCTAAATAATATTCCCAACTTTTGAGAAGCTCTCCTTGCTATGCCTGCAACATGTTCATGCCAAGACATATTTGCTCCCAAACTAACGCCCAACAAATTGAGCGACGATGCTAGGGGAATGGAGTGCCCCGACATAACTATGTCGGGTTCAGCAACGTTAACTTTCTTAGAAAAAACTGCCGCTTGGGTTTTTGTAGCGTTAAATTCCACTTGGTTACTATCACCCCAAGATAGAATTTCTTCCAGGCCTTTGTTAAGTTGAACGACCTCCTGCTGTCTGCGGATATTCGCCTGAGCAGCCGATGTCCGAGCGTTCAAGGTGAATGAAGAGACAATCGTACTGTCATCTGCAAAGCTATAGATTGGATTCCCGGTCTTTTCCAGCAGATCGTTAATGTAAATGAGAAAGAGAGTAAGAGACAGTATGGAGCCCTAGGGCACACCAGCGTTGATAGTGAGGGTGTTAGAAAGAAATCCGTCTACCGTCACTCGTAAAGAACGCTCTCTGAGGAAACATGAGAGCCACAAACAGAACCTTTCAGACATACCATAAGAGCGCAACTTAGCCAACAGTCCATCGTGCCAAACACGGTCGAATGCCTTGGATATGTCAAGAGCAACCGCTCGAGATTCTCCAAAGTGTTCAATTGCGTTGTTCCAAACATGTGTTACATAAGTCAGAAGATCTCCTGTTGATCTATGTTTACGAAAACCATATTGGTGATCGCTAATAATATTGAATCGTTCAAGATATTTTAGAAGATGCTCATTGATAACCTTTTCCATGACTTTCGATATTATTGAAAGCAGTGCAACTGGTCGGTAGTTATTTGTCTTCTTACCTTTTTTAGGTATCGGCTGAACCGTGGTACATTTCCAGCAGGACGGAAATATTCCCTTTCTGTAGGATAGGTTAAAAAGTCTACAGAAAACGGGTGTTAGTTCCCTTGCACAGTTTTTGAGAACTATGGCAGGTATTCCGTCAGCGCCAGAAGCCTTCTTGGTGTCTAGCTTCATTAAAATACGCTTTATGATGCGATGTCTGAAGACAACATCGGGCATCCTTGACTGCAATATGGGAATAGTAGGTGGTGTTTTTCCTTGGAAATCGACAGTAGAATGTGAAGCAAAGAGTTCAGCCAACAAGTTTGCTCTCTCAACAGGTGTGATTGCAATGGAATTATCTGGCCGTGTGAGTGGTGGTATGGTGGATTTGGTAAAATTTTGACTAGCTGCCTTAGCGACTGCCCAAAAGGACCTGGAATTGTTGGGACAAGCGAGAAGTTTGTTTCTAATTCGTTGATTGTGTGCCTCCTTGGTTTGGTCGATAATTCCCTTGCATCTGTTCCGGGCATGAACAAAGATGTTTCGATTTAAGGTGTTAGGATTTTCACGCCATTGTCGGTAGGTAATATGTTTAGAAGCAACAGCTTCTTTGCATTTTCGGTCGAACCAAGGCAGGAGGAGGAGCATTTCTTCGAAAAAGGGATGTAAGCTTCCATACCAGCCAAAATAACATCGGAGACCTCCCTGGCGCAGTCAGATGGGTTATCGAATCGAAAACAAACGTCCATCCAAGGGAAAGTTCGAAAGTATTCCATGAGATCTTCCCATTTAGCAGATTTGTAGTGCCAAATCTTGTGCGGCCTAGGCGCCTCTCTGTCACTGATTGGCAGGATACTCGATGTCGAAAGCAGTTTATGGTCGGAAGAACCTAACGGCGGATTTACGGTGACCGTGTAAATCTCCGGATTGGTGGTTAAAAGCAGATCAAGAAGACTGGCGAACTCCCCGTCTCGATCAGGGATCCGTGTTGGTTCGTCAATAAGCTGAGTTAAGCCACAACTGATTGAGAATGATTCAGCTTCACGACCTTGTTCGTCGGTAGTATTTGAATATTTGAGCCAGTTGATATTGTGGACATTAAAGTCGCCCAGGATGGCAATTTCGGCACTTGGATAGTTACTTTGTAAATGATCGATGGTGTCTGCAAGAGAAGCGAAAAGTGTTCGAAAATTGCTATCACTTGGTGGTCGATACAGGATACAGATAAACCTTGTGGTTTGTTGAGTCGTTATTTTTAACCACATAACATCAAAGTTTGGGGGCTCCAGAGCTTCTTCTCGTTGACAAGAGAGGTCGCTTCTGACAAAAAGACAGATTCCAAAGTTACGCCTACATCGGGAATAGAAGTCGTACCCAGGATAGAGATAGTTGACCGTGCTGGTCGATGGACTGACCTTGGTTTCACATAGAGCGAGTACATGAGGTTTATCTGATTGCAGGTGTTGATGCACTGAATTTATGTTCGAGTTTATACCTCGTATGTTGCAAGAATCTATCTTAAAATTATGATGTCTGCAAGTCGACGCCTCCGAACCACCCCCCCACCCGGAGATCCGAATGGGGGGCCATTCTACCTAAAATTTTTTTTTTACTAGGTCATCGAGTCAAATGAAAGCTTGTAAAAACATGAGTTCAAAAATATATATAATGTCTTACATGCGCACACTTTTGTTTTTATTATTTTGAAAAAATCGCGAAAAATCGCTGTCTCCCCTCTATCTCGAAAAGTACTAATCCAAAAATTTTGAAAAAATTTTGGAATATGTGTAGATTGAACGAAAATTATCACGAGTGCATTACCTTTAATAATTTATCTGGTATATAAAAAACAAAAATCTCAAGGTCATCAGTTTTCAGTAAAGATCGGAAACACATTTTGTTGAAAACTCATTGGGGGTGTGTTTTGTGAAGTCAATGATCATGTTATACCTCTGTAACAAAATTTTTTATTTCAGAAGCAATCAACGTACGGAACACTAATTGCGCAAGTTCAACTTGCACTTGACGGGTTATTTATCTTTTAATTTCTTTTCAATTTCCTGATCTTTATTATTTAGTGTTTTTATGTTCCACGTTGCTATTCGTATTATATTCATTTTTTCCCAATTGGCGGACAATTCAAATTTTAAATAACAAATTCAATTGTACCCACTGGGTTTAATATTTTCGTACCAAAATTTCAGGGTATTTTTGCTATAACAAAACGCATATTTTCTGAAAGTTTCAAGCCGATCGATTCACTTAGTTGAACTGTACAATAAAATGAAAAAAAAAAAAAAAAAAAAAAAACAGTTTTTTCGCCTGTTTTTTCAATTTTGTAGGTTATGTGCACACTTGAGAAACTCAAAACCAACGAGGATTTGTTGGAAATTTTATTACGAAGAGTTTAGTTTTTTTTTGACTCGATTCGACTTACATAACCGAGGTTATTCACATTTTAAGCTCAAAAACGCGTTTTGAAGACTTTAATTGTTTATAAACAAAAGAGCACAAGTTTTTCGAGGCCCAAAACTCAGAACACTACTCCTGGTGATACCCCAGAGAGGATAAAATCATAAGATTGCTGCAGCTAAACTATGCCTATATCATCATTATTTAGACCTTTTTTTACACTATTATATAACTAAACTTATTATTTTAAGCATGCTATTTTGAAGTATCGTTAGACGTGTAGTGTTTTTATTTTTTTGTGCTAGATTGTCAATAATCTGGTGGATGGCTAATTTGTTTGGCGTATTAAATTGTAATAGCTCACCTAAATCGAATAGAACAGTAAGTTAAAATTTATTTAGAAGTTCATTTATTCCTTTAATTTATGGTCTCTATTACTAGTCTATAATTAATTTTCCTGTGCCTGTAAAGGTTATTGTGAAACCAGCGGGCCATATTTGTAAAATATATTTCGTCTCGAGAAATAAGGTAAAAAGTTCATATAAACATATTATGAAAATAGCTTCCTAAGGGGCAAGATTCTCTTCGAAACTTTTTAAGATAAAAATTTGATATTTGTTCTGTTGTATAAAGCTAGTATACTGTAGAATATTTTGTATTTTAAATAAAAATATTTTTCTCGGGGTCGTCATAAGGCAGATTTCATTTCTAAATCAAAAATGTTAAAATTTTGGTTTCCAAGCGAGTCTCGAGCGATTAAAAAATGAATATTATATTCAAAACTGCATTTTCTATGTAGAAACAATGGAGTATTTTGAAGTTTTAAAATATATTTCAACTTAGGTTTAGTTGAAATTTTTTCTATAATTAGAAAGAGGGAAAATTGGGGGATAATATCGTCTTTTTACGATTACTCTTGTCATTAAAATTTTACTAAAGAACGGTGCATCCTATGAAATGGGAAATAAAATATGATACCTTTTAATTTTTAAAACGTTTAATATTTTGATCAGAAATGAAGTAAATTTGCAGATCAAAAAGATTTAAATAATATTTACCTTAACCTTGAAAAAATTTCTTCTTTTAAAATAAAGAATATTTTGAACCACAACAATGTTATAAAGAACATCAAAGAATCCCGCCCATTCTTATGGGCAGTTAGCTAAGATTGAGGTATTGTCCGCATAACTAATATGCTTTATTAGGCTGCGATTGACTTTAGTACTAGGATCTTAATTTCGTGCGCTAACTGAGTTAAATTTTAAACAAAACGAGTGGAATTTAGCTCACTGTAGATATTTTATTGTTCGGATTTCCTTATTATCAATATCAATTGCTTGAAGTGTTTCCAACATAGATTATTATTTAATATTGTAAAAAACTCTCTGATAAACAATAATTTCTATAACTCTGTACCACTAATTTCAAGGACTAAAGAGCTTACACAGATTTAAGCTCCTTAATAAAGCGAATTTTATTTAAACACACATAATTTTGCATTGTTGACATATTAAAAAAAAAACGTTTATAAGAATGTACTCCTTATAATTTGTGGACGTTATTTTCTTAAAAATGGTAATAGAAATAAACCACCCAATCTGCCGTTACTTGACGACATCTAATTTTACTTATACCATTTATTTTATAAAGTCCGTATTAATATCATCATTTTCTGATCTATTATTATCGTTCATATTCCTCCTTGCATATTTTTAATTTCACTTCTTCTTCTTGTCTTTCTTCCAATTGTCATGGTACTTTATATAAACGAGATACTACTCGTTGGGCAAGATATAGACTCTTGCGCCATCTGTTGAGCGTTTCGAACTTTGTTAGGAAGGATAAATCAAATCGATATTCCGAAATAAAATTTCGGAATATGGTTTGTTACTTGATTGGTCACTACAACAGAAACGTCGAGAATTTGCAAATGCAAAATGACCAACAAATAAAGATCCCATGAATGCTATATGCCATGCCTTTCCTCCTACGACTATAGTTTCTGAGCCTATACTCTTTATCATTTAGTATCTCGTTTATATAAAGTACCATGATTGCTATAAGCCAGCGAGAGTTATTCCAACTTGCTCTCTACGGTACTCCGGTCTTAACGATCGATACCGTTGCCTAAAGCCTACCTGATGAAGAGTATAGGCTCAGAAACTATAGTCGTAGGAGGAAAGGCATGAAATATAGCATTCATGTGATCTTTATTTGTTGGTCATTTTGCATTTGCAAATTCTCGCCCTTTTTGTTTATTTTCATTTAATTGTGTTGTTCATCAACTATCATCCTTTCTAGCCACATGCTCCGCCCATTCATTTTGCCACTCTTTTACTGATATCTGTAATTTTTGTTGTTCGTTTGATATCCTCACTTCTAATGTGTTCTTATAAACTATGTAACACTTAGCATCTGACTTTCTATGACCTATTAAATACGTTGGAGTTAATAAAGACTATTTTTTGTGAGGGTCATAGTTTCCAGCTCATATGTACTTATTGAAACTCTGCAGCTCTCGTACACTTTTCTTTTTAAGGTCATGGATATATTTCCATTTTAGAATGAATCCCAGTTTTTCAACTGCAGTCCAACTAATTCTCCTTGATATTTCCGCTGTTTGATTGTCCTTATCTTATCTAATTTCATTTCCTAAGTATACATATTTGTGCACTCTCTTAATTTCTTCTGTACCTCAATTTTTGTGTTTTGTGGACTTAGAAGTTTTGTTTTCTTGATGCTCATCTCGAGTCTGACTTTTTGTAAAGCTTGATTAAGTTAAATTAAGCTTGATCAAACTTAATTTCACTAACGAAATAGAATACACCTTTTACGCCAGTTTTAGAACACTGGGTATAGTTTTCCTTATTATTTTATTTTTATTCCATTTTTTTAAAAAGTTATGGCGCTATCGTTAGGATAAACACTTGTCAATCTTCATTTTATCTCATTATTATTTGTAAATATATTACTACGAATTTCATAAAAATGATCTAATTGTTTATCAATATTAAATACAAGTAATATTACAATACGCTTAAGTGTGAGGTAGTTATATCATTAACGTAGAGATAAATATATAAAAATGTGGAAAAGTTGTTATCTGTACGACTTAAGAGATCCGTAGGGACACTTGGGACTCCAGAAGCTTAACAGTATAGCAGGTGTTATCAGAGTACTAGTACAAACGACTATCCGATGATACCGGTCACACCGTTAAATATACGTAATCTACTTAGATTGTGGCTATTTTAGAAACATATTCTCGCTTGTTTAAAAATATTTGAACTTAAATTTAAAATTTTGGTATTAGCAACAGTGTGTTGAAGATAAATATATACTATAACATATCTCACGAATCTAATAACCGACGAACTGTTTAAATCATACAAGCACCTCCTAATTGATGAAGAGCTGAGGTTTTACAGACAAGATTCTCTCATAAACGTTGAAAAAAGTTTGGCAAGTGTCAACTCAACTATGTTGGGAAGTAGGAATCTTTGGCACAATGACACTACCCAACAGTTATCACCACTCTACCTAACACTTTATTTTTGCATCATTAGGAGCAATGGCAATCATCGCTCTTGTTGATGTTGAGAAGTTGATGTTATTTACACTGATTTGAAGAAAGCCTTCGACAATGTACGTCAGGGTCTAATAATAAAAAACCTAAATCATTTGACTTCCACACTTATTAACGATTTCTGTTGTAGTGCCGTGCGCAGATAGTTAAACTGGATGATACAGCTTCGTGCGTGATTCATATTTCTTCGCGTGTGCCTCAGTAATCCCTTATAACGCCAATTTTGTTTTTAGTTTCTATACACGATGTCGTGTATATCTTTACACATCGTATATCGTTGCTGTATGGGGATGAAATTAAATTTTATTGTATAGTGATAAATATGGATAATTGTGTTAACATGCAAAGCGATTTAGATAATCTAGTATCACGGTATGAAAGTAACTACTTGAATTTTAATGTAAAATAGTAAAAAGTTATGGAATTTTTTTAGGTGTTAAAATGATATTGCTTCATTGGAAGTACTCTAGGGGAAAACGGCGATACATTTAATGGTTTGGTGTTTTATTTGATAAGTATGTTAAGTCACTTTTAGAAGAGATATAGATAATATTATCATTAAATTGTTTCGTATGTTAGGCTTCGTCATTCGTCGTTGTGTATTTTTCTGTTCTTTAAAGGTTTTCAGAGTTTCATATTTTATCTTAGTTCGTAGCACACTAAAATTTTGTAGTTTGGTCTGTATTCTACTAGAAAAGCTAGAGAATTCATAATAAAAGGTTCTTATGCTCTCATAGAAACCTCATTGCCCTTACCAAAATATTGATTGTTGTTTCTTGGGACAGAAAGTTCACAGAGACAACGCGAAAAGACGTTACTTTTTTTTCTAAAGATTGAACAAAGTGGTATCGACTGACCTTGTTAGTGTTCCGTTCGGAACACTTCGGTGTCTGTCTGTCACACCAGATTTTCTCCGTAACAATTTGACATAGAAAGTTGAAATTTGGCACAAATATAGGAATCGATGGCCTAATTAGTTTCGAAAGTTACATTTTTACATAAGAGGGTTAGTTTTGGGGGAGGAAATCGAAAGTGAAAAAAAAAATTGCCAGGTCATCGAGTGGGGTGTCAACTGAAAGCTTGTGAAAACACGAATTCAAAAATATATATGATGTAATATTTGCGCATACTTTTCTTTGTATTACTTTTAAAAAAATTGCCGAAAATCGCTATACCCGCCCCCCTATCTCGAAAATTACTGATCTAAAATTTTTGAAATGATCTCCATAAAGTATAGATTGAGTGAAAATTATCATGAGTGCATTACGTTTGATAATTTATCTGGTAAAAAAATATTTGACTTGACAATATGATGGAGGTTTTTTAATATACTTTTCAGTTTACACAATGGTGGCCAACAGCTAGGTACCGAGAGAAAATAATTTCATTTTATTTGTTTATAATTAAGCAAATATTTAGGTACTAAATATTTTACACTTTTATTACCAGATTGAGCTAGATTGATTTATTGCCTATTAAGTAGGTAAGGTGCTATTACTGTTATACATTATTGACTAAGAAAAAACGTGAATACACATATTGGATTATGTCAGGGACCTAATTAACTTAGCTTAGGTGAGGACTTTATTTTAGGTACGGAACACTAATTGCGCAAGTCCGGGTTGCACGGTTTTGTTTTTTTTTTTTATTTAGAATTACTTTTAAAATTTCTCTGAATACAATTTTTTTTTTAACTAAATATGATATTTATTTTAATTTCCTTCTTAGTGTTTCGTATAGAAGACTTATAAGATTATTTCGGTGTCTGTCTTTTTGTCTGCCCGTCTGTCTGCCTGTCACCCGATTTTCTTCGAAACTATTTGACATAGAAAGTTGAAATTTGGCACTAATACAAGAATTGATGGCCACATCAGAGCCGTGTTGTTTCGAAAGTTAAATTTTGACTTAAGGGGTTAGTTTTGAGAGGTGAAATCGGAAGTAAAAACATTTTTTATTTCCAAGTCATCGAGTGGGATGTCAAATGACAGCTTGTAAAATCATGAGTTCAAAAATATATGTAATGTAATACTTGCGCATACTTTTCTTCGTATTATTTTTTAAAAATTACGAAAAATCGCTGTCCCCCCTTATCGAGATAAAGTACTAATCAAAAAAAAATTTGAAAAAATTTTGAAATATTTTCCACAGGATGTGGATTGAACGAAAATTATCGCGAGTGCATTACCTTTAACAATTTATCTGGTATATAAAAAAAAACAAATATTTTTATATTAAAAGCAATCACCGTAAAAAATATTAATTGCGCAAGTCCAACTTGCACTTGACCGGTTATTTGTATTCTCTCATTTACCTTTGTTAATATTTGATTTTATTATATTTTTAATTATTTGTTATGTTGGAAAAGTAAATGAATTATTATTTTAAAATTGAGTAGAAAACTAATACGAGTAGTGGTAATTAGTTGTCTAGACCACATCCAATTATCGAAAATAAATGCAGTTGCTATGGATACTAATTCAACATTTAGTAAATACGTACAAAAAATTCGATGGTCTAAATTTTATTATAACACATAGGCCGGAAAGTTTTTGGCCCAGCTACTTAAAACCCATTTTTTTTGCAAAATTCGACTTTATTCATAAATATAGTATCCTTCGAGAGCGATTTCATTCAAAATAAGCCTCAGTTTCGGTTATAACTTCTTCATGGGAGCCAAACCTCTTTCACGCGAGCATTTTTTTAGAGGTCTGCCATTAGATAAATGTCGCCGGAGCCCAATTTGGAGAATACGGTGGATGAGGAAGCAATTCGGACTTCAATTCATGCAATCTTGCCATCGTCATCATTGACTTGTGATACGGCGCATTGTTTTGATGAAAAGACACTTTTTTCTTGTTTATTTGGGGCCGTTTCTTTGCGAGTTCTGCTTTCCAACGTACCAATAACTTTATATAATATTCGCTATTGATGGTTTTTCCCTTCTCAGCATAGTCGTTGTAAGACTGTTGTGCCTTTGGTCGCTTCGGGCGGCTTGCACCACTGTCACGGCTGTCCATTCAGCTGACTGCTGATTTGATTCCGGCGTGTTTCATCCATTGTCATATATCGCTTGAAAAAAATATCCTTTTTATTGCGCTTAAATAGATCCAAACATAGCTCAGAATCATCAACACGTTGTTGTTTTTGGTCCGCTGTGAGCAAACGCGGTACCCATTTCCAACAGAGCTTTTTCATGCCCAAATGTTCATGCAAAATATGGCCAACACGTTCTTTTGATATCTTTAGGGTGTCAGCTCTCTCATGCAATTTCACTTTACGGCCATCCAAAACAATTTCGTGGGTTTTTTTATGTTTTCCTGTGTAACCACCTCATTTGGGCGTTCAGAGCATTCAGTAGCATTTGTATCTATACGACCGCGTTTAAATTCGCCATACCAGTAAATGTGGATATTTTTAATGTTTTTCGGGGTAACCACCTCATTTGTGCGTCCAGAGCGTTCAGCATCATTTGTATATGATGAGTGATTTTCCAGGAGCATAGTCCCCGTAACATTTATCAAGCCATTGCTTGCTTGAGTGGTATTTTTCCCGTCAAAAAGCAATGTTTAATCAACACACGAAACTCGATTTTTTCCATTGATTTGTAAATATCAAAAGTAGCGTCAGTAATCTTAGAAGCTAATCGTCGAAATGTCATGAAATTTTGACCCGTATCGTTTGAAGGTTGGTACTTCCTAAAAATCATATAGATTTTTTGAAAAGGGCGACATCTATGTCTCAGACCAAAAACTTTTCACCTATGTGTTACTATTTGAAGAAAATGTGACCGACAAAAATTGTGAATTTAGTAAAATTGAATAGTGATCGGTAAAATCTCTTTTCGAATGACTGGGGGCTAAAGAAATGTACGACAATCTGCTTAACACATGTCAATAATGTCTTTCTTACGCCACTATAGGAGGGCTGTATGATAAATACCTAGCTTTGATCAGAAAAAAAACAGTTTTATGTGCAAAATTTATTTTATTTTTCAACATAGTCTCCTTTTACCCTGATACTCTTAGTCCAATGTTTTTTTTCTATCTCTTGTATTCCATCTTAAAAATACGATTTCTCTAACCCTTCAAAATGGGCGTTTGTTTCAGCAATCACCTGAATCGTTTGCGCCAAATTTTTTATTCGGAAATGGGAAATAATTTCTAGGAGCTAAATTTGGCTAATGTGGTAGATGCAGAAGCAATTCATGTCCTAACTCATGGAATTTTGCCATGGCGATGACACAAGTGTGCTCGCGTGCATTGTATTGATGCAAGGGAATTTTTTTCTTCGTCAAATGCGAATATTTTTCGTTCACAGTATGGTTGAAATGATCTAGTAAGTTAATATAATACTCTCCATTATTCGTTTTGCCCTTTTCAGTTAATCGAGGTGGATTATGCCGCGTACATCCCAAAACACTGTGGCCATCACTTTGTTGGCCGATATAGTCGCTTTGGCCTTCTTTGGCTCCGGTACACCACGGAAAACCCACTGTTTGCCTGTGGTGGGCTGTGCTCAATCTATATTTCGTCAACGGTTATGAAGCGAAGCCAAAAATCATTCCGATTGCGCTTTAACTTCGCCGAACATTCTTTTAAAATTGACACATGTGTGTGTTTACTGACAATTGTGAGCAGTCGCGGCACCCATCTTGCGGAAAGCTTTTCCATATCCATTTGTTAAAATAAATAAATAAATATCGTTTTTATTAAGATGTGAATACATGTGATGGGAATACATATTACCCACACACATCGTGTAGTAGAAGAGGCGAGATTTAACCATTGATAATTCTTACATCTAACCTTCTCAACACACATCGCGCTTACAAACAAAAATCAAACAACAATTATAGACTAACATAGTAAAATTTAATTAATAATCGAGAAGAAACATTAAAACGCAAATAAACAACATCTGAGAATTCTCTCTGTTTAACAGCTCTTCCCTATATAATCGACGATGTTGGCCAATAGTATACGTTTTCAGATCTGGATTCATGATATTGTATATATTTACTGCATTATATGTAAAACTGCGCTGAAACAAGGAAGTGTGATGCTGAGGCATAGTCCAGCGATTAGGCCGTCTAATATACCTATCATGCACACAATTTCGAGACCCTAACTTCTTCCTTAAATAAATCGGGACTGAAGTTCCTAAGAGCCCCATTAAAAATATTACGAACTGCAGTTGTATAGTGTTAGCAAAGTTTAAACATTTTAACTCATTTATTTTTAAAGATACATGATCATATTTCTTTAAGTGGAATATAAACCTACAGCAAACATTCTGTACATACTGCAATCGTCTCCTTGAAAGCGCATTTAAGCAAAGATAGTACACGATACTACAATAATGAAATGAAGACAAGACCAAAGACTCACACAATTTATTTCTCATTTTAAAATTAAGGATAAAACGATTTGTATATAAAACCTTCATTTTTGCATAACTTTTTTGTGGGCGCACCCTAACATGTTCCCCGAATCTGAGATGTATTTCAATGCAACGACGCAAATTCTTGCCACAGTCAGAAAGCAGAAAATTTTGATCAGCCACCTTCAGTTTTAAAACCATGCTCAAGACGGGTCGCCGATTTTCTTTACAAAACAATAAATCTTGCGTTTTGTCTGGATTTAGCCTCAAATTGTATTCATCCTAGTAAACTGACAAAGCCAGAAGATCCTGATTTAAATTTTCAGCTGCAGACTCAGGGTCTGATGGTTCGAAGAAATGAAGCAACTGTGTGTCATCAGCATACGACTGAACCGATGAATATGCAGCAGTTTGGAATATAACAAAAGTATATATGAGAAACAGAAGAGGGCATAGTATTGAACCCTGGGGCACTTCCGAGGTAATTTTACCAGCAGTTGAACAAAGATCATTCATTCGCACCCTCTGCCGTCTACCCGACAAATAGCTATAGAAAAATTGTATGGAGTGATCAGCGAAGCCCAGGTAGTGCAGTGTTCTGCATCCGTTCAGTTAAGATGCCCACAGTCTTAGAAATCTCACGCACTTTCACTCTCTGATCATTTATTACTATATTGTTGATTTTTTCAATCATTTCCGATGTGGTGGACGTGTGGACGACCTGAACCTTCTTCATCAAAAATGCTTTTATGACCTCATTTGAATTCAGCTGTCCAATATTTTTATGACGGTGCAGGGTCCCCATAAACTTTGCTGAGTTCCGCTTTTATCTCATTATTGGTTTTCTTCTTCAAAAATATTTTATCACTCCTCGATATTCAACTTTTTCAATTGTTGTAACATCACAAAAGTTAAATTATTATTATTAAAAACAACACTATGTTTTAATTTCCAATATATTTAAAGTAACTTGACAATGGTTTCACCATACAATGACTTCTTCAGAAGTAAATAAGAAAGAAAAATATTTGATAGTAATCCTGGTTATATAGTGCTTAAAACTATCCTTAATTACCTAAGATTATGCTAATCATTTTATTATATTATTTACAGAAAGAATTATTTTAAGAATGCAAATCTGTGGTACTATTTCAGAGAACCAATAAAGATTAAGTAAGGGTGAATGGTTTAAGTCTACTTGTTGATAAAATTAAAAACATTAACTTACCGGGAAATTCTAGAATTATCTCATTTCATGTACAAAACTTATTTCCTAGTATCCCACCATATGAAGTCATAGAATTACTAGATAATCTCTTAATCAAGAATAAAGTAAACGAAATTATTAAACCGGATATTTTACATTTACTTACGACGTGCTTGGATCAAAACTATTTGGAATTCAACGATAACTTTTATACATCTAAAGAAGGTTTAATAATGGGTAATCCTTTACGCCCTTTACGAGCGCAAATTTCATGGATTATTTAGAACTGAAAATTCATCAAAACGCGGTAAGCAAAAAATATTGTTTACTGGTATAGATATGTTGACGATATCATTTCTTGTTTCACGGGAACAGATAGACAACTAACAATCCTCCTTAACTTCCTAAATAATTTGCATCCTAATATTAAATTTACCTTAGAATTAGAAACCAATAACTCTATAAATTTCTTAGACATATCTATATCAAAAGTGAACAATAAACACGATTTCTCGATTTTTCACAAACCTTCACGTACTGACACAGTCATCCACAATAGTTCATCCCACCTTTATACTCACAAAATGGCAACTTTTAACTCTTTCGTACATAGATTGTTACATATCCCTATGACTAAAACTATTTTTAACAAAGAATTCAACATAATCAAACAAATAGTAATTAATAATGGATATGACCCCAACATTATAGTTAATATCTTGAATAAAAAATCCTTTAAACAAGCAATCTCTCTAATTTATCTCACAATTAATGACAAAAAAGGAAAATTTAGTACACTCACATACACAGGGAAAATAACTAGAACAATTACCAAACTTTTAATAAAAAAGAACAATAAAATAGCATTCAAAACCAGTATTTCCTTAGGGAATATAATTTTTGAATAACAAAACCAAATCTAAGAAATCCTTAAAGTCAGGAGTTTATTTATTAAATTATGGATCTTGTACTGAAACCTACGTAGAATAAACTGGTAGATCTTTTGAAACTTGCATTAAAGAACATAAACATAGTTATTTAAAAAATAAGCCCATATAATAAACGAATCCCATAATTTCGATGATACGTTAAAAATCCTTCATGTAGAAAATAAATCTAAAAATTTAAATTTGCTTGAATGTCTTGAAATTAACAAACGGAAAAACTCCAATTTATTATTAAACGAACAGGCAGACTTAAACCATTCACCCTTACTTAATCTTTATTAGTTCTCTGGAATAGTACTACAGATTTGCATTCTTAAAATAATTCTGTCTGTAAATAATATAATAAAACTAGCCGGGACCGCGGCTCCGCTCGCGTGGACTTGATTCACTACTATCGTCACTGCTTATTCCTTATGTTACCCAACGTAATAAAATATCTCCCATTATTTCTCCTTATCTCCCAATATTGCTCCTTATTTCCCATTATCTCTACATAATTTCCATTATCTAGGCTTATCTCTGCTCATCTCCCATTATTTCTCCTTATCTCCCATTATTTCTCCTTATCTCCCATTATCTCACCTTATCTCCCATTATCTCACCTTATCTCCCATTATCGAGGCTTATCTAGACTTATCTCCCATTATTTCTCCTTATCTCCCATTATCTCACCTTCTCTCCCATTATCTAGGCTTATATCGAATTATATAGAACATATGTATAAATTTATAAAAACACGTAAATCGGATAAGTGGTTCTCGAGTGATAAACGCACTAACGGACAGACAGAGAGACGTTACATTTTATATATATTGTATTCTTTGCTACATGATATTGTTCCATATTTAATGCTTTAGGGAGTGTATTGCAAGAGTACGCGCTAGCGGCAAACTTTTCTCCGACTTGATTCACTATTATCGTCACTGCTTATTCCTTATGTCACCTAATAAAATATATCCTATAACCTGGCCAGAGAACATACGCATGTTTAAAAAAAAAGCACGTAAATCGGATAAGTGGTTCTCCAGTGATAAGCACACTAACGGACGGACAGACAGACAGACAGACAGACGGACAGAGAGACATTGCATTTTATATATATTATAGATATTCTCTGCTACATAATATTGTTCCATATTTAATGGTTTGGACTGTGTATTGCAAGAGAACGCGCTAGCGGCAAACTTTGTCCGACTTCATTTACTATTATTGTCACTCCTCATTCCTTATGCTACCTATCGTAATAAAATATAGCCTATAACCTGGCCGGAGAACATATGAATGTTTTTTAAAAAAAAAAGTACGAAAATCTGATAAGTGGTTCTCCAGTGATAAGCGCACTAACGGACAGACAGACAGACAGAGATACGTTGCATTTTATATATATTATAGATGTAATAAAATATATACCTATAACCTGGTCAGAGAACATACGTATGAATTTAAAAAATCACGTAAATCGAATAAGTGGTTCTCGAGGGTTAAGCGCATTAACGGACAAACTGACAGACAGACAAACATTGTATTTTATATATATTATAGATACAGATTATTATTATTATTATATAACCTGGCCAAAGAATATATGTATGAATTTAAAAAAAGACAGGTAAATCGGATAAGTGGTTCCCCCGCGTGATAAACGCACTAATTGGCAGACAGACAGACAGAGAGACATTGCATTTTATTTATATTATAGATTATACATTACAGATATTCTTTGCTACATAATATTGTTCCATATTTAATGGTTTAGGCTGTGTATTGAAAAAGCACGCGCTAGCGGCAAACTTATTTCCGACATCATTCACTATTTTACGTCACTGCTCATTCCTTATGCTACCTATCATAATAAAATATAGCCTATAACCTGGCCAGAGAACATATGTATATTTTTTAAAAAAAAGTACGTAAATCGGATAAGTGGTTCTTCAGTGATAGGCGCACTAACGGACAGACAGACAGACAGATAGACAGACAGAGAGACGTTGCATTTTATATATATTATAGATGATTAGCATAATCTTAGGTAATTAAGAATAATTTTAAGCACTATGCAAACCAGGATTACTACCAAATATTTCTCTTTCTTATTTACTTCTGAAGAAGCCATTGTATGGTGAAACAATTGTCAAGTTACTTTAAATATATTGGAAATTGAAACATAGTGTTGTTTTTATACAATTTTATTATGAATTTCCAAAAAGTATCGGCTAACACAATCAAAGAGATCACAAAAGTTGTTCTGTTTAAATGGCTGTCACTCACAAACTAAATCACGCAGCGACTTGAAAATTTATTTGACAGTATTATTATTATAATATAATTTTTTTAAATAGTTGTAGCGCCATCTCTGGCTTAGGCAAGGTACTTATCATCAACCCTCGTTAACAATTCGGTTGAGGATTTCACGAGAGGAAGAATGGACATTAGCGATGACCACTGTGGTGGAAGCTTCGTTTCTGCGTCTAACTTAGACAATGTTGAGGCTGCGCATGAAACGATTTTGTCGACGAATTGGACTGAAACGTATAGCAGAGACTCTGAACACTTTACACGAACGTGTTTTTTTCTTGGTCCATTCTGATTTAGGTATGAGCAGATTTCTAAATGTCTGATCACCGACTACAAATGACAGAGTCATAACAGTAACCGTTTCGAAGGGGGGGGTTCATCTAATTTTTTGAATCAGATGGTAACTATGGATGAAATATGTGTTTATCATTATAATCCTGAGACAATGGAACAGTGGAAGGAGTGGAAATATCCTGGCTCATCCCGCCGCTTACAGAAATTAATCAGCATGAAAAGTTATTGCTTTCGTTTTTTTGGGATAAAGGTGGCATACTTTTACAGATTATTTGGAACACCATGAAACAGAAACTGGAGGATAATATTCTTCATTATGAACTAAATTTCGTCAAGAATTGTGCCTACGAAAATGGTCTACTGGGGTGCCCGTTTGCAAAACAATGAAGCTGCAGCGAAAAATAAAAGAATTGTGTTTTAAACTGAATGAGCATCCCCCATATTCCCCTGATTTAGCTTCCACGTATTATTACCTACACCCAAAATTTGAAATAACATTCGAAAGGATAATGAAGAAGGAATCAATGTTGTTGAAGATTGGTTTGTAAACCAAGAAAAAATGTTGAAAGGTCTGGAGTTATTATACGAGGCTGGTTTAAAAAGTCCGTGCAAAAATAAAAACTACTTATGTGCTTGGGGTAAACCTTTTTTATTTTTCGACATAGTCTCCTTTTAGGCTTATACACTTCGTCCAACGATGTTCTAGTTTGTTGATCTCTTCCGAATAATAGGATTTGTCCGAGTCTGCAAAATATCCATTAGTGTCTGCAATCACCTCCTCGTTTGAATAAAATCTTTGTCCCGCCAGCCATTTCTTCAAATTGGGGAACAAATAGTAGTCCGAGGGAGCCAAGTCTGGAGAATAGGGGGGATGTGAAACGAGTTGGAATCCTATTTCCATTAATTTTGCGACCACAACTGCTGAGGTGTGTGCTGGTGCGTTGTCGTGATGGAAAAGGACTTTCTTGTGGGCCAATCGCGGGCGTTTTTCTTGCAGCTCGGTTTTCAAACGGTCCAATAACGATGAATAATATTCACCTGTAATAGTTTTACCCTTTTCCAGATAGTCGATGAGGATTATCCCTTGCGAATCCCAAAAGACAGTCGCCATAACCTTTCCGGCCGAAGGAATAGTCTTCGCCTTTTTTGGTGCAGATTCCCCCTTGGTAACCCATTGTTTAGATTGTTGTTTGGTCTCAGGAGTATAGTAATGTATCCATGTTTCATTCACAGTGACGAAACAACGCTTAAAGTCCTCCGGATTCTTCTGGAACAGCTGCAAACCATCCTTGCAACACTTCACGCGATTCCGTTTTGGCCTGAGCAATCGCGGCACCCATCTTGCGGATAGCTTTCTCATGTCCAAATGTTTATGCAAAATATTATGTACCCGTTCAGTCGAGATGCCCACAGCACTAGCAATCTCACGTACCTTAACTCTTCTGTCATCCATCACCATATCATGGATTTGATCAATGATTTCTGGAGTCGTAACCTCCAAAGGCCGTCCAGAACGTTCAGCGTCACTTGTGCCCATATGGCCAGCCCGAAAATTTTGAAACCACTTATAAACTGTTCTAATCGAAGGTGCAGAGTCACCATAATGTTTATCAAGCTTCTCTTTAGTCTCCTGAGGCGTTTTGCCTTTCATAAAGTAATGTTTAATCACCACACGAAATTCTTTTTCGTCCATTTCTTGAAAATCACTCGACTTCCTTGATTCACACGAATGCCAAACACAAAGAAATAGACCAATATGGCTGAAACTTGGTGTGCGTTCATTCAAGAGATGCTACTAACTAAACATGACCTCGATACGCGCCGGTGGTGCCATCTCTCGGACTTTGCACGGACTTTTCAATCCAGCCTCGTATAAAGTGTATAAAGCTAAAAAGGAACTAAATTCATTAAACCATTTTCGTTACTGAAATTTCCTTGTTTTTCGGTGCTAGCCTAGAAACTTATCAATACGCCCTCGTATATTCAAAATTATGTTTACGTTTTTTATTGCACTTTTAGAATTAAATTGTGTAACATTTGAAATAGTGTTCTGGAGTGTACTATGAATAAATGTCCAAATAAATAATTTTTTTTCGGGTATAAAATGCCAAATTTTATTGATAAAAAGGCAACCAATTGAAGATAATGTAGACGTTTTATCCAATTTTAAAATTAATTACTCGCGTCAATGATTAATCATTATTAGCGTTACTTAATTTTTTTTTAATACCAGTGAGTCATTCTTGATTAATATATATCAAGAGTTTTTTGTTCGGAGTGCAATTTTTTTTCACGACGTGCAAAAGAAAATAATTTTTATTTGTATTAAACGCAAATAATATGTGACTTTTTCACAGAATTCAAAGAATTTCTTGCTCCGGATGGGAGAAAAATTTTTTACTGCGCAAGACAAGACTGCTCTTTTATTCTTGTATTTTAACGACTTACGTGATCTCAATAGAGTAAATTTAGAATATCAAAAGATTGAAGAAATTAAACTGAGAAAAATTAAAATCTAAACAATTTTAATTGAATAAATTTTTTGCGAAAATCAATATATATATATATATATATATATATATATATATATATATATATATATATATATATATATATACAGGGTATTATGAAATTCACTGCATATATTGAAATGGGTGACGTAGAAGCATATTCGATACTTTTTTTTTTCAAATTCGAAAATGTTTGAAAAATTTAAAAAAAAAGGGGTCAAATTCTCTTTTACCAAATTATTTATAAATTTAAACCCGCCTATGACAGACTAACATTATAGGCGCAGGCCTGTGTTGCCAAATATACGATTTTTTTAAAATTACATATTTTAAAATTTTAGGTACAATTAATCTAGTAACAAATCGGCCTTTCCCGACCAATTTAATAAAAAAAAATAAAAAATTATTAGTTTTTAAAATAAATGACCGACCAATTAATTACACTTATTTCAACTGTGCACTAATATATATATATATATATATATATATATATATATATATATATATATATATATATGTATCTATATATATTGTAACATTCATTTTTTTCTAGATTTTAAGACCATGTAATGTTACTGATTTTTCCATTTCAAATTGTACTTATTTTCATTTTTGTATCGAACGGTATATTAAACAGAGATTCCAAGACGTTCGGTATATATTGTGTTGTGCGGGTTCCTGACCGAACCTCTCGCTACGCCGCGATTGGTGAAATGTTTGATCCGCAGTTTTGATTGGAGCGTCGTGATATTACAGGCAAAAGTCGCACGATTATTTAAGGCTCCGCAGAGCTTGAATCGAGGCTGTTTTCCATCTAGCCGCAGCCAGGCAGTACCGTCTAGCCGAGAGGCTATTTTCCATCTAGCCGAAGTAGGCTAATTTTCATCAGAGCCGCTAAGTAAAGGCACCAGTTTCTTAAATAAAAGCCGTAGTGGGCTTTCTAAGTGTTTGCTAAGAAAAAGTGTGAAATCGGGCGTAGTCCATCAAAACAGGAATAAGAACAGTAAGTCAACAAAACTTCCTTCAATAGACTTATCCCGGAGTAGTGCCTTAACTACAATTTAAAACAGACTAAAAAGTGAAGTGTAAAGCACGACTTTTCGTCTTCGGGGGTTATAATAGTTTAAAATTTAAATGTAACAACTACTAGATAGGCTAGCATTTTTTTTGGTAAAACTGTAAGGTTAGAACTTTTCATTTTAAAAACATGAATAAATTTTCTTTTAGTTGATTAAAGCTAGTGTCTCACTGAATACTTATTTTTCTTTTCAGGATAAGTTGTACTAGACTAATTCTTTTTTGTAATACCCATAAAACCCTTCAGCATTTTTCCATTTTATTAGCTGAAGTTAGATCCTTTCTATTTTAAAATGGATGGTGCCCAAAAATTTGGTACAGCTAAAGCCTTTTAAAAAACTAGAAATTAACTCCAAAAAGACGTAAGAAAATTATCTCTTACCCATATCTCTCTACCAAGGAAAACTGAGCTAGTGTGTGTTTAATTTCTGTAGTTCTTTTAAAATCAGGGTTCACTCAATTCAGTATCAGAAATTAAAGCGGGTAAGTTCAAAGGTTACAAAATTGCGCTCAAGCGTGGGACAAACAACTTCTCACAGGGTAAAAAAAAAAAAGACGCCTCAAACTGAGAACACTTTATCACAGCTTACAAAATGACGCAGTGTACGTGGGGTGCAATTAAACACTTTTCATACGCTACAAAATAGCGCTGTCAACGCGGGGCTTTTGGAATTTTATTTTTTAAAAAAGGGTCAGTGTACTAGCTTTCGAACAAAATAAAAGCTCTAACTTTGCAGATATTTTTATTTCATAATATTTATTAAACGAGCAGTAAGACAAAAGCAGGAAATTTGTAGAATTATTTATTTCAATTTATCTAATGGTGGTATAGATATTTGAATTTTGTTGTTGACTCTAAGATAAGAGATTCCTACTTTTTTTTCTTAAAAGCTACCTTTATAGTTCAGATTAGCAGATGTGCTGGTTTACTTTAATTTTTACAGTGTTAGATTTTTGCGGTTAACCGAACAAAAAACTGTTCTTTCTTCTCACCGATGTTTTGCATGAATATTAAAAATACTTAGCTGATACGAAAGGATATCAGGAGATTTTTTTTTGTTGAAAATTCTTAACATATTTGGTAAAAGAATTTTAATACAAGGTGATACTTAGAAATTTTTTTTGAAATTGTTGAAGATTTTTTAAATGTTTGGTAAAGAAGTTTACATATTTTAAGTGCCTTTACATATTTTTTATTTTGACTATTGGGAGCACAGGAGAAATATTTTTACGATTTTTTTAAACAATTCTTTTAAATTGTATTCATTTATCATGGAAGCCTTCAATTTTAAAGTCAATCACCTACTGGAAAATGAGTTAGACTATGAACTGAAAATCCGTCGTACTTTCTCAGAACGTCCGGTCGCGGATAAAAGAAAAGATTCTAACGAGGATCTTAAGTAAAGAAATATTCCAATAGATCAGATTGGACTAAATGGTTACAAAAAGTTTCTGATTTTTTTTAAGTCTAATAAAAATTCTCCTTTTCAAGTTAAAACTCCTGCTTCTCCAAATGGTCACATGTCTCCTTTATTCGTGCATAAATATTCAGATAACAGACCGCATATCGAGATAAATCTATTAGGTGCCCATTTCTCGGCTTTATTTGACTCTGGTGCAAATGCCTCCGTTATAGGTCAGAATGGTATTAAAATTTTAAGTCGTTTAAGTATAAAAATATGCCATGTCAAAAATAGAAGTGTTACCACTGCAGATGGCAGCCGTCTAAAAGTTTTAGGTACGGTTGAGTTGCCGCTAGTCTGCAATGGTCATTGTTTTAGTAATCTCTGTTCTAGTAGTACCTTCTCTATCACATATTTTGGTTTTAGGATGTGATTTTGCACAAAAATTCGGAATTTTTGTAAATTTTAAAGATAATTCGTGGTATCCACAGTCCCTAGAAGTCAATTCGCATACAAGTTTTAAAGATTGTTATTCAGAAAGTTCTTTAGAAAACCTTTTCTCGCGTCTATGTACCCTAGATGATCTCTCGCGGATGGAACGCTTAAAGGCAAAAAAAGTAATAAGCTCTTTCAAAGAAATAAGTAGTAAAGATAGGTTAGGCCGAACGAATAAAATCACCATGTCTATAGATACGGCTGATGCCAATCCTGTAACGACAAGGCCCATCGCCATGTCTCCGAACATGTCAAAAGTATTGAATAAGGAGTTAGACGAAATGTTGAAACTCGGAGTGAAATCGTCTATGCTTTGACGGAAGAAAGCTCAACGAGGTCAGCAAATTTGATAACTATCCATTACCGAACATCGACAGAATTTTGTAAGGAGTTAGACGAAATGTTGAAACTCGGAGTGATATCGTCTATGCTTTGACGGTAGAAAGCTCAACGAGATCAGCAAATTTGATAACTATCCATTACCGAACATCGACAGAATTTTGACATCACTCAGGAATGCTAAGTATGTATCTTCGATAGACCTTAGAAAGGCTTTCTGGCAAATTCCTTTAGACAAATCCTCCAAGGAAAAGACCGCTTTTGCAGTAGTAGGCCGAGGTCTATTTCAGTTCGTCACTATGCCGTTTGGTCTAAAGAACGCTGCTCAAACTCAGCAACGTTTAGTGGACGCTATATTTGGTCCAAAATATGAGCCACATATTTTTACCTATCTCGATGATATTTTAGTAACATCGGAAGACTTCGAATCGCATATTCGCTTACTTAAAGAAGTAAAAGATAAATTGAAAGAGGCCGGACTGACGATAAATTTGAGCAAATGTGATTTTTTCAAAACTTCTCTAAAGTTTTTAGGCTATATTGTAGGCTCAAATTCCTTGCGTACCGATCCGGATAAAGTAGCAAGCATGGTTAATTATGCGAGACCTACTAATACTACGGAAGTTAAGCGCTTCGTAGGAATGTGTTCATGGTACAGACGTTTTATTGAGAATTTTTCTACCTTGTTGTCGCCTATTAATGATCTTTTGAAAGGACGAAAAAAAGGACAATCGATAGATTGGACAAACGCAGCAGAAAGATCTTTTATAAAGATTAAAGAGCTATTGGTTTCAGCTCCCATTTTATCCCAACCAGACTTCTCCCAACAGTTTTATATTTCTAGTAATGCTTCTAATACCGGTTTAGGGGGGCGTCCTAACACAGAAAATCAATGGTGAGGAAAGAGTGATAGCGTATGCCAGTAGAACTTTAACAAAGGCTGAACGTAACTATTCGGTTGTTGAAAAAGAATGTTTAGCAGTACTCTTTAACATCGAAAAGTTTCGACCTTACATAGAAGGTGTTCCTTTCACGGTCATAACAGATCATTATAGTTTATTGTGGCTTAATTCCATTAAAAACCTTAGTGGCAAACTAGCGCGTTGGGCGATTAGGCTGAGACAACATGCGTTTAAAATGCGTTTTGATATCTTAAAGTTTGTGAGGACTTGTGAAATATGTGGAGCGCAGAAATCTCCAAATACACTACCTATGGGACTGATGGGAAAAGAGAAAACGGTTAATTACCCTTTTCAAGTCATAGCAGCTGATCTAGTAGGTCCATTTCCACGTTCAAAACAAGGAAATAGATGACTTTTCGTAATTTCTTGCTGGTTAACAAAGTATACCGTGTTATTTCCTTTGAAAAGCTCTAAAGCCGAATGCTTTTTGAAAATTTTAGAAAACGATATTTTTCTAATCCACGGAGTTTCATCGCTTTCAATATGCGATAACGGTACTCAGTTTACCTCTAAGAGTTTTAAGAGCTTAAGTGAAGCTTATGGTTTTAACATCCGTTTTAATCCCGTGTACACCGCAAGACACGAAGTAACAGGGTTTACACCGTCTTTCTTAGTTTACGGCAGACATATAACATACCTCTAGCTGGATCGTATTAAAAAAATTTAGATTTGGATGTCAATGTTGACAGCGAAATAATTCCGGGTAACAGGGGTGCGTACGCCGAAAATTTAAAGGGTTTAAAAGATATTTTCACCGACGTGCGTAGTAGGATACATAAGGCTTATGAACGGAACAGTAAGTCTTACAACCTTAGAAAAAGGGATTTTACCTTTAATATAGGTGATCACGTTTGGCGAAAAAATAAAATTCTTTCCAGTGCAGCAGATAAATTCACATCTAAGTTGGTACCTAAGTATGTGCATTGCGTGATTAGAGAAAAGATTTCAGATTTAGTTTATGGTTTAGTTATTTTAGATGGGACTAAAATAGGACGATGGCATATTAAAGACTTAAAACCATTCAATGAACCTAACCCTAGTGAAAGTTTGTCAGAAGAAGAATAATTTATATTTACATTATCTTAATTGCTTAAATTTTTTTGTTGCTCTGTAGAGGTGACGACCTCGTTTTTTTTTTTGACTGTTATAAAAGTTGAGCAGAGAATAGCTTACTTTTATTGTTTAATGCTAAGGTTTTGGGTACTGATCATATCCAAACTTAGGTTGACTGTAGTTGATGTTTAGCATCGACTCAGTTTTGCGAGCTTGCGAAGGAGTCACACTCAGGATATATCATAAGACTGGTATGTCGGTGGTCGCGGGATTTGATTTGCTTATGACCCCAAATAATATCCAGTTCTTGACACTTGGAAGCGAAATTTTGATTAGAGGCAATCCAAGGTGATCTTGAGTTTGGACAAGCGCAAGATGGAGCTCGCGTGGTATGATGTTGAGTCAAAAAATTTAATGGGCAATTTCAAAGTTTGTTACCCGAGTGGGTGTATTTTTATTACCCTAATGGTATATTTTGGGTGCAATTTAAGAGTAAATTGATTTTGGTTTATCCAGTAAGTCTAAGACTTGGATTATTTTGATTTAGATCTTCTTCTGAATTGACAAACTGAGGGTATTTTCTTTTTTTTCAGAGCCGTTTAAACGTTACCTTTGAGTCACTAATTTTTTTAAAAAAATTTTTGCATGGACTCATAGGCGTAAGTTGAGTTTTTTCGGTTTACTGTCAGATGGATAGAAAATTGAAGTTCTGCAGGAGAACTAAAGGCTGATCATTTACAGGAGATGAGAGCAGAGTAAGACAGTCGTTTCACAAAGAAATGATCAAAATCTGATACCGAGATGAGAACCTTGTCAAGAGAGGCTAAGCGCAGTGAAGGAAGATTCCTAACCGAATTTTTAGATTTCCAAGAGGTAATCTAGAAGTTTGGGCTGACAGAAAAACGGTTATGCCTGATACCTGTAGCAGTTTCTTCTAGAGGCTATTGTCTAGGGAGACGATTAACACCATGATCGAATATTTTAGCTGTCAACGATGTTTTCTTCTTGTTTCTGATTAAGCTGGAAAAGCTCTTGTCGTCTTCAAAAGTTTTGTTGCATTGCCACCGAAAATTTGAGAAATTTTTGCTTCATGTAGCCTTTTAAGCTCATTTTAGTTTTTTAAAAAATTTCGTTAGAAGCTTGGTTAAGTCAACCTTGTAAACCTTTTAGGTTGTATCCCATGGGTTATCTGTTTTTACAGGCTGTGATGCACCGGGTGCTAACAGATGCCGTTACGACGTTTGGCAGGGAGTTAGTCTTCCTGAGGAACAGACTGATTGGAAGGGTAGTCTATGGAGGGTGAACGTTTGACCTTTGGGACCTTTAGGGGTTTTGTTACCCAATGGTTATTTCTATTTGAACCAAAGGAGAGCCTAGCTACTGTAGTCGACCTCAGCTCCAATTAGCCTATTAGTGGTGACAGGCTGTTGGCAGTAGTGTGTTTCGGAACACCCTATTGATTAAATTTTTTTTTGACTTATGGTGGTGTGGTAGACACCGTTTTAGTTTAGTGGATGCTATAATCTACTCCCTTTTGTTGGTGGACTCCAGGGTCACCATTTCAGTATTTTATTGTCTCCACCATTCAGCATATCGTGGTGAGGTGTTTGTCTCCTGTTATGTGGGATGGATTGAATGTTTTTCGTTGTTGTTCTACGGCGAGACCAGTACACGAGGGTTCTTCATGCAACTTGAAGAGGCGCAATGCTGGTTAAGTTTTATATCTCAGAGTAGCCACCCTGAAGAATGATGGAGGGCGTTTTTTTCTGGCGCATGTTTCTAGGCAGATTTGTCACTTTGGTGCGATGTGCCGAAGATTTGATTAGCTTTTGCTAAGAGCTTTCACCAAGCTCAGTATGGAGTTATCATAACCAAGAGTTTGGGATTTGAACTCCTGTATGTATTTCTGTATATATTTCTGTACATATTTCTGTATATATTTCAGTGTATGTTGGTTGCCTGAGGGCATGTGCTCAAAATGCGAGATTTTGAGTCGTTTTGCTTATGGACTCCCATATATAGGATTATAACTTTAGGGAGGTCCTATTTCGAGACTTGCTGTCTCATATAGTTATGTTGAGAATGTTTCCTTGAATGTTAGTTACGCGTGGACTAATCATTCTGTTCTTTGTGAACATTGCTTTTTGAAGCAGGATCATTCAGTTTGGTGAATTTTAGCTTTTATAGCTATTCACTGTGTTTAGAGTGAATTTTAGCTTTTATAGCTATTCACAGTGCCTATAGTGGTATTGTTAGCTTTTATAGCTGCTCACTATGTTAATGGCGAGATTGTTCTTTGAGAACGCGGACTTTGTGTAGTCGAGGACTATTTACAGAGTGTTTTCTTGGCGAGGAGCCGAGTTTTTTTTGGCGATATACCAGAGTGTTTTGTTGGCGATAAGCTGACGTGTTTTCAGGCGATTTTTGCATGTCTGGACGTCTCAGGACGTCGACATTGCGCGATGTAGCGTTTTCCCTAGCGATTTTAGCATGTCTAGATGTCTTAGGACGTCGACATTGCGATGTAGAGTGCGATTATTTTCTGAATGCGACTAGTAGTGATACTAGATTTGGAATGTTCTCTTAGCGATGAGCTAGAGCATTGATAGCGATTTTTCCCGAGCGTTTGTCTGGATATTTTATCCAGATATTTTTTATTTTTTTGGCCTAGTGCTAAATGGTCTGACAAGACTTTTTCTTTTTAGTGTAAGTGTTTGCACTAGAATCATTTTTTTATTTTTTTTCTTTATTTAAGAATTTTTATAAATTTCTTTTGCTGAAATAGAAAATTTTCAGACAATCCTTAAAATATTTTAAGGGGGGTGTTCATATTTTATTTCAGTTCACTTTTTTGATTTAGACAAGAGTCCAGACAAAGTTATATTTTTTGTTTTGGTAACAATAACAGAGCTGATTCTTTTATATAAGAAGACCGCGATTGTTATTTTGGAAAGGTATTTCCTATGTTCATGCAAGGATTTTTATTTACTTTTTGATGTACTCAACCTTAGTGCTTAATTAAGTTAAGTCTAGTTATAAGATTCTTGTGTACATGCAACGATCTTCATTTGGTTTTCATTGTACTTAACATTAGTGCTTAATTTGGATTAAGTCTAGTAGTAAGGTCCGAAGTTTGTAATTTTGTTTTAAGTTCTGACCGTAGTATTAAGTGATAGTGTACCACTTTGTACCTTTTCATAAGTAGCCTAAGTTTAATAGACTAGTGTAGTCTATTTCTTTTTGGAAGGGGGTAAATGTAACATTCATTTTTTCCTAGATTTTAAGACCATGTAATGTTACTGATTTTTCCATTTCAAATTGTACTTATTTTCATTTTTGTATCGAACGGTATATTAAACAGAGATTCCAAGACGTTCGGTATATATTGTGTTGTGCGGGTTCCTGACCGAACCTCTCGCTACGCCGCGATTGGTGAAATGTTTGATCCGCAGTTTTGATTGGAGCGTCGTGATATTACAGGCAAAAGTCGCACGATTATTTAAGGCTCCGCAGAGCTTGAATCGAGGCTGTTTTCCATCTAGCCGCAGCCAGGCAGTACCGTCTAGCCGAGAGGCTATTTTCCATCTAGCCGAAGTAGGCTAATTTTCATCAGAGCCGCTAAGTAAAGGCACCAGTTTCTTAAATAAAAGCCGTAGTGGGCTTTCTAAGTGTTTGCTAAGAAAAAGTGTGAAATCGGGCGTAGTCCATCAAAATAGGAATAAGAACAGTAAGTCAACAAAACTTCCTTCAATAGACTTATCCCGGAGTAGTGCCTTAACTACAATTTAAAACAGACTAAAAAGTGAAGTGTAAAGCACGAGTTTTCGTCTTCGGGGGTTATAATAGTTTAAAATTTAAATGTAACAACTACTAGATAGACTAGCATTTTTTTTGGTAAAACTGTAAGGTTAGAACTTTTCATTTTTTAAAAACATGAATAAATTTTCTTTTAGTTGATTAAAGCTAGTGTCTCACTGAATACTTATTTTTCTTTTCAGGATAAGTTGTACTAGACTAATTCTTTTTTGTAATACCCATAAAACCCTTCAGCATTTTTTTTCCATTTTATTAGCTGAAGTTAGATCCTTTCTATTTTAAAATGGATGGTGCCCAAAAATTTGGTACAGCTAAAGCCTTTTAAAAAAACTAGAAATTAACTCCAAAAAGACGTAAGAAAATTATCTCTTACCCATATCTCTCTACCAAGGAAAACTGAGCTAGTGTGTGTTTAATTTCTGTAGTTCTTTTAAAATCAGGGTTCACTCAATTCAGTATCAGAAATTAAAGCGGGTAAGTTCAAAGGTTACAAAATTGCGCTCAAGCGTGGGACAAACAACTTCTCACAGGGTAAAAAAAAAAGACGCCTCAAACTGAGAACACTTTATCACAGCTTACAAAATGACGCAGTGTACGTGGGGCGCAATTAAACACCTTTACATAGGCTACAATATATATATATATATATATATATATATATATATATATATATATATATATATATATATTTATATATATAAATTATATATATATATATATATATATATATATATATATATATATATTTATATATATATAAATATATATATATATATATATATATATATATATATATATATATATATATATATATATATATATATATATCTATATATTTATATATATTTATATATATTTATATATATATATATATATATATATATATATATATATATATATTTATATATATAAATATATATATATATATATATATATATATATATATATATATATATATATATATATATTTATATATAAATATATATATATATATATATATATATATATATATATATATATATATATATATATATATATGTATGTATATATATATATTATATATATATATATATATATATATATACATATATATAATATATATATTCTCCAATCAGCTCTGTTGCTTGCATTCAATTGTGTCCCGCTAATCTTTTTATGTCGTCCGTTCATCTTGTCTGTGGGCTACCTCTGCATCTTTTATGTTCTCTAGGTCTCCATTCAATCCTACGGCGTGTGCATCTGTTATAATTCATCCTTGCGATATGCCCCGCTCAATTCCACCTTAATATGCATATTCGTTTTATTACATCTGTCACTTTTGATCTTTTCGTATCTCGATGTTGAGAACACGTTCTTGGAGTCTAATATTTAGCATTCTCCTCTCCATTGCTCTTTGGGTTATTTGGCGCTTATTTATTATACTTTTATTTAAAGCTCACATTTCAGTGGCATATGTTAATACCCGCAGTACATATTCATCGAACAATATTGTATATTATTGTATTTGGAATATCCAATTTTAATGTGAAATGGAAACTTCCAAACCAAGTTAACGAGACTCTTCTGTCCAATTCAGCCTTTAAACTATTTTTTGGTACTTCGATTTTTTTGTCCTAAATATATGAATGTTTGTACATTTCCTATTCTTTCACTTTCTATTAATAGTTCCTGGCTATTATCTTCAGTTTCCTTATTCAAATATTTGGTTTTGGTGAAGTTTATTTTTTAGACCTATTTCTTGAGACTTGTTATTTAATTCCATCAACATTTTTGGTAATTCTTCTTTTGTGTTGGCTATCAACGTGACATTAAATGATTTAATCGTTCATCGTCTATTAGTATTTCTTTATTTTCCCACTTTAGCGATTTGAGCATGTCTTTTAGAGTCAACGTGAACAGCTTTGGGGATATTGAGTCGCCTTGTCGAATTCCTCTTTAAATTTTGATTTTATTTGTTTTTTCTTCAAGTATTATTTGTGATCTGGCATTTTTATATATGTGTTCAAGAAAAATTGTGTATCTTTCGTCGACTCTGCTATTAGTGAAGGCGTTAAGGACTGACCATATCTCTACCGTATCAAATGCTTTTTCGTAGTCAACCATTGCTATCCACAATGTGATCTTATATTCATTTCTTTTTTCACTAGTAATCTAATTGTTTAAAGATGGTTTTCGTGTAAATCCCACTTGTTTAAGTAGTTGTCTAATTTGTTCGTTTATATATATATATATATATATATATATATATATATATATATATATATATATATATATATAGAGGTGGTTTTAAAATAAACAGTAAATTTGCCTGGAAAGGTTCTGGGTATCTGAATCTTCTCTTTAAAATTTCGAGCTAACTTTAGTTTTGTCATAAAAATTTAAACTGATAGAACGATAGTATACACAATGAAGGGTAAAATTTCAATAAATTAAGATGTGCAAATTCTAAAATGCTTATTACGGAGAATAGTTTCGAACTGCAGGACATGGCGAAAGTTCTACAAGAAAAATCAGAGAAAATAGGGCTGAGCTAAGATGTGATCAAAACAAAAATAATGAATAGGATCTAGTATAATAACGAACCCATCATGCCGAATCTGAGGAAGGTGGAAGTAGAACAATAGCTATACTAGAGAGAAAACATAGAAATAGAAAGAAAAAATGCACACGGCAGATTTAAATAGACTAATAAGGCTCGCTTGAACAGCTTCAGGGAGATTAAAGCATATTAAATAACAAAGACAAAGGATTTAAGACATATATGAAAACAAAAATTTTAAATTAATGTATAATCCCAGTTCTGTTTCATTACGATATAATGTGAGCAACATAGAACAGAATTTTTTTAATTTATATTTTTACTGAGAAAAGAAACTCAATTTAAGCGGCAAAATTATGTATATCTATTTAATATATATATTAAAGGTGTTTAAAATTACATAAAGTTATGATATTTCAATGTGATTTGAGTAAATAATAGTATAGAGTGCATATATTTACAATATAAAATGTTTAAAACAGTCGCTAAAACGTTGCTCATTGCATTTGCGCATGCGCGGCTCATCTTCTAAACGTTGGTGTTTGAGACTGTTGATGATTCTTTAATCTTGCTGGTGCTATTGCCAGTTGAACCAATTGCTTTCAGTAGTAATTGTACCCTTCGTAGATCCATTTTTAATTCATAATTACTAAATATCGCATGTGACATCACAAATATTTAGCATCTGAGTAAAAATTAAAAATGTAGTAGAATCATTCCACATAAGTTTAATATACTCCTGCAATGGCTGACTTTGGTTTTGATGAATTTTTGGATGTAAAATTAAGACTGAAGATTTTTAAATAGCTTATTTTTTGGAAAATCGTAGATAAGTCAAAACTCGTCTTACGGACCTCTAATCGGGTGTTTCGGAAAGGTTACTAAGAATACTTTTAAAATAAAAATTCAACATCCAGTTCAGGTATAGCAGACGAAAGAAAACCAATCAGTAAGCGTTTCAAAATGCGAAGGTCCGTGTTTCTGATGCGATGAGAGTTTCGTACGACATAGACCATGAAGTAATCAGAAGAGAATTTATTCAGAGATGGGTTATGTTCATTTCCGGATTAAGAAACTGGACATTAAAGAAATAGGGGGAAAAACCGACAAAAACCGACGTCACGATGGCCCCAGGGGCCAACATGCGATAGCAAGGCGGGAAGATGACTTGAAATGAACGGTTGACGATGCTACTAATAATATTATATTGTATATTTATATTTTAGAGGATATAGTTTGAATATTTAAAAGAAGATTTGGTTAAGGTTGGTATGTATCTTTTAATATGTGTCTATTATTTTGTTAATTCCCATTCCGACCTTCGAATACGTAATAAAACGGAATTTACATATTTTAAACCTAAAATATCTCTATAAATTATTAAATTTTATGTAAATATAAATATAATAACAGCCAATTTTTATGTGGCATACTCTGTATATATTTAGACAATTTCATGGAAGTTTTCGTAACTTTTACAAATTTGGTGTAGAATTGTGTGTGTGTGAATCATCCATATAATTAGTTTTTAGGGTGTAATGACAATCTTCTAGTCATCAGATTTTTTGATATTATTGTTTGTCATATTACGTTTACAAAATATGTCACTTATCATATCGTTTTTCATTAGAAACTTCAATGAATGCGGTAAAGGCAAGTAGAAAACACTGGACAGAACTTCAGCACTGTCTTTTGCAAAAAAATGGAATTATCGCACGTGGTTCGGTTGTAAAACTTGTCGAGAATGCGTACCAATGTTATCACTAATATTTGTTAATTTAATGGCAAGTTATAGGTGGTTATATATAACTTATTAAAGTAAAAATTACGAAAATGTTCAGCCGTTTTTCTTATAAATATAATGTTATTTACTTTCGTTTCTAGTAGCTAAACTACGCATGATAATTTTACTTTATTCGATTACCGTTTTAATAGTATTGCGAGAACCTGTTTAACCATTGGTATTTTAAGTTTTAGAAAGCTGACAAACCAACCATATCGTAGCTCATCGTTTCTAGTTACCCTTCCTTGAATCTACTAGTATTATTAAATCGCATTACGATATCAAGAAATCTGGTTTCCAATCCAATTTATCAATTTATTTAAGTATATTTGGCCTGGCTACTTTCATAGATAGTAGCTATTGCAGAAATATAATAACGCCTCTGGAAACACTACTATGTTGTTAAAGAAAGGTGCCGTGAGATACAAATCTATATTTCTGCACTTGAAGAATATTGATGGATATTAAGGTATCCTGGCCAATATCAATTCAAAAGGTTTATCCCTATTCTGGATGGGAGGTGACTGATAACGATGACGCAACGCCACATTGTAACGATGGATGTATGATAATACAGTGTAAATTAAACAAGCTGAAAGCAAAATAATTCTGGCTCTTTGCTGCAGGTCTATGTTGAATGTAGTGTACGTCAGGTCAATAAATGACTCATACCTAATAATAAGGTGCTGACTATACCTTTTTGATAAGTTAGTAAAAATCCGACAGTTTTCAACTTAAGACTAACCGACAGCAGGAAGCTAAGACTATATTATTACGCTTAGCTATCTTGCAGGTAAATGTACAAGTCAAATTGGTGGTAAAGTCCCATGGAACTATTGTTCCCCCAAGAGCTACCTTTGGTGTATTTTTATCCCAATTGATCTAATTTTGTGGCCCTTAGGGCAAAATTCCTGGCTACGTGTTCTTAATTTAAATTTTAAACTGTGGAATTATCGCAACTTTAAAATTTACTTACACATCTCATAAATTATTTTTGAAACAAATAAAAACTAAATAAATAATAAACTTTTTGGAAATTTTTAATCATAAGATCATACCTTAAATCTTAGCTCTCCAACTGGTGGTTTTGCATAAGGAATCCCCAAAAATTTATGAAACTTGTTTCCATTTAAATCTGTTCCGAAAGAACCTTCCAATGCCCCTTGGAGTGTTTTTACTATTTTTCCCATTTTGTTGCTGATTCTTCTTGAAAATTGGATGGTTCCACCACGTCAACCTTCAATAAATAGAAAACTGATTTCAAGTTTAATAAAAATATTATTAAGTCAGCAAACATCCTTTAATAATAACAAAAAGATAAAAATGCTTATCTAATCTTATTAGAAAGATGTCGATTGTTTTAAGAGTTTAAGGTATAAAATAAATACTTATTGATTGCTTGCTATGGATTAGGATTGAAAATAATGATTTAATGCTTGCAACAATACATGACTTGTTCCTATAAATAGCTAATTAATAATTCTAATTGGTTTTAAAGCTCAGAAATATGGAAAAACCATCTCAAGCCTAAGAAAAGCATTTTTTTAAAATTAATGATAGATATTAGTAGAGTATATTTGCGTCTATATCAATAATAGATAAATAAATAAACTAATATATATATATATATATATATATATATATATATATATATATATATATATATATATATATATACGAGGCTGGTTTGAAAAGTCCGTGCAAAAATAAAAACTACTTATGTGTTTGGGGTAAACCTTTTTTATTTTTCGACATAGTCTCCTTTTAGGCTTATACACTTCGTCCAACGATGGTTTGTTGATCCCTTCCGAATAATAGGATTTGCCCAAGTCTGCAAAATATTCATTAGTGTCTGCAATCACCTCCTCGTTTGAATAAAATCTTTGTCCCGCCAGCCATTTCTTCAAATTGGGGAACAAATAATAGTCCGAGGGAGCCAAGTCTGGAGAATAGGGGGATGTGAAACGAGTTGGAATCCTATTTCCATTAATTTTGCGACCACAACTGCTGAGGTGTGTGCTGGTGCGTTGTCGTGATGGAAAAGGACTTTCTTGTGGCCAATCGCGGGCGTTTTTCTTGCAGCTCGGTTTTCAAACGGTCCAATAACGATGAATAATATTCACCTGTAATAGTTTTTTACCCTTTTCCAGATAGTCGATGAGGATTATCCCTTGCGAATCCCAAAAGACAGTCGCCATAACCTTTCCGGCCGAAGGAACGGTCTTCGCCTTTTTTGGTGCAGATTCCCCCTGGTAACCCATTGTTTAGATTGTTGTTTGGTCTCAGGAGTATAGAAATGTATCCATGTTTCATCCACAGTGACGAAACGACGCTTAAAGTTCTCCGGATTCTTCTGGAACAGCTGCAAACCATCCTTGCAACACTTCACACGATTCCGTTTTTGGTCAAGCGTGAGCAATCGCGGCACCCATCTTGCGGATAGATTTCTCATGTCCAAATGTTTATGCAAAATATTATGTACCCGTTCAGTCGAGATGCCCACAGCACTAGCAATCTCACGCACCTAAACTCTTCTGTCATCCATCACCATATCATGAATTTGATCAATGATTTCTAGAGTCGTAACCTCCACAGGCCGTCCAGAACGTTCAGCGTCACTTGTGCCCATATGGCCAGTCCGAAAATTTTGAAACCACTTATAAACTGTTCTAATCGAAGGTGCAGAGTCACCATAATGTTTATCAAGCTTCTCTTTAGTCTCCTGAGGCGTTGTGCCTTTCATAAAGTAATGTTTAATCACCACACGAAATTCTTTTTCGTCCATTTCTTGAAAATCACTCGACTTCCTTGATTCACACGAATGCCAAACAGAAAGAAATAGACCAATATGGCTGAAACTTGGTGTGCGTTCATTCAAGAGATGCTACTAACTAAACATGACCTCGATACGCGCCGGTGGTGCCATCTCTCGGACTTTGCACGGACTTTTCAAACCAGCCTCGTATATATATATATATATATATATATATATATATATATATATATATATATATATAAATATATAAATATATACATATATATGTATATATATATATATATATGTATATATATATATATATATATTATATATATATATATACATATATATATATATATATATATATATATATATATATATATATATATATATATATATGTATATATATATATATATATATATATATATATATATATATATATATATATATATATATATATATATATATATATATATATATATATATATATATATATATATATATATATATATATATATATATATATATATATATATATATATATATATATATATATACTAGCCGGCCCGCGGCTCCGCTCGCGTGGACTTGATTCACTACTACCGTCACTGCTTATTCCTTATGTTACCCAACGTAATAAAATATCTCCCATTATTTCTCCTTATCTCCCAACATTTCTCCTTATTTCCCATTATCTCTACATAATTTCCATTATCTAGGCTTATCTCTGCTCATCTCCCATTATTTCTCCTTATCTCCCTTTATCTCACCTTATTTTCCATTATCTAGGCTTATCTCGACTTATCTCCCATTATTTCTCCTTATCTCCCATTATTTCTCCTTATCTCCCATTATCTCACCATAACTCCCATTATTTAGACTTATCTCTGCTTATCTCCCATTATCTCTCCTTATCTCCCATTATTTATACTTATCTCCCATTATCTCACCTTATCTCCCATTATCGAGGCTTATCTCGACTTATCTCCCATTATTTCTCCTTATCTCCAATTATCTCACTTTATCTCCCATTATCTAGGCTTATATCGAATTATATAGAACATATGTATAAATTTATAAAAACACGTAAATCGGATAAGTGGTTTCTCGAGTGATAAGCGCACTAACGGACAGACAGACAGACAGAGAGACGTTGCATTTTATATATATTGTATTCTTTGCTACATGATATTGCATATTTAATGCTTTAGGGAGTGTATTGCAAGAGAACGCGCTAGCGGCAAACTTTTCTCCGACTTAATTCACTATTATCGTCACTGCTTATTCCTTATGTCACCTAATAAAATGTAGCCTATAACCTGGCCAGAGAACATACGTATGGTTAAAAAAAAGCACGTAAATCGGATAAGTAGTTCTGCAGTGATAAGCACACTAACGGACGGACAGACAGATAGACAGACAGACGGACAGAGAGACATTGCATTTTATATATATTATAGATATTCTCTGCTACATAATATTGTTCCATATTTAATGTTTTGGACTGTGTATTGCAAGAGAGAACGCGCTAGCGGCAAACTTTGTCCGACTTCATTTACTATTATTGTCACTGCTCATTCCTTATGCTACCTATCGTAATAAAATATAGCCTATAACCTGGCCGGAGACGATATGTATGTTTAAAAAAAAAAAAAAGTACGAAAATCTGATAAGTGATTCTCCAGTGATAAGCGCACTAACGGACAGACAGACAGACAGAATACGTTGCATTTTATATATATTATAGATGTAATAAAATATATACCTATAACCTGGTCAGAGAACATATGTATGAATTTAAAAAATCATGTAAATCGGATAAGTGGTTCTCGAGGGATAAGCGCATTAACGGACAGACAGACAGACAGACAGACAAACATTGCATTTTATATATATTATAGATATAGATTATTTTTATTATTATATAACCTGGCCAAAGAATATATGCATGAATTTAAAAAAAGACAGGTAAATCTGATAAGTGGTTCCTGCGTGATAAACGCACTAATGGACAGACAGAGAGACATTACATTTTATATATATTATAGATTATACATATACAGATACATAATATTGTTCCATATTTAATGGTTTAGGCTGTGTATTGCAAAGGCACGCGCTAACGCAAACTTATTTGCGACATCATTCACTATTTTACGTCACTGCTCATTCTTTATGCTACCTATCGTAATAAAATATAGCCTATAACCTGGCCAGAGAACATATGTATGTTTTAAAAAAAAAGTACGTAAATCGGTTA
Organism: Pachyrhynchus sulphureomaculatus; assembly: GCA_019049505.1. NCBI lineage: Eukaryota > Metazoa > Arthropoda > Insecta > Coleoptera > Curculionidae > Pachyrhynchus > Pachyrhynchus sulphureomaculatus. Next base: position 116,548,611 of record CM032453.1, read on the forward strand.
AGTGGTTTTTCAGTGATAGGCGCACTAACGGACAGATAGACAGACAGACAGAGAGACGTTGCATTTTATATATATTATAGATGTAATAAAATATATATCTAAAACCTGGTCAGAGAACATATGTACGAATTTAAACAATCACGTAAATCGGATAAGTGGTTCTCGAGGATAAACGCACTAACGGACAGACATACAGACAGAGAGAGGTTGCAATTTGTTTATATTATAGGTATAGATTATTATTATTATTATATAACCTGGCCAAAGAATATATGTATGAATTTAAAAAAAGACGTAAATCGGATAAGTGATTCTCGCGTGATAAACGCTCCAGTGGACAGACAGACAGACAGAGAGACATTGCATTTTATATATATTATAGATTTTAGATATTCTCTACTACATAATATTGTTCCATATTTAATGGTTTAGACTGTGTATTGCAAGGGAACCCGCTAGCGATAAACTTTTTTTCCGACTTCATTCACTATTATCGTCACTGCTCATTCCTTATGCTACCTATCGTAATAAAATATCGCCTATAACCTGGCCAGAGAACATATGTATGTTTTAAAAAAAAAAGTACGTAAATCGGATAAGTGGTTCTCCAGTGATAAGGTCACTAACGGACAGACAGACAGACAGAGAGACGTTGAATTTTATATATTATAGATATATATATATATATATATATATATATATATATATATATATATATATATATACATATATATATATATATATATATATATATATATATATATATATATATATATATATATATATATATATATATATAGCTTATTCTATCCATAATCGGATATAAGTCTTCCCAGTGAGCTCTGTTGTTCGCCTTTTGCATCTAATCGTGTCCTGCTAATCTTTTGTCGTCCATCCATCTTGTCTGTAGTCTACCTCTGCATCTTTTATGTTCTCTAGGCCTCTGTTCAACCATACGGCGTGTTCATCTGTTATCATTCATTCTTGCGATATGTCCAGCCCAATTCCACCTTAATATACATATTCGTTTTATTACATCTGTCACTTTTGATCTTCCGGTTCGATTTTAGAAATACGATCTTGGAGTCGAATATTTAGCATTCTCCTCTCCATTGCTCTTTGGGTTACCTGGAGTTTATATATTATACTTTATACAGTCAATAAAAAAAGTCTCCATACAACACCTGTTTTTCTGTAGTATTTTTCTGAACTAATTAATTGGAACTATGAGAAAACATATTTAAATTAATATTTGAAACTTAGCCAATGAGGATTAGTATTAAAAACAAATATGGAACATGTTATGTAGAAGTTATATCATTGTTATAAAAAATGAAAACAAAATTAATGTCAAAAAAGTCTCCATACACTTAACAGTTACCAATAATAGTTCGACGGAGTTTAACGGAAAATAACAACTTCGTTTAAATTAAAATCTAGTGGGACCGCCGCTGGCCTTGACAATATCCTATAACCTTTTTGTCATGCTTGCAACCAACCGTATAGTAATTTCTGCTGGCATGTTCTCCCACTCGTTCAATATTTTGTTTTTTTCTAATTCTTCTCGATTTGAAAAAATAAGTTTAAGTTCCTCCCATAAATGCTCGATGGGGTTAACATCGCGTGATTGCGTAGTTGTATGAAGCTGCTGTCGCACATTATGTATCATCCATTCTCGCACCAATTTTGTGGTATGTTTCTGATCATTGTCCTGTTGGAAAATGTATCTTTTTTCGAGTGCTAATTTTCGGACACTTTCTCTTAAATTGTCTCTCAAAATGTTCAGATAAACATGTTTATCCATGGTACCATTATTAAAACGTAAATTTCTAACCCCTCCAGCGGACATGTATTCTCAAAGCAGAACACTGCCACCCCCTTGTTTCACCGTGGAACAAATGTTTCTTAATATCGAATTCCTATGTTTTTGGTGTGCTAAGTCCGAAAATAATAATAAAAAAGTCGTATCACCTACCAATTTTCCACATTTTAATATTCAAAATGTAAAAAGTTTATTTTTAATCATTTGAATGTTATTAGGTTGGCAATAAAATCAGAATTTTATAAGGTTGGCAGTAAAATCAAATGTTATTATGTTGGCAGTTCCGATAAATGTCACAGCAGTTTTGTTTTTTTCCAGTTAATATAACCTCGCATTGCAGTGTTTAACCCATGTGCTTTAATTCACACTTAAAGTATGGCTAATCGTGGTTGTAAAAACTCTCCCAACACTTTTTGTTATATAACACATGGGCTGAAAAGTCCCGGGCCTAACACATAGATGGCGCTAGTTTTATTGCAGTCACCTTTTTTTCAGTTAATACTAACCTTCAAAAGACAGCTGTTTAAAATTTCATGATATTCTATTCATTAGTTTGTGAGTTATTGTGCTAAGAGTGACGCTACTTTTGTTTTTTTCAAAACAATGGATCAAAAACAATTTCGCGTTTTAATTTTACACTGCTTCTTGATGGGAAAAATACCGTTCAAGCGAAGCAATGGCTTGAAAAGTGTTATGGGGACTCCGCTCCATCAGAAACAACAATAAAACGTTGGTTTGCTGACTTCAAACGTGGTCGTAGAGACACCGATGATGCAGAACGCAGTGGACGTCCAAATGAGGCGGTAACACCAGAAAACATCAAAAAAATCCATAAAATCGTTTTGAATGATCGAAAAGTGAAGTTGCGTGAGTTAGCTGACATCGTAAAGATATTAAAAGAACGTGTTGGCTTTATATTGCATGAGCATTTGACTATGAGAAAGCTCTGTTCAAAGTGGGTGCCGCGTTTGCTCACTGTTCATCAAAAACAAGAACGTGTTGATGATTCTGAGCAGTGTTTGGCCATGTTTAAACGTAACAAACCGGAATTTTTGCGTCGATATGTGACAATGGATGAAACATGGATCCATCACTTCACTCCGGAATCAAAACGATCGTCATCTGATTGGACAGCAACTGGTGAACCTCGTCCAAAGCGCCCGAAAGCACAACAATCGTCTGGAAAGGTTATGGCCTCGGTATTTTGGGATGTGCGTGGTGTAATATTCATCGACTATCTTGAGAAAGGAAATACCATCAACATGAATATTATATAGCGTTATTGGAGCGTTTGAAGGCCGAAATTGCAAAGAAACGACCGCATATGGCAAAGAAAAAAATTTTGTTTCATCAAGACAACGCACCGTGTCACAAGTCAATCAAAACAATGGCAAAACTACATGAATTGAACTTCGAATTGCTCCCACATTCACCGTATTCGCCAGATTTGGCTCCCAGCGACTACTGGCTGTTCGCAGACCTGAAAAAAATGCTCGCCGGTAAGAAATTTCGCACGAATGAAGAGGTTATCGCTGAAACTGAGGCCTATTTTGAGGCAAAAGATAAATCGTTCTACAAAAGTGGTATTGAAATGTTAGAGCGGCGCTGGAATGATTGCGTTGCTCTTGATGGAGATTACGTTGATGAATAAAGCTAATTTTGAACCAGAAAAACCGTGTTTTCTTTGTTAGGCCGGGACTTTTTCAGCCCATGTGTTATGTGGTGATTTTGTAGTAAAAAAACATCAAAGAAACATTACTGAGTTTGTAAAAAAAGTATACTTTTCATATTTGGTGTAGAAATCGGTAATCAAGAAAAATGTTTGGCTCCTCACAAAGTATATTATGTTTGTGTCGAGAATTTTAGGAAATCGTATAAGAAAGAAAAGAAAGCTTTTAGATTTACAGTACTCATGGCATGGAGAGAGCCAGAAAATCATTCAAATGATTGTTAATTTTGCAGCGTTGATATTTCTAAATATAACTCCAAAAATAAGAAAGTTATTGTCTATCCTAACTTTCCTTCAGCTAATCGGCCGGTAGGACATTCACCAGGACTTCCTGTCCCTGAGCCACCTCAGTTTATTAATGACATTTTGCAGTCTAGTCCCATATTTAATGAAAGTCGGCCGGATGATGATGAGTTTCAATGTTCTCTAGAAAATTTAAAACCACAGTTGTTTATACAAGCTGAGTTAAATGATTTAGTGCGAGATTTGGGTTTGACTAAGGAAAAAGCAGAATTGCTTGGTTCTAGGCTGAAAGAAAAACATTTATCTGGAACATCTATTTATTTATTTTTTAAAAATTTTTATTTAATTTAATTATTTACAATTTAATTATTTAATTTTTCCCTATTTTGAAATTTAATCGATGTCATATTGTGATAGAACTGTGGGTGATACAAAAAAACAGATACGGTTTCAGCATCCAAAAATACATAACATATTGGTTTAAAAAGTTTTTTCAAATATTTTTTTTGTTGGCCTGTGTTATTATACTTGTTATAAACAATATAAGTTTTAGGTCATTTTTTTTCAAAAATTCATAATTCGGAAACTGATTTTTTTTTTATGAAAATTCTATTTGCGACAAAAATAGCCAGAAACATTATGAATTAAAAAAAAAAATAAAGTTCTTAACCACTTATCGACAATAGATTTGATTCCGTAGATGCGCCAATGTTTTCTGCCGAATATGAAAAAAAAAAAAAATCTCGCCCCATCGTTTGACTAACAAATGGCGTTAATTTTTATGAGCGAAGGCGTAGTTCAAAGTGGCGTGGCGCAACGTAGTGTTATTAGACGCACATATAATTCAAGATAATCGCATGTTTAGATAAATATTAAGGGTTAACAAACACAGTAATTCTTTAATTAGAAATCGTTTAAGTTTCATGGAAAAATACACTTTTTAAAAAACTTTCATCTAAGAAATCCGTAGTAATTGAGAAATCTTGTCGTTATGTCAGATTAATGGGTTACATCATAACTAGCAAATCTATCATCTTTCAAATAAATTTTACAACATAATATCTTTTCATTAATTGGTACATAACTGTGGAATTGACGTGGGTTTGGAATTGATTGTGCTCGATTAAAACGAGTTTTCAAGAATCTCTCATTAGTTTCATATTGCAGTTTTGTACAATAATCAAATTTTATATTCTTAAAAAACTTTCAAGCCCAAATATACAGACCAGGTATTGAGAATTTTCGCACCATCAATTTGACGTAAACTTGCAAAATATGCTTGGCGTTTTACGGTACCACCTATACCATCACACGTACCTTTACTGTTCGAAGTAGCAAAAAAAAGCCCCCTTGCTTCTACATTAAAATCTAATCTATGTTTTAACAAATTTATTTAACAAGAGGTTGTTCGCGTACATTAAAGAAAATCACAGTTGTCAAAGTGTCAAAAAATTATTTTATTTTGCGGATGGATCTTGTGCTCAATACAAAAATAAATTCAATTTTTCTATTTTGTTAAAGTATAAGTTAGATATTCATGTAGAAGCGGTAAAACCTTGAATTATATGTGCGTTTAATAACACTATGTTGCGGCACGCAGCTTTGTACTGCGCTACACCGGCGCCGCGTTCAACGTGGCGCCTTCGCTCATAAAAAAACTAACGCCATTTGAAGGTCAAATGAGGGCTAAAAGATTTTTTTTTTTCATTTTCTGCAGAAAAAATTGGTGCTTCTACGGAATCAGATCTACTGTCGATAAGTAGTTAAAAAACCTTATTAAATTCCAATTTGTTTATAATAAAATAATTTTTTTGTCCTAAAAAAAAAAAAATTCCTTATGCAATTTTTTTTTTTTTGAAATTCATAATATTTCTGGCCATTTTTGTCTGAACTAGAATTTTCATAAAAAAAATCAGTGAATTTTTGAAAAAAAAAATTGATTTCAAACTTGTTTTGTTTATAACAATTATAATAATCAATATCAACTGAAACCTACCAATATGTAGTATTAAAAGAAAGCATTATTTTTAGGTTTCCGAAATATCGGGTCGGAGGTGTTCCGTTTCACGAATTTTCACCCAGATGTCTGGTTAAAAATGATGACTCAACTCGCAACAGGGTTTATGTGCCGGCTCTATCGGTCACGAAGTGATACTAACTTTAGAACACTTTCCGCTTCTTTTTCAGACACCATCAGTTATGTATAGAATAATTATCCCAGGGCAGAAATTGTCATTCTTGATGACTTTAATATTTACATCATCTGGCTTAAGAGTTCAAATTATGATCGACGAACAAGGCCGTGAAGCTGAATCATTCTCAGTCAGTTGTGGCTTTATTCAGCTTATCGACGAACCAACACGGATTTTTGACTATGATAAAGCGTTAGATAGTGTTCGTGACCACCTACCTACCACCTATCCAGATATTTACATCTAAACCTAACAAGATTTGGCACTACAAATTTTTGACACTACACTACAAAACTATTCCTTAAATGTTTACATCCTCGTTCGTACCCAGAAAAGATGCAAAGAAATTACCACCGAAACCAAGGAGGTACATAATTAGAGAATTAAAAACAAACTTCTTTCCTGCCTCAACAATTCCACTTCCTTTTGGTCAGTCGCTAAAGTTATTAGTAAAAATTTTCTTAAATTCACTTTATTATCACTTTAATGGCCAGATAATACTATTGCAACAACACCTGTTGAGACAGCCAACTTGTTAGCTGAACTCTTTGCTTCACATTCTACTCTAGAATTCCGAGGAAAAACAATATTCACTATTCTTAATGTGCAGTCAAGGATGCCCGATATTGTCAGCATGTCATAAAATGTATTTTAATGAAACTCGATACCAAAAAAGCTTTTGAAGCCGATGGAATATCTGCCATAGTATTCAAAAAAATATTTCCTTATTACTGGAAATGCATTACAGTTTAGCAGATAATAATACCGAAAATTGTGGAAAAGGATATCAGTTAACATCTTCTAAAATATTTAAAAGGATTTAATATTATTAGCGATCGTCAATATAGCTTTTATAAGCAATAGGGTTTTCGCTATTCTCTTTTTTATATGTATGAAGATACATTTTTATCCCACAACAACTTTTTTTACCTTGTGATTCATTCGTCTTATCTTTTGTCTGCATATAGTGTTTCTGTCAACAATGCTTCCCAAAATTTTAAAAATCTTAAAATCTGCCTCTTTAACATGAAAATCTTTATCCAATGGAATTTTAAATCCAGTTTCTGACTTTACCACTAAATATTCGTAATACCATATGCTTGTACTTTTTATAGAACCTTGTTAATATAAATTCTAAATTAGCTACGTCTTTAGTTAGAACTTGATCTTTTCGCAAATTTAAGGGTAAATAAATGATGCTCTTGGATTGGATACCTATGTTTTCGCTGCTACTCTTCTGTTGCTTTAAAACTCATTATGCATATGTATTAAATACCATTGAGCACAAACTGTTACTGTAACTGTAGACTCTGACAAGTAGTTATGTTGTTCCGTAAGTGTAATATTTTTATCTTCAATGATGTATCCAGGTTTTATCAGTACTTCTTAGCGTAGTGTCCTAAGCTTTCATGAGATCGATAAATGCTTCATGTAATTTACAATTAACTATAATTTTCTTTTCGCAATGTAATGAGAGTTCATAAATTGTCGATACGAGGACGTTCTGGCATAAATCAGTTGTCTCTTAATCAAGTACGAGTGTTTTTCCAGTCGCCCGCGATGAAATCGGAACACAAGAAATCCATAATGTAAATGCAATTATTACAGAAGTGTTAATTAAATTATAGTCGCCTATAGGATACCTAAAAACTAGTTGGATACAATAATTGACAGATAATTTAAACAATATATTCTCAATAGGAAAATTTCTGACTGATGTCACACATCTTTGAAATAACGCAATTGAATATTATGGAGAATTTCAAGCAATTGCACTTGGTATATCCAAGGCATTCAATCGCGTTTGGCACGACGAATTGTTGTCTAAGCTACACTATTATAATATGTCATAAAGGTTTTGTTTATGTTCTTTAAGAGTGGTAGTTCACGGGTTTCTTTTTGATACCTTCACTATCAACACTGTTGTGTCTTCCAAGACTCCATACTATCTAATACTCTGTGTCTCCTTTACATTAACGATCTGTTGGAAAGGATCAGGATGAAATCAACAGCTTTGCAGACGTTAGTACACTTATTATTTCATTTACTTTAAACAATCGAACTTCGGACATTCATATAAATCATGAATCACACATGGTACGGCGAGACGTGGCGGCTGCATATATCGTTAATTTTTTGAATTACTGTTGACAATGCATACTTACGAGGCTGGTTTGAAAAGTCCGTGCAAAGTCCGAGAGATGGCACCACCGGCGCGTATCGAGCTCATGTTTAGTTAGTAGCATCTCTTGAATGAACGCACACCAAGTTTCAGCCATATTGGTCTATTTCTTTGTGTTTGGCATTCCTGTGAATCAAGGAAGTCGAGTGATTTTCAAGAAATGGACGAAAAAGAATTTCGTGTGGTGGTTAAACATTACTTTATGAAAGGCAAAACGCCTCAGGAGACTAAAGAGAAGCTTGATAAACATTATGGTGACTCTGCACCTTCGATTAGAACAGTTTATAAGTGGTTTCAAAATTTTCGGACTGGCCATATGGGCACAAGTGACGCTGAACGTTCTCGACGGCCTGTGGAGGTTACGACTCCAGAAATCATTGATCAAATCCATAATATGGTGATGGACGACAGAAGAGTTAAGGTGCGTGAGATTGCTAGTGCTGTGGGTATCTCGACTGAACGGGTACATAATATTTTGCATAAACATTTGGACATGAGAAAGCTATCCGCAAGATGGGTGCCGCGATTGCTCACGCTTGACCAAAAACGGAATCGTGTGAAGTGTTGCAACGATGGTTTGCAGCTGTTCCAGAAGAATCCGGAGGACATTAAGCGTCGTTTCGTCACTGTGGATGAAACATGGATACATTACTATACTCCTGAGACCAAACAACAATCTAAACAATGGGTTACCAAGGGGGAATCTGCACCAAAAAAGGCGAAGACCGTTCCTTCGGCCGGAAAGGTTATGGCGACTGTCTTTTGGGATTCGCAAGGGATAATCCTCATCGACTATCTGGAAAAGGGTAAAACTATTACAGGTGAATATTATTCATCATTATTGGACTGTTTGAAAACCGAGCTGCAAGAAAAACGCCCGCGATTGGCCCACAAGAAAGTCCTATTCCATCACAACAACGCACCAGCACACACCTCAGCAGTTGTGGTCGCAAAATTAATGGAAATAGGATTCCAACTCGTTTCACATCCCCCTATTCTCCAGACTTCGCTCCCTCGGACTACTATTTGTTCCCGAATTTGAAGAAATGGCTGGCGGGACAAAGATTTTATTCAAGCGAGGAGGTGATTGCAGACACTAATGAATATTTTGCAGACTTGGACAAATCCTGTTATTCGGAAGGGATCAACAAACTAGAACATCGTTGGACGAAGTGTATAAGCCTAAAAGGAGACTATGTCGAAAAATAAAAAAGGTTTACCCCAAACACATAAGTAGTTTTTATTTTTGCACGGACTTTTCAAACCAGCTTCGTATAATAGTTATTTGTATTGTTAGTAGACAAGAGTTTCAGAGACATATAAATTAAAGGAGAGAGAAACTGATATGGAGATTTTTCTTGATGAGGGTTACCGACATTCAATTTTTTTGTAACGTATAATGCAACAATATTCGTAAAACAAAGGTGCAGGTTAACTTATTGCATGTTACTTAAAGAAAATACTAAAGTTGATAGTTTTGACAAAATAGATACGTCTATAAACATTCTTGCAAATTAAACGAAATAGTGTAGTCAGTCAATTATGTGATGCTCTGGGTAAATAACAATAATAATGTTTTAGAACATTATATTGTATGTAAAAATTTGTCGATATATATTATAGCGCATTATTGTTAAGTTCTAGAATATATCACTTGTAAATCCTACAAAACACATTTTTATAAATATTTGGAAAATTTTATATGCAAATCAACTGACACAGTTTTTACAAACTTACATTCACTTGAAACATTCTATTCACAAATTGGTCAAAATGAATAAATATTTATACACATTTTTAGACCTTTTTACTTGTAAACGAACCAAAATATACAACTTTTACGAAGCTCTAGTGCAGCTAAACATATTTTTTTATAAAGCTGTAGGTGAAAAGTCTAACTGATAGAGGTGTTTATACCGTTTACAACGGTTTAGGTCTACAAGAAGACTGTAGGTCATCATCATTTTTGATCGCAAATTTAATAGCAATTCTCTTACATGTAAAGATATCATTACGTAGGTATATAAATACGAGCTGACAGTATTATGAGAACCAGATGGTCACGAAAAATTTAAGATAAGTCTAATCGAACGTAAGAATAAATAAGGCTCTTTTCAACCCTTGTTCAATTTAGCATTTAAAGTCAACGTCCAAGTCAAAAAGGTTTATTATTTCGGAAATCAATACAATGGACTTAGACTTACAATTCCTTGAAAAGTACAATACGGTATGTTAAAAAAACATTCACTGGTATAAAAGCGTTACGGCTGACCGTTGTTCTGGTTTTTGGTAAGTCCTCGTACCGTTTTAAAAGGACCACATATCTTATGGAAAATGGCTCTCGGTTAAATTCGCTTAAACTTTGGTATCTTTTAGTTTTTGTTATTCTGAACAAAAGTTCCCATGGTCACAACATGATCTGACTAGCCGTTTTTGCTTTATAAGGTTCTAAGTACTATTTTTACTATTTGTAACTACTTTTTACTAACTTTTTAACCTTTTTCACGTTAAGTGTAACGGTATCATAATATAGTATTGTATCTGTATAAATGTGACCCCCATTTTTAGCATTATCCAGGATCAACGACGTGGACGTAGCACAATGGTGCCATTCCGGAATTGTCTCGTTCGTATTTGCGACGAAGCATCTGCGCATCATTTTTCAGAGAATCGGAAAAATACGGTCCCTGAATGTCAAGAATGTAATTATCTACGGCTACAACTAGTGCAGGTTTGAGAAGATGGCGACCTTTATGCACGCAGTATGATTGTCTTAAAACTCGAAAGTTGGTACTTTTTGGAATCATTATATAAGAACCATCATTGTACGATATAGCTTTTGGATTTTCCGAGGATTGTATAATTCGTTCGCAAATGCAGGTATATGACTTTCTATATATTCTAATCTGGTTGTTGCATTGAACCCTATATTTTGCGGAACGAATCGTTGCATCAATGACTTACGAACCTTTGCAATTGCAAGACTTGTGATCTATCTTGTATTATATTTAAAAATAATTGGCAAAAATTCGTCAGATGCATTTTACAAAGAAACGCTAAGAGGTATTTTTTGCTGACATGTCTCGAAGTATCATATCCAGTAAGTATTAGGTCACAATACGTGAAGAGCTCGCAGAATTATTCTTTAGTAACAGAAGTCATTACTTTAAATTCCTCCTCATTAAACTTATTTTCACTGAATCTATTTTCATAATTATCATTAGCTACTATGCCTAGATTCTGCAAGAAACCCAACAATTCTTGACCTTTTAAGACATATGGTAAGCTCTATTAATGTATCTTAATCCTTCAAGCAAATTCGGTAAAATGTATCCTTGTTCATTTAAATGTAATGGGTAGCATCTAACATTATTTGGTATATAAATATATTTCTTTATATAAACATTTGTCCTGCTTTGAATAGAGAGCCTCTGTACATTATTTGGTGAATTACATATAAGACGTGAGCAACTTGCTGTGTGCGTTAAAACATTAAGTCTGAAGCATATGGGATCTCTTTCCACATCGCGCATTTCTGCATTGATAGACCAGCTACAGTTAAAACATATTCGTGTATCTATGACTACCTCGAGTTGTGGATATTTTTTACTTCACGACGCCGAATAGCCAATTCGCATTTGCTTTCATTCTGTTCACCAAGAAGATTTATGATTTGCCTAAAATTATAAAGTCGATTATAGACATAGCAATGACGTCTATTTCCAGCACGGACTGCAATTATGATACTGGGTACAAAAAACAAAACGTCTCTAATCATATGTGACTTTATACTAACGAAACAAATCATTCACGATAAAAAATGAAAAAAATGAAATAATATTTATTCCGAAAAAAGAGTTTATATCAGAAGATCTACCAGAGGTATTGAAGTTCAGATACTATTAATGCAAAATACGTTTAATATTCTCAATTGTAAAATATTCTGAATCGAATTATTCCATTTGGACCCTGCACATCTTTTAGAACAAAAAGTTTTACTGTATCATTATATATCAATGATCAAACCATAATATTACATATTTCATGAAAATAAAACATGTTCTTAGCAGCTGTTGACCACTTCATTATTGGTAAAGTGCTATGTGTAGTGTATCTGTATACTTTGTTCGGCGAGAGAATGGCCTCGTTCTGTGTATAGGTAGGCAAAGAGGGGATAGCCTGACGCCCTACTCGACACAGTGCTTCAAACCTGAGGACGCGACTCGAGGAGAAGCTGATAGTGGGAGCGGGGGTCACATTTATACACATACAATACTACACTATTATACTGTTACATTTAACGTGAAAAAAGTTAAAAAGTTAGTAAAAAAGTAGTTACAAATAGTAAAAATAGTTTCACATACGTATACAATTGAGCCATTATTACCAATGCTTGAAACCTTATAGAGCAAAAACGGCTCATCAGATCATGTTGTGCCCATGGGAACTTTTGTTCAGAATAACAAAAACTAGAAGATAGCAAAGTCTGAGCGAATTTAACCGAGAGCCATTTTCCATAAGATATGTGCAGGGTCCTTTGAATGCATCATTTTTAGTTGCTTTTCATTATGGTCTAATTTGTTCTTTTGTGTGTATTGTGTCTTTTTGTGTTTTTAGTGTTCTCACTTATAAGATCACTTCGGTGTCTGTCCGTCTGTCTGTCCGTCCGTCTGACTGTCACACCCCATTTTTCTCCGAAACTATTTGACATAGAAAGTTGAAATTTGGTATTAATATAGGAATTGATGACCTTATCAGAGCCGTGTAGTTTTGAAAGTTAAATTTTGACTTAAGGGGTTAGTTTTAGGGGCTCAAATAGGAAGTGAAAAAAAAAAATTTACTAGGCATCGAGTGGGGCGTCAAATGAAAGCTCGTAAAAACACGAGTAAAAATATATATAATGTCATACTTGCGCACACTTTTCTTTGAATTATTTTTAAAAAATCGCGAAAAATCGCCGCCCACCCCTTATCTCGAAAAGTACTGATCAAAAAAAAAATTCTGGAATATTCTCCACGGGGTGTAGATTGAACGAAAATTATCACGAGTGCATTACCTTTAATAATTTATCTGGTATATAAAAAAACAAAAATTTCAGGGCCATCAGTTTTCAGTAAAGATCGGAAACAAATTTTGTTTTATAGAATACATATGTTCTCTGGCCAGATTATCACAGGGGAACAGCTGTTTTGGTGTCGAGGTTTTTTGAGCTGATTCTATATCAATTTGATGTCCTGAATTCAAATAACGTATTCATTTGTACCTAGGAGCTCAAATTTTTAAGATATACAATTTTAGAGAAATATAAGTTACATTATTGTAACTCAAATCCGTAAGTGTAGTAAACAAAAGTAGATACGAAATTTTTATTTTAGTTATACAAAATACAATATTATGTCGTATTTACAAACAAAAAAAAAAACATTGAAGAAATGAAATAGTCACTCAACACTTGGAAAGCTTCTTTTCCGCGACATTCTTGAATGTTTAAAAAGGGGATTTTTTTAAACAGTCCCTTTTTAAACTCCAGCAGTAATCTGCCATCATGTGCATGTCCCATCTTCCTTGGTAGCGGTCCTCCATAACTTTAATATCTTGGTGAAATCTTTCACCTTGTTCCTCACTCATGTCTCCTAAATTTTTCTGGAAAACGGTCTAAGTGGCTGTGTGTAAATAGTGTATTTTAATACTCATATTGCACTCTAAGGATTTGAAACTATTAAGCATCTTGTTAACCATTTCAACATAGTTTTGAGCTTTATGTTTGCCTAGAAAATTTTCTACAACTGCAACAAATGATGTCCAAGCTTCTCGTTCAACTTGATTCATTGAATTTATGAAGGCAGGATCCTTAATTAATTGTCTTATTTGTGGGCCGTCAAATATCCCTGCTTTGAGTTTTTTCTGTGCTCAACTGATGCATTTTTACCCCTATATATGCAAAACAAGACCCATTCTTACCAAGAGCCTTTACAAATTGCTTCATTAAGCCCAACTTTATATGTAACGGAGGAAGTATGATTTTTTCTCTTTCAACCAAAGCGTCGTTAATGACATTCTTTTCCCCAACGTCCATGTTTTCTCTCTGAGGCCAATCTTTTCTAACCCAGTGGTGTGTTTTGTCCCTACTATCCCAGAGGTACAAGAAACATGGATATTTCGTGTAACCACTTTGCTGCCCAAGAAGAAAGTTTACCATTTTTAAGTCTACACAAATCATCCATTGATGTTCGTAATACTTTATCTTCTGCAAGACCAAAGCTATGGTATTATATTCTTCTTTCAGTTTCGTTGAGTGAGCTAGTGGTATTGAACCATATTCATTCCCATTATGTAGAAGGACACATTTTTTAAACTTCGCTTTGAACTGTCAATAAATAGGCGCCAATCATCTGGAATATATTCAGAAAGTCCCATTTCTTTCATGAGTCCCCTAATTTCGTGACAAAATACAAGATTGTCTTCTTGAGAAAAGAATGGTAGCAGATCTTTTCCTCTTGTACGGTAAAAGGTAATTTTGGTTCCTTGTTCCAGTAAATTTTTGTCGTTCAACCTAGAAGCCAGTACTTCAGAAGCTTTTTTCGATAAATTGAGATCCCTGGTGAGATCATTTAATTCATTTTGATTGAAGCGTTGAGGTGATGACGTCCCCTCATGGTCACTGTTAGTTTCATTAGCATCAGAACTTTTATTAGCATCAGAAGAGCGATCAGAGGGAAAATATTCGTCATCAGAGATATGTGGTAGCTGATGAAATGTTGGAATCGGTATTTCATCTGAGTGCGGGATAGGGCGTATTGCCGAGTTTAAATTGGGATAAGTCCACTTACTGCGGTTATTTCGATTGATTCCATTAGTATTTACTAAACAGAAATAACAATCAATGAAGTGGTTTTTTGGTTCTCTCCAAACCATTGGTACGCCGAATTTTTAGACATTTTCTTTTCCCGGTAGTCCACTGCCGTAAATGCTCTGTACAAGTTTTACATACGAGATGGGGGGCCCACGTTTTGTCCTGATCACCAAGCTTAACTCCAAAGTATCCAAGATACGCTCGCTTTACAAAGTCAGTAATAGTTTGTCTGTTTTGTTGAAACATGTATTCTCCGCATATATAGCAAAACACATCAGGTTGATTTACACAACTTCTTCTTAAACTGGAACCTGAACTCATTTTAATTCTGTTCAATAACACAAAACACTCTTTTCTTAACATAAAATAACACGCCGAATTC
Organism: Pachyrhynchus sulphureomaculatus; assembly: GCA_019049505.1. NCBI lineage: Eukaryota > Metazoa > Arthropoda > Insecta > Coleoptera > Curculionidae > Pachyrhynchus > Pachyrhynchus sulphureomaculatus. The sequence continues at coordinate 116,564,014 of CM032453.1, forward strand.
GATCTACTCTCATTAGTAAGAACGCACAAACTGACGAGACTTACCCGAGTTAGGTGATTAAAAGGGTCAGTTCAGGTACCTGATAGGCAATGGTTCCACTATTTATAGATTTACCTGGAATTTACTCAATTACAGACTGACAATAAAACCATTGTACCTACATTAATGAATATATAATAATTTTAGAACTCTCATAAATGAATATACTGAATAAAAACCACATTGGTAGATAAGTTGATGTATCTAAAAAAGTAGAGCTGATAGAGAAAAACGGATTGCATGTATAGATTTAGCGTCCCAAATATAGTTAAAATCAGCTCTAAAATCCCAGGCACCAAAACAAAAATATTTTTTTGTTGCCCTGTGTTATAGAATATATTTTGTTACGTTACATACATATACATATACATATATATATATATATATATATATATATATATATATATATATATATATATATATATATATATATATATATATATATATATATATATATATATATATATATATATATATATATATATATATATAATATCAATAACTTTTTTGTCTTATTATGGTTAGTCTGATTAGCCTGCTGAGTCAGTATCTGACTAGACATGTTTGTAATATGGGCTCTTAATTCGTTTATCCGAAACTATTTGTCATAGAAAGTTGAAATGTGGTAATAGTATAGGAATTGATGGCCTCATCAGAGCCGTGTAGCTTTGAAAGTTAAATTTTGACTTAAGGGGTTAGTTTTGCGGGGTGAAAAAAAAAATTAACTAGGTCATCGAGTGTGGCATCAAATGAAAGCTTGTAAAAAACCAGTAAAAAATATATATATATATATAATAAAATACTTGGGCACACTTTTCTTTGTATTATTTTTAAAAAATCGCGAAAATCGTTGTTTCCCTCTTTGTCTCGAAACGTACTGATCAAAAAATTCTAAAAAAATTCTGGAATATTCGCCACAGGGTGTAGATTGAACGAAAATTATCACGAGTGCATTACCTTTAATAATTTATCTGGTATATAAAAAAAACAAAAATTTCAAGGTCATCAGTTTTTCAGTAAAAATTGGAAACAAAATTTGTTGAAAACTCATTTGGGGTGTGTTATGTGAAGTCACTGATCATTTTGTACCTCCGTAACAAAATTTTTTATTTTAAAAGCAATAAACATACGGAACACTAATTGCGCAAGTTCAACTTGCACTTGACCGGCTGTTTTTTTTTATTTTTACATATTTATGATTTTGATTTTTGCTGAGAAAAATTATCTCAAAAAACTCTTGATTTAATCAGGTGCTGATTAGGATGTGCCAGTGGCTTTATTTTATTATTAGTTGTTTCTCTGTCGTCATTCTTGTACATCCGTCGATACATTCTACTTATATTTCTACTGGAATACTTTTTGTCTACTCCGAAAATATTTTGTCCCCATATACAAAATTTAAATCAAGTCAGTCAATAAGTTTTGAAAGCGACACCTATGGAGCATCACTTAAACCAAATACTGAACACCATTTTAAAGCTCCACCTGTCATATGAACACATCCTAAATTTCAAGTCAATCTGTCAAGTCATTCATTGTTTATCAGCTGGTTAAAGTAGACGTGTTTGAGTATTTATTAAAAATGAAAAAAACAGAATATTGTGCAGTGATAAAATTCTTTGTTTTGGATGGTTTATCGGCAACTAAAATCCATGCAAAGTTAGTGAAACTATTAAAGGAGACTGCTCCTTTATTTCCAACTGTTTATAGATGGACTCTATAGTTTAAAAGTGGTTGTATAATGATGATCCACGTTCAGGACGTCTAAAAACGGCAACCACTGAAGAAACTGTTGTGCAAGTACAGTATATGGTAATGAGAGATTAACCATGGATGATTTAGCTGACGCTATAGGCATCTCATATGAATCAGTACATGAGATCTTATCTATTGTTTTGGGTATGAAAAAGTAATTCACAAAATGGGCGCCGCATTTGCTAACATCGGAACAAAAACGCACTCGAGAGAAACTTCTTAAACATTAGGCTCACAAAGAATAAAACTGATTTCGTGTGTCGATTTGTAACTATGGATGAGACTTGGATTCACCAGTATGATCCTGAACTGTGACAACAAACCGCACAGTGGATTGAGCTCGGTTGTTCAGCTCCAAAGCAGCCAAAGTAGTCAAAGGCATCCCAAAAAATTATGGCATCAGCTTTCTGGGATAAAAAGGAATTTCGTTAATTGATTACCTTCAAACCGGTAAAACAATGATAGGAGAGTATTATTGCAATTTTTTGGACCAGCTGGATGAGAAAATTCGTGAGAAATGGTCCGGCTTGCAGAAGAAAAAGTAATCTTTCATCATGACAATGCACTTGCTCACAGAGGTGCTTAGGCAACGGCAAAACTGGTCGGATTAAAATACGAATTGTGGGAACATTCACCCTATTTTGCCAGATCTGGCTACATCTGACTTCTGTCTGCTCCCAAACCTCAAAACATTTCTACATGGGAAGCGTTTTTTCAACAAATGATGAGATGATAGCATCTGTAGATAGGTATTTTAAAAGTCCTTCCGAAAAACTACTTCAGAGATAAGCTAAATAAATTGGAAAATTGCTGGAAAAAATGTATTTAGATTAAGGGAGATTATACTGAAGAATAAATGTTTTTCGGCTCATTAATTCATCTTGTTACATTCCCACTTTCAGAACTTATTGACTGACCTATAATAGCATTCAATTTTACTGATAAGAAAAAATTAACAATGTCAAATATATATCATATCATATTTTTATAAATTTTTCTGTTTTTCAATACCTTAACCTAAGCGGATTAAACAAATATAACGTTTATAATTGACCTCGTTGAAATTAAGAGATTTTGATGTTTAAGTAATAAAAATATTTACTTACTATTTGTCTAATGAATCGAAAAAGAAGCCTCAATTAAGACAAACCGATGCAATTCACAATAGATCTACATAGTACTCTTTTAAAATCTAGGTTGTAAATGACCAGTTTATTGGCTTTGATTAAATAAGTATCCTTATGAATTATTACTGTTTACTCCTAAAATGCTACAGGCAAGAATTTTACCAGTCGTTTGTACAATGGAAATGAGGCAGTACATACGGGAGATTTGAAAAGCAAGTATACGCTATGTCAACGCATAAGCTTTAGAGTTACAGGATGGGGTTTAAATGCGTTTCTATTTACTGTATGCTACGAATCAGGTATTTAGTTGAGTTATTATGCAACAACAAAGTGTGCCCGGAAGTGACGATTCACGGTGTACTTATAAAGTAGACTCAAGTCAACAACGGGTTTTTTTTTTTTGATATTTTCAAAAAAATCATGGTCTCTGGTGTATTTCTAAAGGCCCGCCAAGATGTTTTAACAATCTCTATTATAGAACTACATATATATATATATATATATATATATATATATATATATATATATATATATATATATATATATATATATATATATATATATATATATAACTAATTAATTGAAGCTATGAGAAACCCAACATTCCGGAGGTTTAGTAACGTATTTACTAGCAAAACCTAGTCGTTTTTGCGATTAGCTTCCGAAATTAACGGCTTCTTCCTGGCTGCAACCCCTTATAGCCTGCCCTGTGTAAACAATTTCTCACTGGTTGTGAACATTTTCCGAAAATAGTTCCCGTACTTCTTTTAATTTTGGTGCACTTTTCGTGGGATCTATAATTATTTGTCTAACAATACTGGCCTCTTCATGTGGAGTCAATTTCTTGGCCGAATTTTATAGGAACCCGTTGTTTTATACTGGTTTACAATGTACTGAACAGTAGCATGCGACTTTTTAACAATTTTTTCTATATTTCTGTACGTTTTTCCATCTTTCCACAAATCAATTATGATCTTTCGAACTTGAAATGTAAATTTCACAATTTTCTCTCGCTCATTTTTAATACTACTTGAAAATCCACTGCAAAATTACTAGTACCAAGTGACAAATTATAAAATACTAGCCGGGCCCGCGGCTCCGCTCGCGTGGACTTGAGTCACTACTATCGTCACTGCTTATTGGCTTATTCCTTATGTTACCCAACGTAATAAAATATCTCCCATTATTTCCCCTTATCTCCTAATATTTCTCCTTATCTCCCATTATCTCTACATAATTTCCATTATCTAGGCTTTATCTCTGTTCATCTCCCATTATTTCTCCTTATCTCCCATTATTTCTCTTTATCTCCCATTATCTAACCTTATTTCCCATTATCTAGGCTTATCTCGACTTATCTTGCAATATTTCTCCTTATCTCTCATTCTTTCTCCTTATCTCCCATTATCTCACCATAACTCCCATTATTTCTCCTTATCTCTGCTTATCTCCCATTATTTCTCCTTATCTCCCATTATTTATACTTATCGCCCATAACTCACCTTATCTCCAATTGTCGAGGCTTATCTCGACTTATCTCCCATTATTTCTCCTTATCTCCCATTATCTCACCTTATCTCCCATTATCTAGGCTTATATTGAATTATATAGAACATATGTATAAATTTATAAAAACACGTAAATCGGATAAGTGGTTCTCTAGTGATAAGCGCACTAACGGACAGACAGACAGAGAGACGTTGCATTTTATATATATTATATTCTTTGCTACATGATATTGTTCCATATTTAATGCTTTAGACAGTGTATTGCAAGAGAACGCGTTAGCGGCAAACTTTTCTCCGACTTGATTCACTATTGTCGTCGCTACTTATTCCTTATGTCACCTAACGTAATAAAATATATCCTATAACCTGGCCAGAGAACATACGTATGTTTAAAAAAAAAGCACGTAAATCGGATAAGTGGTTCTCCAGTGATAAGGGCACAAACGGACAAACATGCATTTTATATATATTATAGATATCCTTTGCTACATGATATTGTTCCATATTTAGTGGTTTAGGTAGTGTATTGCAAGAGAACGCGCTAGCGGCAAACTTTTTTTTTCCGATTTGATTCACTATTATCGTCACTGCTTATTCCTCATGTTACCAAACGTAATAAAATAAAGTCTATAACCTGGCCAGAGAACATATGTATATTAAAAAAAAGCACGTAAATCGGATAAGTGGTTTTCCAGTCAAAAGCGCACTAACGGATGAACAGACAGACAGACAGACAAATGGAGAGACGTTGCATTTTATATATATTATATATATAGATTATTATTATTATTATATAACCTGGCCAAAGAATATATGTATGGATTTAAAAAAAGATACATAAATCGGATAAGTTGTTCTCACGTGACAAACGCACTAATGGACAGACAGACAGACAGAGAGACATTGCATTTTATATATATTATAGATTATAGATATTCTCTGCTACATAATATTGTTCCATATTTAATGGTCTAGATTGTGTATTGCAAGAGTACGCGCTAGCGGCAAACTTTTTTCCAACTTCATTCACAATTATCGTCACTGCTCATTCCTTATGCTACTTATCGTAATAAAATATAACCTATAACCTGGCCGGAGAACATATGTATGTTTTAAAAAAAAAAAGTACGAAAATCGGATGAGTGGTTCTCCAGTGATAAGCGCATTAACGGACGAACAGACAGACAGACAGAGATACGTTGCATTTTATATATATTATAGATGTAATAAAATGTATATCTATAACCTGGTCAGAGAACATATGTATGAATTTAAAAAATCACGTAAATCGGATAAGTCGTTCTCGAGGGATAATGCACTAACAAACAGACAGACAGTGAAACGTTGCATTTTTATATATATTATAGATATAGATTATTATTATTATTATATAACCTGGCCAAAGAATATATGTATGAATTTAAAAAAAAAGACATGTAAATCGGATAAGTGGTTCTCGCGTGATAAACGCACTAATGGACAGACAGACAGACAGAGAGACATTGCATTTTATATATATTGTAAATTATAGGTTATAGATATTCTCTGCTACATAATATTGTTCCATAATTAATGGTTTAGGCTGTGTATTGCAAAGAAACGTGCTAGCGGCAAACTTTTTTCCGACTTCACTCACTATTTTACGTCATTGCTCATTCCTTATGCGACCAATCGTAATAAAATATAGCCTATAACCTGGCCAGAGAACATACGTATGTTTTAAAAAAAAGTACGTAAATCGGATAAGTGGTTCTCCAGTGATAAGCGCACTGACGGACAGACAGACAGACAGACAGACAGACAGACAGACAGACGTTGCATTTTATATATATTATAGATGACCGAAAATGATTGATTTGTTTTCAATTTAGCGAGCAAGCTTAATAAAATGCAGCTGATTTTAACGTGTTTTTTTTCAGTGAAGTTCTTGAGTGTATGGAGACTTTTTTGACATTAATTTTTTTTACAATTTTATAATAATGATATAAATATTAATTTAAACATGTTTTCTCATAGTTCCAAATAATTAATTAAACATAACAGAAAAATAATATAGAAAGCAGGTGGTATATGGCGACTTTTTACACTGATTATATATATATATATATATATATATATATATATATATATATATATATATATATATATATATATATATATATATATGTATACGAGGGCTGTAAGATAAGTATCTGGCTTCGGTCAGAGATGACGCTACTACTATTTAAAAAAGTATATTTTTCGTAAACATAACTTTTCACAAGAATCTTGTTAAATTTTCAAATCGCTTCGTGATTTATTTTGGGAGTAGCAGCTATCCACAATATAGTGATAAATGATCGGAGAGTGGGAATTTCAATCGAATAGGGGCAGAACATTTTAAAAACTCATTTGGATATAAGAAAGCTTTCTGAAAGATGGGTGCCGCGATTGCTTACAATTGACAGTAAATATGCAAGTGCAACTTCAAAAGAATGTTTGGCAATATTAAAGCGCAATCGGAATGATTTTTGGCGTCGATTTAAGACTGTTGACGAAACATGGATTAATCACAGCACACCAGAGACCAAAGAACAGTTCATATGGTGGATTTTTTGTGAAAAACCGACGTCAAAGAAGTCCCAGGCGACTTCATCTGCCAACAAATTCATGATCGCAGTGTTTTGGGATGCACACGGCATAATTCACGTTGATTAAAAAGGGCAAAACGATTAATGAAGAATATTATGTCAACTTATTGGATTGTTTCAAGAAAAACGTCCGCATTTTGGCGAAATTTTCGCTTGTACCAATAATTCCGGTCCTTTTGGTCAGTCGCTAAGGGAGTTAGTCAAAATTTCACCAAATCCACCAAACCACCACTCACATGACCAGATAATTCTATTGCAACGACACCTGTCGAGAAAGCGAACTTGTTGGCTGAACTCTTTGCTTCACATTCTACTGTCGATTTCCAAGGAAAAACACCACCAACTATTCCCATAGTGCAGTCAAGGATGCTCAATATTGTCTTCAGACAACGTATCATAAAGCGTATCTTAATGAAGCTAGACACCAAAAAAGCTTCTGGCGCTGACGAAATACCTGTGCGAGGGAACTAACACCAGTTTTCTGTAGACTTCAACCTATTCTACAGAAAGGGAATATTTATTTCCTGTTGGAAATGTGCCACAGTTCAGCCGATACCTAAAAAAGGCAAGAAGACCTTGCCAAATAACTACCGACCAATCGCACTGCTTTCAATAATATCGAAACTCATGGCGAATGCTATCATTATTAGCGGTCACCAATATGGCTTTCGTAAAAATAGATCAACAGGAGATCTTCTGACTTATGTAACACACCTTTGGAACAACGCAATTGAACACTTTGGAGAATCTCGAGCGGTTACTCTTGACATATCCAAGGCATTCGACCGTGTTTGGCATGATGGGCTGTTGGCCAAGCTACGCTCTTATGGTAAGTCTGTTTGTGGTTCTCATGTGTCCTCAGAGAGCGTTCTTTACGAGTGGCAGTCGACCGATTTCTTTCTAACACTTTCACTATCAACGCCGGTATACCTCAAGGCTCCATACTATCTCCTACTCTCTTTCTCATTAACGATCTGCTGGAAAAAGACCGAGAATCCAATCTACAGCTTTGCAGATGACAGTACGCTTATCTCTTCATTCACTTTAAACGCTCGGACATCGGCTACTCAGACGAATATCCGCAGACAGCAGGAAGTCATTCAACTTAACAAAGACCTGGAAGAAATTCTATCTTTGGGTGACAGTAACCAAGTGGAATTTAACGCTACAAAAAACCCAGGCGGCAGTTTTTTCTAAAAAAGTTAACGTTGCTGAACCCGACATAGTTATGTCGGGGCACTCCATTCCCCTAGCATCGTCGCTCAATTTGTTGGGCGTTAATTTGGGAGCAAATATATCCAGGCATGAACATGTTGCAGGCATAGCAAGGAGAGCTTCTCAAAAGTTGGGAATATTGTTTCGAACCAGAAAGCTTTACACTCCACAACAACTGTTACTTCTTTACAAAGCTCAAATTCGACCAATTATGGAATATTGCTGCCATGCTTGGGGCTCCGCTCCCAAAGATACACTGCATTTGTTGGATTCCATTCAGAGAAGAGCTGTTCGTCTGATTGGAGACCCGGAACTGACCGGCGGCCTTGATTCGCTGGAACATCGAAGAACGGTTGGCGACTTGAGTCTGTTCTACAAGTATTTTCGTGGAAAGTGTTCGAAGGATGTAGCCCGTTTAATTCCTCCCAAAGCGGGGCATGTTAGAAATACACGTCGCGCTGGTGCTTCACATCCGAATGAAGTTCAGCTTGTTACTCCGCGTACAACGCCTTTCAAGCAGTCTTTTATATGGAGAACATCTTCACTTTGAAATAATTTGCCCAGCGCTGTGTTTCCCACCGAGTACAATTTACAGCGATTCAAGAACAATGTGAATAGCTTTTTTCGCACACGTGCCGCTCCTGGAGCGCTGTAGGGACTTCCCTGCAGCATGTGTGCTAGACCCATAAAAAAAGTTGTATTATTGGGATGTTGTTTCGCTTTGTACTTAAGGGGAGATTCCATTTTACAACACTTTAAACAAAATAGTGTCCAATCCAAGAATGGGGTAAAAATAATTTTCACAAAAAAAAAAAAATTATAAAATATTATTTCTCTGACTCGCTGTAAACATTTGAGAGAGAAAATGAAATGAAAATTAAAAAACTGACCGATTTCTAACTCAGTCTCTCCAATAGATCAATGTAGTAGGTTAGTGTTCAGATAAAAAACTGTAATAATTATAGTACAGAAAGTATTTTCACTTCTACTTTGAGTGATATAACGACCTGAGAGATAATATTTTTTTGATTAATAATTCACAACTTAGGATTTAATTTCTCTTTCAGAAGTTTCGTAGAACGTACAATTTATCTTCTTTCGTTTTTAAATGGAAGGTAAAGTGCTTTAATTTATATCTTGTACTTGAAAATTAAGTAGATTTTTGTCATACTTTCTTTAGAATTTCCTTTGTTTATATCCCAAAGATAATATCTTTATCTTCTAAAATAACACAGTTTAACCTAAATTTTATTATTTAAAGTATTTCATCCCGTTGTGTTATTTTTTGAGGATTTCGAAAGACAAAATTTTTGAGTACATAAATTTCGCTGGCAAGATTTACGAAAGTAAAATTTTTGGAACAGCCTAAATTTTACTTCATTCCTTTAAAAGAATGAAATCGAACGCAATATTTCCTACTCAAATTTGATTTCCTCTATCATTACTGACAGAAATTTCATAACTGGATGACCAAGTAACTAACAGTTTGTCTTGATTTCGAAATTATTTTGTATGACTGAAAATGAAGGGGATGGGTGATGAAAATAATTTTAAATATCATTTAACCTAATATTAGTGCAGTTGATTAAAACGGGTTATCAGTATTATTGCTCGCTTTGCCATTCATTGACACATTATGAACGTTTATTACAACGTGAATATAAATTTTAAAATGAATCCTTGATTTAATTTATTATTACATAATTTCATGCCTTATTTGTTCCATAGAGAGTGTAACATTCATTTTTTCCTAGATTTTAAGATCATGTTATTTTACTGTATTCTCTTTTATAATTTACATTTTTTTTCTATTTTTATATCAAGCAGTGTTTACTAACTTTTAAGCAGTGTAATTCACTCGAATTTTTTAATCGTTCATAATTACAGTGTGCAGTGCGCGTTGTCTGCTGGGTATATTAAATTTGTTTCTAACGCGTCGATTGGCTAGATGTTTGTATCTGGGAAGTAGCCATCTTGAAGACGTGAATTTATACGGAAGGGGAGAATGATATTTAAGAGTCCGGATGGCATGGATTCTGGGTTCTTTTTTCTCACCCAAAGTAAGGGCTTCTTTTTTTAGAAAGCCGCCAGTAGGCTTTCACTATCAAATAGCCGTACTGATATTAGTGATGGAGGAGTGTGATGAAAACGGTTTTAGTGCTCAATTTAATGCCTTTTTCTTTAAGTTCGGTTTATTCCAGACCTTTAGGGCCAAAGAAAAGTTTAGTAGCCTAAAGGGAACTGAAGTAACCAAGGAGGAGACATCTGTGTTTTTGAACATCCCACCGGGACTGGCCTAGAAGCTCGTAGGAAAACCCATAAATCACCAGAATATCCATCCGTAGACCTATTTTCCCGCAGATAAGTGCGTTTTAGATCGTATTGAACTGATAACTTGTGAAGTGAAACTCACGAACCTTCAACATCGTGTGTAGCAAAGTTTTAATCCTGATCTAAGGATTTATTTAGCAACACCACTATTAGGCTAAGGTTTTTTCTAATACAGGGTAAATAACAGAACCGCAAAAGTTAGAACTTTTAATTTAGTATTATAAAAACCTTTTTTTTTGTTTAAGGTAGTGTTTCACTTTACCACCTATTTTACTTTTCAGGACAAAAGGGTGGTATCATATCAAAATTTCTCCAACAACTACATAACCCTTCAGTGTTTTTCATTTTTTTAGCTAAGTTAGATCCTTTTATTTTAAAATGAATGGTGTCCAAAAATTTGTACAAACCTAAAATTTTAAACAATTATAGAGACTATTCCAAAAGACGTACAAAAATTATCTCTTACCCATATTACTCTACCAAGAAAAACTGAGCTAGTGTATGTTTAATTTTTTAGTTAGTTCTTTTAATATTAATACCACTCAATCCATTCTCAGAAATTATAAAAAAAGTATAGAAAGGAGGGGGCTATAAAAATATGCGCCTCAATGTGCGGGCGAAATGAACAGGCCACAAGAGAAACCTTGATTTGATGAAATCAAATATTAAAACATTACTACAAATATCAGTTTTAATTAAAATAGACGTCAAGAAGTTAACGTCGAAGAAATTTACCTAGTACTTCTCCCGGAAAAAAAGAAAAACGCGGTTCCAGTGTAAGTACTGAATTTGATTATTTTTCCAACTGAAAAAAACAGATTTCTCAAGGATTACTAGTATCAGTGTACCTGAGATAAGTGTTCTAATTTCTGAATGAGAGAAAGGAAGAATACAGTTTTAGAGTTGGAAATTAAGGAGATAAGACGGCCCCCAATAACAGCCATTTCTAATGAAATGTCAAAGAGGCTTGTTAATGTCTGCCAAAATAAAGGTTTTTTAAACAAAGTAATGTCTAATCCAAGAATGGGGTAAAAATAATTTCACAAAAAAAATAATTTGTAAAAATTATTTCTCTGACTCACTGTAACATAAGCATAATGAGATAGAAAATGAAATGAAAATTAAAAAATGACTGATTTCTAATTAAATCTCTCCATAGATCAATATAGTAGGTTAGTGTTCAGGATAAAAACTGTAATAAATCATAGTAGAGGATGTTATTTCACTTCTACTTTGAGTGATATAAACGACCTGAGAAATAATATTTTTTGATTAATAATTCACACTTAGGATTTAATTTCTCTTTCAGAAGTTTCTTAGAAGGTACAATTTATCTTCTTTCGTTTAAATGGAAGGTAAAGTGCTTTAATTTCTATATTTGTACTTGAAAATTAAATTAGATTTTTGTCATACTTCTTTAGAATTTCCTTTGTTTATATCCAAAAGATAATATCTTTATCTTTTAAAATAAACACAGTTTTAACCTAAAATTTTATTATTTAAAGTATTTCATCCTGTTGTGTTATTTTTGAGGATTTCGAAAAACAAAATTTTTGAGAGTACATAAATTTCGGTGGCAAGATTTACGAAAGTAAAATTTTTTGAACAACTAAATTTTCTAAAGGCAATCTTCTAAAAGAATGAAAAATCGAACGCAATACTTACGCTACTCAAAATTTGATTTTCTCTATCATTACTGACAGAAATTTCATAACTGGGATGACCCAAGTAAACTAACAGTTTGTCGTGGTTTCGAAATCATTAGTATGATTGAAAATGAAGGGATGGGGTTATGAAAATAATTTTAAATATCGTTTAACTTCCTAGTTTATATTTAGCTGCAGTCTTAATTAAAACGAGTTTATCAGTATTATTGCTTACTTTGTCTTTCATTGACACATTATAAAGTTTTATAACAGCGTGGGAATACAAATTTTAAAATGAATCCTTGATTGAATTTATTATTACATAATTTCATGCACTTCTTATTTTTTCCGTAGAGGACAAAACCTTAATTTCATGAAAATCAAATATTAAAAAATTACAATAAATATCAGTTTAATAATAAACATGACGTTCAAGAATTTAACGTCGAAAAATTTACCACCTAGCACTGCTCCTGGGAAAAATCGCGGTTCTAAATGTAAGTACTGAATTTGATTATCTCCAACTGAAAAAACAGATTTCCAAGGATGTACTAGTTTCAGTATACCTGAGATAAGTGTTCAAATTTCTGAATGAGAGAAAGAAAAGAATAACTGGCGCTCTTCATGTGGACTCAATTTCTTGGCCGAATATTATAGGAACTCGTTGTTTTATACTGGTTTACAAATTGATCACTGAACAGTAGCATGCGACATTTTTAACCAATTTTTTTCTATATTTCTGTACGGATTTTCCATCTTTCCACAAAAACTTATGATCTTTCGAACATAGTACACCAGAGACCAAAGAACAGTCCATATAGTGGATTTTTTTTTGACGAACCGACGTCAAAGTAGGCCAAGGCAACTTTATCTGCCATCAAAGTCATGATCGCAGTTGTTGTTTTGGGATGCACATGGCATAATTCACGTCGATTACCATAAAAAGGGCAAAACGATTAATGAAGAATATTATGTCAATTTTAGTTTATTTAAATTTATTGGATTGTTTTCAAGCAAAAACATCCGCATTTGCCGAAGGAAAAAAAATTTCTCTTTCAGTCAAGACAATGCCACGCATGTCATTCGCGCATGTGTTTAAAATTCTTTTGAGGTAGGATACGAATTGCTTCGGCAGTCTCGAACCATATTCACCAGATTAGCCTCGGCTATTTATTTCCTATTTCCGTGAATATGGAAAATAAAAAATGGCTCGAGCGGAAAAAAATTGGCTCATCGATAGGGTGATTGATTGCTGTTGGAAACAAATACCTACTTTGAAGGGGTACAGAAAAATCGTATTTTTTAATAATAACTGGAAAAAATATGAGGAAAGGAAATGCAACTGATTTTCAAATTCGTTATTTGGCTTCAAAAGATCCTAAAAAGGATAGTAGTCTGACAAACATATATACAAATTTCTCTACGCCAACCCCCTCATGTGCCTTTTTGTGTTGACTGTAAGGCTGTACTGAAAATTCGTTCATTATCCTAACTAAAAGTCACAAAAATTTTTCATAATTCTATGTTATTGAGATGGACTATAAAAACAAGGATTGAAACAAAAAAGGTTACCGTACCTTTAGTTGTATTATTGGGATGTTGTTTGGCTTTGTACTTAAGTGGGAGATTCCATTTTTACAACACATTAAACAAAATAGTATCCAGTCTAAAGAATGGGGTAAAAATAATTTCACAAAAAAAAATAATTTGTTAAAAATATTATTTCCTCTGGACTCGCTGATTACATAAGCATTTTGAGGATAGGAAAATGAGAATGAAAATTAAAATAGAACTGACCGATATTTCTAAGTTTCCATCTCTACATTAGGATCAATATAGTTGGTTGAGTTGTTCAGTTAAAAACTGTTTTAAATAAATATATGTTACAGGATGTTATTTTGATTTCATTTTCTACTTTGGAGGTGAAGTTAAAAACGGACCTGGAGGTACATGTTGTAATATTTTTTGATTAATATTTACACTTAGGATTTAATTTCTCTTTCAGAGTTTCTATTAGAAGGTACAATTATATCTTCTTTCGTTTTAAATGGAAGGTAAAGTGCTTTAATTTCTAGTCTTTGTACTTGGAAAATTAAGTAGATTTTTGTCATACTTTCTTTAGGAATTTCCTTTGTTTTATATCCAAAAGGTAATAGTCTTTTATCTTCTAATATTAATACAGTTTAAACCCAAAATTTTATTATTTAAAGTAATTTCATCCGTTTGGTGTTATTTCCTAGAGGATATCGGAAAAGACAAAATTTTTGAGTTATGGCAAGATGTTACGAAAAAATAAAATTTTGGAACACCTAAACTTTTCTAAAGGCAATCTTTTTGTTAAGAAGGAATGATGAATCGAACGCAATTACTTCGCTACTCAAATTTAATTTCCTCTGTCATTACTGACAGAGTATGTTTCATAACTGAAATGACCAAGTAAATAATGTTCTTTGGTTCTTGGTTTCGAAATCGTTTGCACTGACTGGAAATGAAGGGGATGGGGGATGAAAATAATTTTAAATATCATTCCTCCTCCTAGTTTAGATATAGTTTCAGGTTAGTTCATTCAGTCAGTTGATTTATTAAAACGTGGGTTATCAGTATTATTGCTATCTTATGCCTTTCATTGACACATTATGAACCGTTTATTTATTACTACATTAGTCTCATTACCTGACTTTCTCTCTGCTTATCTTCCATTATTTCTCCTTATCTCGCCATTATTTATACTTATCTCCCATTATCGCACCTTATCCCTCCCATTATCTAGGCTTATCTCGACTTATCCTCGCAATAAGTTCTCCTTATCTCCCATTATCTCACCATAACTCTCCTTACTTAGACTTATCTCTGCATATCCCTCCCATTATTTCTTTCTCCATATCTACCATTATTTATACATATTAGCGCTTCACTGAACCTTATCTCCCATTATCTAGGCTTATATCGAACTTATATAGAACCTATCATATGTTAAATAAATTTATAAAAATTAACGTAAATAGGATAAGTGGTTTCCTCAGTCGGATAAGGCGCTATTAACGGACAAACATACAGACAGAGAGACGAAGCCACGTTGATCGCTTTCTAAATTTATTCTTTGCAAAAGATTTCTAGTTCATATTTACATCGGTTTAGGCTGTATTGCAAGAGTAACGCGCTTAACGGTAACCTTTTTTTCCGACCTTGATCCACTATAATCGTCAGTGCTTATTCTTTATGTTACTTAACGCAATAAAATCTATCCCTAGTAACCTGTCCAGAGAACATAAGATGTTATAAAAAAAAGTACGAGTAACGCCCTAACGACCGACAGACAAGAGAACGTTACATTTTATATATATTTAGATAAGATACCTGGCAAGAGAACATATGTATGTATTTAAAAAAAAAAGGCACATAAATCGGATAAGTGTTTTCCCAGTGATAAGCGCACTAACGGACTGGACAGATAGACAGACAGGGAGACTCTACATTTCTTATATATAATTGATGTAGATTATTATTATTATTATTATATAACCCCTGCCAAAGAATATATGTACGAAATTATAAAAAAAAGACACGTACATCGGATAAGTGGGTTTCTCGAGTGACATAAACCGCCACTAAATGGACAGGCCAGCCAGACAGAGAGGAGACGACCATATCTGCAATCTCTATATATATTAAAGAATCTGCTAACTATTATATTCTATGCTACCAAAATAATTGTTTGTCCCATAACCCCTTTTCTTATTTAATGATTTACGGCTGTGTGTTGCGAAGGGAACGCGCTTAGCGACAACTTTTTTTTCCGACTACTTTCACTATTATCCGTCACCTCCGCTCATTCCTTAAGCTACCTTATCGTAATAAAATATGTTAGTCTATGCACCTGGCCAAGAGAAAATATGTATGTTTAAAAAAAAAAGTACCCGTAAATCGGCTAAGTGGGTCTTTCTCTGTGTTTGTCTTGTGCTCAGTGGATTAAAGCGCGCACTAACGGACAGACAGACAGGACAGAGAAGACGTTCTGCATTTGCCATATATATATATAGTATAGAAATAATTTCATTAGTCTTTATTTGTTCCATAGAGAGAGAGTGAAGAAAGGGACGAAGAAGAAAAAGAAAAGAGGGACAGGAAACCTTCCATTTCATGTGCAAATCAATTTTTAAAAAAATCTTCTACAAATATAAGTTTAATTAAATTAGACCCCACCTCCACGTCAAGACAAGAATTATCCAACAGCAACTTTAACGTTTCGAAAAAAAAAAAAAAAACAACGAAAAAATAAAAAAAAATAAAAAAACAAAAAAAATTTTAACCCTAGATATTTCCTTCCTGGAAAAAAACGCCGGGTCCGGGGGGGCGTGTTTTTGGGGGGCGGACGGCCGCGGTTTTTTCTTGTGTTCGCGTCGCCGGGCGCCTGCCGCGTTGTGGCGCGTGGCGGGTGGTCTTTAATCTTTGACACTAAAAGCTACTGATATTTGATTATCTCCAACTGAATAAAAAAAACACAGATTACTCAAGGTTTGATACTGGTTTCAGCTATAGACTGAGATATAGTGTTCTAATATCTGGGCATGATAGAAAGAATTACAGTTTTAAAAAAGTGGAAATAAGGAGGATAGCGAACGGTTCCCCATAGCAGCAATTAATGAAATGTCAAAGAGAAGGGGTTAGTGTCTGGGAGACGTTTTGCAAAAATAAAGGGTTTTTTATGCGTTCGAAATATTACAAATAGGTTATGCCAAAAAGTGTCCTAAGTGATTCATTGATGTTGCAGAAGATTAGTTGAAACGTTTAAATTTCGGTAACGAGTTTATATTGGTATACCAAAAACAGCTAACCGGGAAATTTTAACTTAACAAACTGTCGTGCTCTAACGCTTGTGTTTATTTATAAAATCTTCTTATTTATTAAGAAGGAAAGAAAGAAAACAGTTGATTATTTACTTACTTCGAAGTAGGCAAATAATAAAATAGCTCAGCTTCATTGCAATATAGTCAAATAGGTATCGGAAAGT
>CM032453.1:116583875-116741670 GCA_019049505.1 Pachyrhynchus sulphureomaculatus
ACAATTTCAGTTATTAATCTATGCATGGCATCTACAGTAGAGAAGCCTTCGATGAATCCAAATTGGTTTGTTGATAAAATACTATTAATTTTTTTTAAAAAGTTAATTAGCCTAAATTTTACACATTTTTCAAAAAGTTTTGCAAAATTACTGATTAAGCTCACTGGTCGGTAATTATTTATGGAGGTTTTAGATCCTGTTTTGTGAATGGGTGTTATTATTGAGGTTTTAAATTCAGATGGTATTTTCCCAGTTGTTATGATTAAATTTAATATGTGTAAAAGAGGGTTAATAATTTCTAAATGTGTTTGTTTTATAAGATTAGCTTGTATACCATCGTAGCCCGGTGCACTATTGTTTTTTAAAGATGAAATATGATTGATTAATTCATTTTTCGTTATGGGGTTTAAATAAATAGAATTTATTATAGGCGGGTCTGCATGATGTTCTACTTGTGGTGGTGGAATCGACTTTTCCATTTCCATTCCAATATTTATATAATAGTCATTACAGAAATTCGCTGTCTCAAGTGAACTACTGAAATTCTGGCCATCCATATTTTTTTATATTATGGAAAGTATTGTTGTTATTATTTTCATAAGTTGCATCTTTAATTATTTTATAGAGTTTTTTCATGTCATTCTTATTATTTTCAATTTGATTTTTATAATATTGATTCTTTTGTTTATGTATAAGTTTGTTTAAAGTATTTCTGTATTCTTTGTATTCTCTTTTCTAAATGGGCGCTAAAATTTTTACTTAATTTTTTTTTTTCATTTTATCTCTAGTTTTAATTGATGTGATAATTCCGTTGCTAATCCATTCTTTAATTTTTTTGTGTTTTTTTGTGTTTAATAGTGTAAGTTTCTGTGGCACTTGATAATAATTGTTGGTAAGTCTCCAAGAAATTTTTTGTTGCTATTTCGGAATTATTTTTTTCCAGTATAATTGACCAATCAAAATTTTTTAAAAGTAGTTTAAATTTGGGGATATTCAATTTGAATTTAATTGTATTTTCTTGGGGTCTTAAAATACTTTCTTGAGGTTCTTCTTTCTGTTTGACCAAAAACATAATTGGACTATGATCTGTTATATCTACTTCTAATATATAGGAGTTTTAAAACATAAATTATTAGATTTTAATTTTTGACTAATAAATAAATGATCTAGACAAGTTTTTGACAGTGATCTTGTCACTGAGTTAATACATGACTGAAACCCAATAGAGTTCATCATGGCAAGGTAATTTGCAACATGATTATCGTTTTTTTCCAAAATATTTATGTTGATGTCACCACAAAAATTTCGATATTAGAAAGAGTCAATGTTTCTAGGTAGGTATATATATCATTTATAAAATCCATCTTTGGAACAGGTGGTGGTTTATACACTGCTGACAAACCAAATGTTGTGCCATTTATTTCAAAGTTCATTCTACTAAGGGTTGTTCCTGAGTTTGTCAATTGAGTGAAAGAAAAATCAACATTTAAATTTTTTTTAACAAATTATATATATATATATATATATATATATATATATATATATATATATATATATATATATATATATATGTTTGTATATTCAATAAATAAAAATAATATTTTTAATATGATTGACGCTCTAAGGAATTGATAAGGACACGCGAAGCTAATTTATAATTTAGAGTAAATAATATTTAATAATCATTTAATTTTTAACCAGCAAGGTATTGTTATACTTCAGACATGGCACTGTTTATTATGATTAATTATGGTAAAATTTTACAGAAACTCTCGACATGAGATGGAAAGTATACAAGGAGTGATCAAGCAATTTGCTTTAGAGCTTTCGGGGTAAAGGATTATCATCACTCGTAATGCCTTATTTTACTTCGAACAATTTGAAGTATAGTGGTTACATGGCGGGACTGATATCGATTAAATCTAGGTTATTAATAAGCTGCATTTTTCTTATCAATCAAGCCTTTGAACAATCTGTTCATATACACGTTTCACTACGTTTAGTTCTTATGAAAAAACTGACCTGAAAATCCTAAGAGATCTCAACATTACATAGCCGAACTCTACAAATAAGGCTTTTACAAATCTACGCAGATGGCTTTTAAGGGTTTCGATCAAGTCAATTTTTCTTTATTGATGACCAAAATGGAGCACTTGGGTATTAAGGAAATTACATTAACCTAAGAAAAGAGATTTCTCGATCGTTATCAGTGTTTAAAAATTAGCAATTTATTACCTAATGAATTTTTGTTGTGCAATCTGATTCTATCATGGATTCTTATTATACATTTTACAGACGATTCGTAAATTTCTTGAATCGAATAATCTAATTTTTGTAAAATAATTTTAAGTTATGTCGGCCATTAAAGATAAACCTGACTTGATTTGTCTTTATAAAGTCAGAAGACATTGGCTGTCACCTAAATGGCCCAAAGTGCTCCATGATGATCTTCTCTATCAGTATGTCGACTTAAACAAATATACTCCTGCAGCGAATAATACAGATTAAATATTTAGGGATTATATTTGTAACAGCAGGTTGGATTTACTCGTAGTTTATAGTAGTAGCTAAAGTTGTCATATTTGATTTATGTTCCTTCTTACTTGAAATATGGATGAGGTTTTCTCATTATCTCTCTCAAATAAATATTATTAAGAGGATGCAGGGTTAATTTCTGAGGTTACATGTCCTTAAAATTAGTATTTGTAGTGCAGTAAAAAAAGCATTTAAAATTCCACAATCTAGATACAGCAATAATATGTTTTTATCTTCTCTAGAGTGTCACCAGGAGTATTGTCCTGGGTATCGGATCTCGAAAAACGTGTGCTCTTTTGTTTATAAACAATTAAGTTTTCAGAACGTGTTTTTTGAACTTAAGGTGTAAATAACTCCGGTTTATAAGTCGAACTCTTTGTAATGAAACTTCTAACAAATTCTCGTTGGCTTTAAGTCCCTCAAGTGGGTACATAATCTACAAAATTGAAAAAACAGGCAAGAACTGTTTTTTTTTTTTTCATTTTATTGTGTGTGAACCGATCGGCTCGAAACTTTCAAAAAATAAGCTTTTTGTTATAGTAAAAAATACCCTGAAATTTGAATTGTCCGCCAGTTTATGCCATTTGGTCCAAAATGGATCTTTTTTTCAAAATTTAGATTTCGACGCCAGGTTTCCGATGCCATTAAAAAAAATATGTTTCTTTATATTAGGCATTCCTGCCTATTTTTCTTTAATGTATCGTCCGCTACAGGTCGTTATTCCATCTTTTTCATGAGCGTGTTGCATACTCCTTCGGCCCACCGGTGATTATATCTCGAGCTATTTTCACTAATCGTTGTTTGGACATTCTATTCATGTGTTGGTTCCATTCTTGTTTTTTGTCTCTTATCCACGTGTTAATGTCCTCTACTTCACATATGTGTCTTATGTTGTCATTGGTTTCTTTATCCCAAAATGTTCTTCCTACAATTCTTCTTAATGTTTTCACTTCACTTGTTTGTAAGTATCTCTGAGTTTTCTTTTGCGTGTTTCTGGTCTTGTCTCTGCTGTGTAGGTCATAACTGGTCGAACTACAGATTTATATATACGAGATTTTACTTCTGTTCTCAACTATTTATTTTTCCAAATAGTGTCATTCAAGCATCCTTCTCTTCTATTGGCTTTTTACTATTTGTTTTTTTTATTTCTTCTTCTATGTTGTTGTTATGTGATAATCTAATTCCTAAATATTTAATTGTCATCACCTCCTCTATAATCTGATCATCGATTTCCAGCTTGCACCTAATTGGTTCTTTAGAGATAACTACTGATTTGGTTTTTTTCAACCTATATTTTCATATTAAATTTCTTTGCTGTTGTATTAAACTGATGTAATAATCTTTGCAAGTCATCTCCATTCTCAGCGACTAGGACAGTATCGTCGGGGTAACACAATATTATTATCTCTTTATTGCCAATTTTATAGCCTTTTTTTGTTTTTACCTGTTTTAATTATTTCATCTAATATAATGTTAAATAGTAGGGGACTCAGTCCTTGTCTTATACCAGTTGTTACCTTTATAGAGGGAATTTACTCTCTCTCGCTTCTATTTTCTTTCTTTTGTAAATGTTCTCAATTAGTTTTATTATATCCAATGGAATATTCTTGTCATAAAGTGTGTGCACTACGTCTTGCAGCTGTACTCTATCAAATGCAAATCTATAAAGCATAAAAACGCTGGTCTGATATACTTAATTGATTTTTCAGTAATTTGTCTGATTACAATTACTGCGTCATTACAGGATCTTCTGCTCCTGAATCCCTGTTCTTCGGAAAGCTGTATAAGTGGAGTTATTTTATTGGTAACAATTTTTTGTCATCAGTTTTAAAATTGTGCACAAGAGGTTAATTCCTCGATAACTATCCGGATCGGTTTGTTCGCCTTTTTTAAAAAGTGGTATCATTATGCTTTTTTTCCATTCTTCAGGTATTCGCGATCCCTGTATTATTTTGTTTATGAGCTTTGTCAATTTTTTAGTCAGTTTCACTCCTCCGCACTTTAACAGTTCATTTTGTATTTCGTCCTTACTAACTGATTTTTGGTTTTCTAATTTTTTTAGAGCTTCTTCCACCTGTTTATCATCTACTTCTGATGTATCGTTGATTACTATTTCTGGTGTTTCGGGTGCCAAATTTTTTGTTGTATTATACAATTGCTTTATATAATTTATCCGTGTATCTTTTTCGATGTATCTTACTTCTATTAATTCTTTCATTTCCTTTCGCTGTCCACGTATCATTTTCCAAATCTCCTTTTGCATACCATAAAAGTCAAGTTCCATTTCTTTAGAGAATGTTCCATCTTCTTTTGTCTCACTAGTGCGTCTGTTTCATTGCAGACTGTCTTATATTCTTCATTTGTTTCTCTGATTTTTCTTCATCTGTATTTAAGATAGGCTTTTCTTTTTTCTTGGCATTTTACTTTCACTTCCTCGCAGAAACCAAGGGTGTATTATTCAGTCTTCTTGATGTTCTGTTTATTTTACGTTCCCCGAGTGCTTCCGTTGTTATGTTTATAATGTTTTCCTTGATCTTTCTCCAACTATCTTCTTTGTCTTCTTTCTCTACCACTGAGTTTTTATTTATTTCGTTCTCCCAATCTTGTTTGGTAAAGATTTTTATTTATTCGTCTTGTAGGCTTTCTACCTTTGTCTTTGTTTCGCAAAATGTTAGGCTTGTTTTTTGAGGTCTCTTTATTGTCATTTTGATTTTTCCTAATACAAGACTGTGATCACTTCCTACATCTGCAGAACATAAACATCCTATTTCTAATATTTGTGTATAATGCATATTTTTGTTATTCTTTATGTTTCAAGAAGGTGTTATTTATTCGGAACTCTTTTGTGCGGAGAAGTTTATCAAAAATTCGCCATTCTCATTCCTCACATTTTCATTGAACCATTGTTTCACTCCCGGTACTATCATGTTCCCTACTCGTGCATTAAAGTCCCCCATTATGATAATTACTTCTCTTTTTAGGACTACATCAATTGTCTCTTGTAGTTTTTTCGTAAAAATTTTAGTTTTCTGGACTGTATATTCCAAAGATGTTAATTTTTTAATTCTCTGATTTAAGTTTTGTTCATATTATTCTTTTGATATGTATTGACATTCTTGGATGTTCTGAGTTAGCTTTCTGTGGATCATCAGTGCTGCACCCTTCTTTTGCTCTGTTTATTCATTTCGACCCCGCTATATATTAAAAGGTATTTGCCGAGGACACACTTGCCCTTTGCCCTTCTTTTTTGTTTCCCATAATGCGCATATTTCTATTTTTTAGTATTCCATACGGAACACTTATAAGATCACTTCGGTGTCTGCCTGTCTGTCCGTCTGTCTGACCGTCTGTCTGTAACACTCGATTTTCTCCGAAACTATTTGACGTAGAAAGTTGAAATTTGCTACTAATATAGAAATTGATGGCTTCATCAGAGTCGTGTTTTTTTTTGTTTTTTATTGGTCTTGCACACGTGCTGCAGGGAAGTGCCTAAAAGCGCTCCAGGAGCGGCACGAGTGCGGAAAAAGCGATTCACGTTGTTCTTGAATCGCTGTAAATTGTACTCGGTGGGAAGGGATAATGTTCTCCATATAAAAGATTGCTTGAAAAGCGTTGTACGCGGAGTAACAAGCTGAACCTCATACGGATGCGAAGCACCAGCGCGACGTGTACTTCTAACATGCACCGCTTTGGGAGGAATTAAGCGGGCTACATCCTTCGAACACTTTCCATGAAAATACTTGTAGAACAGACTCAAGTTGTTGTGGGGTGTAAAGCTTTCTGGTTCTAAATAATATTCCCAACTTTGAGAAGCTCTCCTTGCTATGCCTGCAACATGTTCATGCCAAGACATATTTGCTCCCAAAACTAACGCCCAACAAATTGAGCGACGATGCTAGGGGAATGGAGTGCCCCGACATAACTATGTCGGGTTCAGCAACGTTAACTTTCTTAGAAAAAACTGCCGCTTGGGTTTTTGTAGCGTTAAATTCCACTTGGTTACTGTCACCCCAAGATAGAATTTCTTCCAGGCCTTTGTTAAGTTGAACGACCTCCTGCTGTCTGCGGATATTCGCCTGAGCAGCCGATGTCCGAGCGTTCAAGGTGAATGAAGAGACAAGCGTACTGTCATCTGCAAAGCTATAGATTGGATTCCCGGTCTTTTCCAGCAGATCGTTAATGTAAATGAGAAAGAGAGTAAGAGACAGTATGGAGCCTGGGGCACACCAGCGTTGATAGTGAGGGTGTTAGAAAGAATCCGTCGACCGTCACTCGTAAAGAACGCTCTCTGAGGAAACATGAGGAGCCACAAACAGAACCGTTCAGACATACCATAAGAGCGCAACTTAGCCAACAGTCCATCGTGCCAAACACGGTCGAATGCCTTGGATATGTCAAGAGCAACCGCTCGAGATTCTCCAAAGTGTTCAATTGCGTTGTTCCAAACATGTGTTACATAAGTCAGAAGATCTCCTGTTGATCTATGTTTACGATAAAAAACCATATGGTGATCGCTAATAATATTGAATCGTTCAAGATATTTTAGAAGATGCTCATTGATAACCTTTTCCATGACTTTCGATATTATTGAAAGCAGTGCAACTGGTCGGTAGTTATTTGGCAAGGTCTTCTTACCTTTTTTAGGTATCGGCTGAACCGTGGCACATTTCCAGCAGGACGGAAATATTCCCTTTCTGTAGGATAGGTTAAAAAGTCTACAGAAAACTGGTGTTAGTTCACTCCTTGCACAGTTTTTGAGAACTATGGCAGGTATTCCGTCAGCGCCAGAAGCCTTCTTGGTGTCTAGCTTCATTAAAATACGCTTTATGATGCGATGTCTGAAGACAACATCGGGCATCCTTGACTGCAATATGGGAATAGTAGGTGGTGTTTTTCCTTGGGAAATCGACAGTAGAATGTGAAGCAAAGAGTTCAGCCAACAAGTTTGCTCTCTCAACAGGTGTGGTTGCAATGGAATTATCTGGCCGTGTGAGTGGTGGTATGGTGGATTTGGTAAAATTTTGACTAACTGCCTTAGCGACTGCCCAAAAGGACCTGGAATTGTTGGGACAAGCGAGAAGTTTGTTTCTAATTCGTTGATTGTGTGCCTCCTTGGTTTCGTCGATAATTCCCTTGCATCTGTTCCGGGCATGAACAAAGATGGTTTCGATTTAAGGTGTTAGGATTTTCACGCCATTGTCGGTAGGCAATATGTTTAGAAGCAACAGCTTCTTTGCATTTTCCGTCGAACCAAGGCTTGCCGTTGGAGGAGCATTTCTTCGAAAAAGGGGTATGTATGCTTCCATACCAGCCAAAATAACATCGGAGACCTCCCTGGCGCAGTCAGATGGGTTATCGAATCGAAAACAAACGTCCATCCAAGGGAAAGTTCGAAAGGTATTCCATGAGATCTTCCATTTAGCAGATTTGTAGTGCCAAATCTTGCGCGGCCTAGGCGCCTCTCTGTCACTGATTGGCAGGATACTCGATGTCGAAAGCAGTTTATGGTCGGAAGAACCTAACGGCGGATTTACGGTGACCGTGTAAATCTCCGGATTGGTGGTTAAAAGCAGATCAAGAAGACTGGCGAACTCCCCGTCTCGATCAGGGATCCGTGTTGGTTCGTCAATAAGCTGAGTTAAGCCACAACTGATTGAGAATGATTCAGCTTCACGACCTTGTTCGTCGGTAGTATTTGAATATTTGAGCCAGTTGATATTGTGGACATTAAAGTCGCCCAGGATGGCAATTTCGGCACTTGGATAGTTTACTTTGTAAATGATCGATGGTGTCTGCAAGAGAAGCGAAAAGTGTTCGAAAATTGCTATCACTTGGTGGTCGATACAGGATACAGAGAAATCCTTGTGGTTTGTTGAGTCGTTATTTTTAACCACATAACATCAAAGTTTGGGGGCTCCAGAGCTTCTTCTCGTTGACAAGAGAGGTCGCTTCTGACAAAAAAGACAGATTCCAAAGTTACGCCTAAATCGGGAACTCATCATGCTCTTTGGTCCCACAGTAGTTAATGTGGAATTTTTCTGTTCTGTCACATGTTTATCTTTGCTTTCTTTGGCTTTTTTTGACTAGTTTTGAAAGTTAAATTTTGACTTAAGGGGTTAGTTTTGGGGGGTGAAATCGGAAGAAATTTTTTTTTTTACTAGGTCATCGAGTCAAATGAAAGCTTGTAAAAACATGAGTTCAAAAATATATATAATGTCTTACATGCGCACACTTTTGTTTGTATTATTTTGAAAAAATCGCGAAAAATCGCTGTCTCCCCTCTATCTCGAAAAGTACTAATCCAAAAATTTTGAAAAAATTTTGGAATATGTGTAGATTGAACGAAAATTATCCCGAGTGCATTACCTTTAATAATTTATCTGGTATATAAAAAACAAAAATCTCAAGGTCATCAGTTTTCAGTAAAGATCGGAAACACACTTTGTTGAAAACTCATTGGGGGTGTGTTTTGTGAAGTCAATGATCATGTTATACCTCTGTAACAAAAATTTTTATTTCAGAAGCAATCAACGTACGGAACACTAATTGCGCAAGTTCAACTTGCACTTGACGGGTTATTTATCTTTTAATTTCTTTTCAATTTCCTGATCTTTATTATTTAGTGTTTTTATGTTCCACGTTGCTATTCGTATTATATTCATTTTTTCCCAATTGGCGGACAATTCAAATTTTAAATAACAAATTCAATTGTACCCACTGGGTTTAATATTTTCGTACCAAAATTTCAGGGTATTTTTGCTATAACAAAACGCATATTTTCTGAAAGTTTCAAGCCGATCGATTCACTTAGTTGAACTGTACAATAAAATGAAAAAAAAAACAGTTTTTTCGCCTGTTTTTTCAATTTTGTAGGTTATGTGCACACTTGAGAAACTCAAAACCAACGAGGATTTGTTGGAAATTTTATTACGAAGAGTTTAGTTTTTTTTTTACTCGATTCGACTTACATAACCGGGGTTATTCACATTTTAAGCTCAAAAACGCGTTTTGAAGACTTTAATTGTTTATAAACAAAAGAGCACAAGTTTTTCGAGGCCCAAAACTCAGAACACTACTCCTGGTGATACCCCAGAGAGGATAAAATCATAAGATTGCTGCAGCTAAACTATGCCTATATCATCATTATTTAGACCTTTTTTTACACTATTATATAACTAAACTTATTATTTTAAGCATGCTATTTTGAAGTATCGTTAGACGTGTAGTGTTTTTATTTTTTTGTGCTAGATTGACAATAATCTGGTGGATGGCTAATTTGTTTGGCGTATTAAATTGTAATAGCTCACCTAAATCGAATAGAACAGTAAATTAAAATTTATTTAGAAGTTCATTTATTCCTTTAATTTATGGTCTCTATTACTAGTCTATAATTAATTTTCCTGTGCCTGTAAAGGTTATTGTGAAACCAGCGGGCCATATTTGTAAAATATATTTCGTCTCGAGAAATAAGGTAAAAAGTTCATATAAACATATCATGAAAATAGCTTCCTAAGGGGCAAGATTCTCTTCGAAACTTTTTAAGATAAAAATTTGATATTTGTTCTGTTGTATAAAGCTAGTATACTGTAGAATATTTTGTATTTTAAATAAAAATATTTTTCTCGGGGTCGTCATAAGGCAGATTTCATTTCTAAATCAAAAATGTTAAAATTTTGGTTTCCAAGTGAGTCTCGAGCGATTAAAAAATTAATATTATATTCAAAACTGCATTTTCTATGTAGAAACAATGGAGTATTTTGAAGTTTTAAAATATATTTCAACTTAGGTTTAGTTGAAATTTTTTCTAGAATTAGAAAGAGGGAAAATTGGGAGATAATATCGTCTTTTTACGATTACTCTTGTCATTAAAATTTTACTAAAGAACGGTGCATCCTATGAAATGGGAAATAAAATATGATACCTTTTAATTTTTAAAACGTTTAATATTTTGATCAGAAATGAAGTAAATTTGCAGATCAAAAAGATTTAAATAATATTTACCTTAACCTTGAAAAAATTTCTTCTTTTAAAATAAAGAATATTTTGAACCACAACAATGTTATAAAGAACATCAAAGAATCACGCCCATTCTTATGGGCAGTTAGCTAAGATTGAGGTATTGTCCGCATAACTAATATGCTTTATTAGGCTGCGATTGACTTTAGTACTAGGAGCTTAATTTCGTGCGCTAACTGAGTTAAATTTTAAACAAAACGAGTGGAATTTAGCTCACTGTAGATATTTTATTGTTCGGATTTCCTTATTATCAATATCAATTGCTTGAAGTGTTTCCAACATAGATTATTATTTAATATTGTAAAAAACTCTCTGATAAACAATAATTTCTATAACTCTGTACCACTAATTTCAAGGACTAAAGAGCTTACACAGATTTAAGCTCCTTAATAAAGCGAATTTTATTTAAACACACATAATTTTGCATTGTTGACATATTAAAAAAAAAACGTTTATAAGAATGTACTCCTTATAATTTGTGGACGTTATTTTCTTAAAAATGGTAATAGAAATAAACCACTCTTGATGCTCATCTCGAGTCTGACTTTTTGTAAAGCTTGATTAAGTTAAATTAAGCTTGATCAAACTTAATTTCACTAACGACATAGAATACACCTTTTACGCCAGTTTTAGAACACTGGGTATAGTTTTCCTTATTATTTTATTTTTATTCCATTTTTTTAAAAAGTTATGGCGCTATCGTTAGGATAAACACTTGTCAATCTTCATTTTATCTCATTATTATTTGTAAATATATTACTACGAATTTCATAAAAATGATCTAATTGTTTATCAATATTAAATACAAGTAATATTACAATACGCTTAAGTGTGAGGTAGTTATATCATTAACGTAGAGATAAATAATAAAAATGTGGAAAAGTTGTTATCTGTACGACTTAAGAGATCCGTAGGGACACTTGGGACTCCAGAAGCTTAACAGTATAGCAGGTGTTTATCAGAGTACTTGTACAAACGACTATCCGATGATACCGGTCACACCGTTAAATATACGTAATCTACTTAGATTGTGGCTATTTTAGAAACATATTCTCGCTTGTTTAAAAATATTTGAACTTAAATTTAAAATTTTGGTATTAGCAACAGTGTGTTGAAGATAAATATATACTATATCTCACGAATCTAATAACCGACGAACTGTTTAAATCATACAAGCACCTCCTAATTGATGAAGCGCTGAGGTTTTACAGACAAGATTCTCTCATAAACGTTGAAAAAAGTTTGGCAAGTGTCAACTCAACTATGTTGGGAAGTAGGAATCTTTGGCACAATGACACTACCCAACAGTTATCACCACTCTACCTAACACTTTATTTTTGCATCATTAGGAGCAATGGCAATCATCGCTCTTGTTGATGTTGAGAAGTTGATGTTATTTACACTGATTTGAAGAAAGCCTTCGACAATGTACGCCAGGGTCTAATAATAAAAAACCGGTCAAGTGCAAGTTGAACTTGCACAATTAGTGTTCCGTACGTTGATTGCTTTTAAAATAAAATTTTTTGTTAGGGTGGTGTAAAATGATCAGTGACTTCACAAAACACACCCTTAATGAGTTTTCAACAAAGTTTGTTTCCAATCTTTACTGAAAACTGGTGACCTGGAAATTTTGGTTTTTTTCTATACCAGATAAATTATTAAAGGTAATGATAATTTTCGTTCAATCTATACCCCGTGGAGAATATTCCAGGATTTTTTCAAAATTTTTTGATCAGTACTTTTCGAGATAAGGTAGGGGACAGCGATTTTTCACGATTTTTTAAAAGTAATACGAGAAAAGTGTGCGCAAGTATTACATTATATATATATTTTTTACTCGTGTTTTCACAAGCTTTCATTTGACACCACACTCGATGACCTAGTAAAAAAATTTTTTTTTTCACTTCCGATTTCACCCCTCTAAACGAATCCCTTAAGTCAAAATTTATGTTACGGTGATATAAAATGATCAGTGACTTCACAAAACAGACCCCAAATAAGTTTTCAACAAAGTTTATTTCCAATCTTTATTGAAAATTGATGACCTTGAAATTTCTGTTTTTTTTTATATACCAGATAAATTATTACAGGTAATGCACTCGTGATAATTTTCGTTCAATCTACACCCCGTGGAGAATATTCCAGAATTTTTTCAAAATTTTTTGATAAGTACTTTCCGAGATAAGGCGGGTGGACAGCGATTTTTCGCGATTTTTTAAAAATAATACAAAGAAAAGTGCGCGCAAGTATTACATTAAATATATATATTTTTTTACTCGTGTTTTCACAAGCTTTCATTTGACACCACACTCGATTACCTAGTAAAAAATTTTTTTTTTTACTTCCGATTTCACCCCCCAAAACTAACCCCTTAAGTCAAAATTTAACTTTCAAAACTACATGGCTCTGATGAGGCCATCAATTCCTGTATTACTACCAAATCTCAACTTTCTATGACAAATAATTTCGGAGAGAAAAGCGGGTGTGACAGACGAACAGACGGACAGACGGACAGACAGACGGACAGACACCGAAGTGATCTTATAAGTGTTCCGTACGGAACACTAAAAAACCTAAATCATTTGACTTCCACACTTATTAACGATTTCTGTTGTAGTGCCGTGCGCAGATAGTTAAACTGGATGATACAGCTTCGTGCGTGATTCATATTTCTTCGCGTGTGCCTCAGTAATCCCTTATAACGCCAATTTTGTTTTTAGTTTCTATACACGATGTCATGTATATCTTTACACATCGTATATTGTTGCTGTATGGGGATGAAATTAAATTTTATTGTATAGTGATAAATATGGATAATTGTGTTAACATGCAAAGCGATTTAGATAATCTAGTATCACGGTGTGAAAGTAACTACTTGAATTTTAATGTAAAATAGTAAAAAGTTATGGAATTTTTTAGGTGTTAAAATGATATTGCTTCACTGGAAGTACTCTAGTGGAAAACGGCGATACATTTAATGGTTTGGTGTTTTATTTGATAAGTATGTTAAGTCACTTTAGAAGAGATATAGATAATATTATCATTAAATTGTTTCGTATGTTAGGCTTCGTCATTCGTCGTTGTGTATTTTTCTGTACTTTAAAGGTTTTCTGAGTTTCATATTTTATCTTAGTTCGTAGCACACTAAAATTTTGTAGTTTTTGGTCTGTATTCTACTAGAAAAGCTAGAGAATTCATAATAAAGGTTCTTATGCTCTCATAGAAACCTCATTGCCCTTACCAAAATATTGATTGTTGTTTCTTGGGACAGAAAGTTCACAGAGACAACGCGAAAAGACGTTACTTTTTTTTTCTAAAGATTGAACAAAGTGGTATCGACTGACCTTGTTAGTGTTCCGTTCGGAACACTTCGGTGTCTGTCTGTCACACCAGATTTTCTCCGTAACAATTTGACATAGAAAGTTGAAATTTGGCACAAATATAGGAATCGATGGCCTAATTAGTTTCGAAAGTTACATTTTTACATAAGAGGGTTAGTTTTGGGGGAGGAAATCGAAAGTGAAAAAAAAAAATTGCCAGGTCATCGAGTGGGTGTCAACTGAAAGCTTGTGAAAACACGAATTCAAAAATATATATGATGTAATATTTGCGCATACTTTTCTTTGTATTACTTTTAAAAAAATTGCCGAAAATCGCTATACCCGCCCCCCTATCTCGAAAATTACTGATCAAAAAATTTTGAAATGATCTCCATAAAGTATAGATTGAGTGAAAATTATCATGAGTGCATTACGTTTGATAATTTATCTGGTAAAAAAATATTTGACTTGACAATATGATGGAGGTTTTTTAATATACTTTTCAGTTTACACAATGGTGGCCAACAGCTAGGTACCGAGAGAAAATAATTTCATTTTATTTGTTTATAATTAAGCAAATATTTAGGTACTAAATATTTTACACTTTTATTACCAGATTGAGCTAGATCGATTTATTGCCTATTAAGTAGGTAAGGTGCTATTACTGTTATACATTATTGACTAAGAAAAAACGTGAATACACATATTGGATTATGTCAGGGACCTAATTAACTTAGCTTAGGTGAGGACTTTATTTTAGGTACGGAACAGTAATTGCGCAAGTCCGGGTTGCACGGTTTTGTTTTTTTTTTTTTATTTAGAATTACTTTTAAAATTTCTCTGAATACAATTTTTTTTTAACTAAATATGATATTTATTTTAATTTCCTTCTTAGTGTTTCGTATAGAAGACTTATAAGATTATTTCGGTGTCTGTCTTTTTGTCTGCCCGTCTGTCTGCCTGTCACCCGATTTTCTCCGAAACTATTTGACATAGAAAGTTGAAATTTGGCACTAATACAAGAATTGATGGCCACATCAGAGCCGTGTTGTTTCGAAAGTTAAATTTTGACTTAAGGGGTTAGTTTTGAGAGGTGAAATCGGAAGTAAAAACATTTTTTATTTCCAAGTCATCGAGTGGGATGTCAAATGACAGCTTGTAAAATCATGAGTTCAAAAATATATATAATGTAATACTTGCGCATACTTTTCTTCGTATTATTTTTTAAAAATTACGAAAAATCGCTGTCCCCCCTTATCGAGATAAAGTACTATCAATCAAAAAAAAATTTTGAAAGAATTTTGAAATATTTCCACAGGATGTGGATTGAACGAAAATTATCGCGAGTGCATTACCTTTAACAATTTATCTGGTACATAAAAAAAAAAAACAAAAATTTCAAGGTTATCAGTTTTCAGTAAAGATCGGAAACAAAAACTCATTTTTGGGTGTGTTTTGTGAAGCATTGATCATTTTATACCTTCGTAACAAAATGTTTTATATTAAAAGCAATCAACGTAAAAAATATTAATTGCGCAAGTCCAGCTTGCACTTGGCCGGTTATTTGTATTCTCTCATTTACCTTTGTTAATATTTGATTTTATTATATTTTTAATTATTTCTTATGTTGGAAAATTAAATGAATTATTATTTTAAAATTGAGTAGAAAACTAATACGAGTAGTAGTAATTAGTTGTCTAGACCACATCCAATTATCGAAAACAAATGCAGTTGCTGTGGAAACTAATTCAACATTTAGTAAATACTACAAAAAATTCGATAGTCTAAATTTTATTATAACACATAGGCCGGAAAGTTTTTGGCCCAGCTACTTAAAACCCATTTTTTTTTTTGCAAAATTCGACTTTATTCATAAATATAGTATCCTTCGAGAGCGATTTCATTCAAAATAAGCTTCAGTTTCGGTTATAACTTCTTCATGGGAGCCAAACCTCTTTCCCGCGAGCATTTTTTTGAGGTCTGCCATTAGATAAATGTCGCTGGAGCCCAATTTGGAGAATACGGTGGATGAGGAAGCAATTCGGACTTCAATTCATGCAATCTTGCCATCGTCATCATTGACTTGTGATACGGCGCATTGTTTTGATGAAAAAACACTTTTTTCTTGTTTATTTGGGGCCGTTTCTTTGCGAGTTCTGCTTTCCAACGTACCAATAACTTTATATAATATTCGCTATTGATGGTTTTTTCCCTTCTCAGCATAGTCGTTGTAAGACTCTTGTGCCTTTGGTCGCTTCGGGCGGCTTGCACCACTGTCACGGCTGTCCATTCAGCTGACTGCTGATTTGATTCCGGCGTGTTTCATCCATTGTCATATATCGCTTGAAAAAAATATCCTTTTTATTGCGCTTAAATAGATCCAAACATAGCTCAGAATCAACACGTTGTTGTTTTTGGTCCGCTGTGAGCAAACGCGGTACCCATTTCCAACAGAGCTTTTTCATGCTCAAATGTTCATGCAAAATATGGCCAACACGTTCTTTTGATATCTTTAGGGTGTCAGCTCTCTCATGCAATTTCACTTTACGGCCATCCAAAACAATTTCGTGGGTTTTTTTATGTTTTCCTGTGTAACCACCTCATTTGGGCGTTCAGAGCATTCAGCAGCATTTGTATCTATACGACCGCGTTTAAATTCGCCATACCAGTAAATGTGGATATTTTTAATTTTTTCGGGGTAACCACCTCATTTGTGCGTCCAGAGCGTTCAGCATCATTTGTATATGATGAGTGATTTTCCAGGGGCTTAGTCCCCGTAACATTTATCAAGCCATTGCTTGCTTGAGTGGTATTTTTCCCGTCAAAAAACAATGTTTAATCAACACATTGATTTGTAAATATCAAAAGTAGCGTCAGTAATCTTAGAAGCTAATCGTCGAAATGTCATGAAATTTTGACCCGTATCGTTTGAAGGTTGGTAACTTCCTAAAAATCATATAGATTTTTTGAAAAGGGCGACATCTATGTCTCAGACCAAAAACTTTTCACCTATGTGTTACTATTTGAAGAAAAATGTGACCGACAAAAATTGTGAATTTAGTAAAATTGAATAGTGATCGGTAAAATCTCTTTTCGAATGACTGGGGGCTAAAGAAATGTACGACAATCTGCTTAACACATGTCAATAATGTCTTTCTTACGCCACTATAGGAGGGCTGTATGATAAATACCTAGCTTTGATCAGAAAAAACAGTTTTATGTGTAAAAATTTATTTTATTTTTCAACATAGTCTCCTTTTACCCTGATACTCTTAGTCCAATGTTTTTTTCTATCTCTTGTATTCCATCTTAAAAATACGATTTCTCTAACCCTTCAAAATGGGCGTTTGTTTCAGCAATCACCTGAATCGTTTGAGCCAAATTTTTTATTCGGAAATGGGAAATAATTTCTAGGAGCTAAATCTGGCTAATGTGGTAGATGCAGAAGCAATTCATGTCCTAACTCATGGAATTTTGCCATGGCGATGACACAAGTGTGCTCGCGTGCATTGTATTGATGCAAGGGAATTTTTTTCTTCGTCAAATGCGAATATTTTTCGTTCACAGTATGGTTGAAATGATCTAATAAGTTAATATAATACTGTCCATTATTCGTTTTGCCCTTTTCAGTTAATCGAGGTGGATTATGCCGCGTACATCCCAAAACACTGTGGCCATCACTTTGTTGGCCGATATAGTCGCTTTGGCCTTCTTTGGCTTCGGTACACCACGGAAAACCCACTGTTTGCCTGTGGTGGGCTGTGCTAAATCTGTATTTCGTCAACGGTTATGAAGCGAAGCCAAAAATCATTCCGATTGCGCTTTAACTTCGCCGAACATTCTTTTAAAATTGACACAAGTGTGTGTTTACTGACAATTGTGAGCAGTCGCGGCACCCATCTTGCGGAAAGCTTTTTCATATCCATTTGTTAAAATAAATAAATAAATATCGTTTTTATTAAGATGTGAATACATGTGATGTGAATATATATTACCCACACACATCGTGTAGTAGAAGAGGCGAGATTTAACCATTGATAATTCTTACATCTAACCTTCTCAACACACAACGCGCTTACAAACAAAAATCAAACAACAATTATAGACTAACATAGTAAAATTTAATTAATAATCGAGAAGAAACATTAAAACGCAAATAAACAACATCTGAGAATTCTCTCTATTTAACAGCTCTTCCCTATATAATCGACGATGTTGGCCAATAGTATACGTTTTCAGATCTGGATTCATGATATTGTATATATTTACTGCATTATATGTAAAACTGAGGCATAGTCCAGCGATTAGGCCGTCTAATATACCTATCATGCACACAATTTCGAGACCCTAACTTCTTCCTTAAATAAATCGGGACTGAAGTTCCTAAGAGCCCCATTAAAAATATTACGAACTGCAGTTGTATAGTGTTAGCAAAGTTTAACCATTTTAACTCATTTATTTTTAAAGGTACATGATCATATTTCTTTAAGTGGAATATAAACCTACGCAAACATTCTGTACATACTGCAATCGTCTCCTTGAAAGCGCATTCAAGCAAAGATAGTACACGATACTACAATAATGAAATGAAGACAAGACCAAAGACTCACACAATTTATTTCTCATTTTAAAATTAATGATAAAACGATTTGTATATAAAACCATCATTTTTGCATAACTTTTTTGTGGGCGCACCCTAACATGTTCCCCGAATCTGAGATGTGTTTCAATGCAAAGACGCAAATTCTTGCCACAGTCAGAAAGCAGAAAATTTTGATCGGCCACCTTCAGTTTTAAAACCATGCTCAAGACGGGTCGCCGATTTTCTTTACAAAACAATAAATCTTGCGTTTTGTCTGGATTTAGCCTCAAATCGTATTCATCCTAGTAAACTGACAAAGCCAGAAGATCCTGATTTAAATTTTCAGCTGCAGACTCAGGGTCTGATGGTTCAAAGAAATGAAGCAACTGTGTGTCATCAGCATACGACTGAACCGATGAATATGCAGCAGTTTGGAATATAACAAAAGTATATATGAGAAACAGAAGAGGGCATAGTATTGAACCCTGGGGCACTTCCGAGGTAATTTTACCAGCAGTTGAACAAAGATCATTCATTCGCACCCTCTGCCGTCTACCCGACAAATAGCTATAGAAAAATTGTATGGAGTGATCAGCGAAGCCCAGGTAGTGCAGTGTTCTGCATCCATTCAGTTAAGATGCCCACAGTCTTAGAAATCTCACGCACTTTCACTCTCTGATCATTTATTACTATATTGTTGATTTTTTCAATCATTTCCGATGTGGTGGACGTGTGGACGACCTGAACCTTCTTCATCAAAAATGCTTTTATGACCTCATTTGAATTCAGCTGTCCAATATTTTATGACGGTGCAGGGTCCCCATAAACTTTGCTGAGTTCCGCTTTTATCTCATTATTCGTTTTCTTCTTCAAAAATATTTTATCACTCCTCGATATTCAATTTTTTCAATTGTTGTAACATCACAAAAGTTAAATTATTATTATTAAAAACAACACTATGTTTTAATTTCCAATATATTTAAAGTAACTTGACAATGGTTTCACCATACAATGACTTCTTCAGAAGTAAATAAGAAAGAAAAATATTTGATAGTAATCCTGGTTATATAGTGCTTAAAACTATCCTTAATTACCTAAGATTATGCTAATCATTTTATTATATTATTTACAGAAAGAATTATTTTAAGAATGCAAATCGGTGGTACTATTTCAGAGAACTAATAAAGATTAAGTAAGGGTGAATGGTTTAAGTCTACTTGTTGATAAAATTAAAAACATTGACTTACCGGGAAATTCTAGAATTATCTCATTTCATGTACAAAACTTATTTCCTAGTATCCCACCATATGAAGTCATAGAATTACTAGATAATCTCTTAATCAAGAATAAAGTAAACGAAATTATTAAACCGGATATTTTACATTTACTTACGACGTGCTTGGATTAAAACTATTTGGAATTCAACGATAACTTTTATACATCTAAAGAAGGTTTAATAATGGGTAATCCTTTACGCCCTTTACGAGCGCAAATTTTCATGGATTATTTAGAACTGAAAATTCATCATCAAAACGCGGTAAGCAAAAATATTGTTTACTGGTATAGATATGTTGACGATATCATTTCTTGTTTCACGGGAACAGATAGACAACTAACAATCTTCCTTAACTTCCTAAATAATTTGCATCCTAATATTAAATTCACCTTAGAATTAGAAACCAATAACTCTATAAATTTCTTAGACATATCTATATCAAAAGTGAACAATAAACACGATTTCTCGATTTTTCACAAACCTTTCACGTACTGACACAGTCATCCACAATAGTTCATCCCACCCTTATACTCACAAAATGGCAACTTTTAACTCTTTCGTACATAGATTGTTACATATCCCTATGACTAAAACTATTTTTAACAAAGAATTCAACATAATCAAACAAATAGTAATTAATAATGGATATGACCCCAATATTATAGTTAATATCTTGAATAAAAAATCCTTTAAACAAGCAATCTCTCTAATTTTATCTCACAATTAATGACAAAAAAGGAAAATTTAGTACACTCACATACACAGGGAAAATAACTAGAACAATTTCCAAACTTTTAATAAAAAAGAACATTAAAATAGCATTCAAAACCAGTATTTCCTTAGGGAATATAATTTTTGAATAACAAAACCAAATCTAAGAAATCCTTAAAGTCAGGAGTTTATTTATTAAATTATGGATCTTGTACTGAAACCTACGTAGAATAAACTGGTAGATCTTTTGAAACTTGCATTAAAGAACATAAACATAGTTATTTAAAAAATAAGAACAATTCGCATTACGCAACCCATATAATAAACGAATCCCATAATTTCGATGATACGTTAAAAATCCTTCATGTAGAAAATAAATCTAAAAAATTAAATTTGCTTGAATGTCTTGAAATTAACAAACGGAAAAACTCCAATTTATTATTAAACGAACAGGCAGACTTAAACCATTCACCCTTACTTAATCTTTATTAGTTCTCTGAAATAGGACTACAGATTTGCGTTCTTAAAATAATTCTGTCTGTAAATAATATAATAAAACTAGCCGGGACCGCG
Source organism: Pachyrhynchus sulphureomaculatus (assembly GCA_019049505.1). Lineage (NCBI taxonomy): Eukaryota > Metazoa > Arthropoda > Insecta > Coleoptera > Curculionidae > Pachyrhynchus > Pachyrhynchus sulphureomaculatus. The sequence goes on from CM032453.1 coordinate 116,604,889, forward strand.
GCTCCGCTCGCGTGGACTTGATTCACTACTATCGTCACTGCTCATTCCTTATGTTACCCAACGTAATAAAATATCTCCCATTATTTCTCCTTATCTCCCAATATTGCTCCTTATTTCCCATTATCTCTACATAATTTCCATTATCTAGGCTTATCTCTGCTCATCTCCCATTATTTCTCCTTATCTCCCATTATTTCTCCTTATCTCCCATTATCTCACCTTATCTCCCATTATCTCACCTTATCTCCCATTATCGAGGCTTATCTAGACTTATCTCCCATTATTTCTCCTTATCTCCCATTATCTCACCTTATCTCCAATTATCTAGGCTTATATCGAATTATATAGAACATATGTATAAATTTATAAAAACACGTAAATCGGATAAGTGGTTCTCGAGTGATAAGCGCACTAACGGACAGACAGAGAGACGTTGCATTTTATATATATTGTATTCTTTGCTACATGATATTGTTCCATATTTAATGCTTTAGGGAGTGTATTGCAAGAGTACGCGCTAGCGGCAAACTTTTCTCCGACTTGATTCACTATTATCGTCACTGCTTATTCCTTATGTCACCTAATAAAATATATCCTATAACCTGGCCAGAGAACATACGCATGTTTAAAAAAAAAAGCACGTAAATCGGATAAGTGGTTCTCCAGTGATAAGCACACTAACGGACGGACAGACAGACAGACATACAGACGGACAGAGATACATTGCATTTTATATATATATTAGATATATTCTCTGCTACATAATATTGTTCCATATTTAATGGTTTGGACTGTGTATTGCAAGAGAACGCGCTAGCGGCAAACTTTGTCCGACTTCATTTACTATTATTGTCACTCCTCATTCCTTATGCTACCTATCGTAATAAAATATAGCCTATAACCTGGCCGGAGAACATATGAATGTTTTTAAAAAAAAAAAGTACGAAAATCTGATAAGTGGTTCTCCAGTGATAAGCGCACTAACGGACAGACAGACAGACAGAGATACATTGCATTTTATATATATTATAGATGTAATAAAATATATACCTATAACCTGGTCAGAGAACATACGTATGAATTTAAAAAATCACGTAAATCGAATAAGTGGTTCTCGAGGGTTAAGCGCATTAACGGACAGACTGACAGACAGACAAACATTGTATTTTATATATATTATAGATACAGATTATTATTATTATTATATAACCTGGCCAAAGAATATATGTATGAATGTAAAAAAAGACAGGTAAATCGGATAAGTGGTTCCCGCGTGATAAACGCACTAATTGCAGACAGACAGACAGAGAGACATTGCATTTTATCTATATTATAGATTATACATTACAGATATTCTTTGCTACATAATATTGTTCCATATTTAATGGTTTAGGCTGTGTATTGAAAAAGCACGCGCTAGCGGCAAACTTATTTCCGACATCATTCACTATTTTACGTCACTGCTCATTCCTTATACTACCTGTCATAATAAAATATAGCCTATAACCTGGCCAGAGAACATATGTATATTTTTTTAAAAAAAGTACGTAAATCGGATAAGTGGTTCTTCAGTGATAGGCGCACTAACGGACAGACAGACAGACAGACAGAGAGACGTTGCATTTTATATATATTATAGATGATTAGCATAATCTTAGGTAATTAAGGATAATTTTAAGCACTACATAACCAGGATTACTACCAAATATTTCTCTTTCTTATTTACTTCTGAAGAAGCCATTGTATGGTGAAACAATTGTCAAGTTACTTTAAAATATATTGGAAATTGAAACATAGTGTTGTTTTTATACAATTTTATTATGAATTTCCAAAAAGTATCGGCTAACACAATCAAAGAGATCACAAAAGTTGTTCTGTTTAAATGGCTGTCACTCACAAACTAAATCACGCAGCGACTTGAAAATTTATTTGACAGTATTATTATTATAATATAATTTTTTTTAAATAGTTGTAGCGCCATCTCTGGCTTAGGCAAGGTACTTATCATCAACCCTCGTTAACAATTCGGTTGAGGATTTCACGAGAGGAAGAACGGACATTAGCGATGAACACTGTGGTGGAAGCTTCGTTTCTGCGTCTAACTTAGACAATGTTGAGGCTGCGCATGAAACGATTTTGTCGACGAATTGGACTGAAACGTATAGCAGAGACTCTGAACACTTTACACGAACGTGTTTTTTTTTTCTTGGTCCAATCTGATTTAGGTATGAGCAGATTATCAGCTAAAGAGATTTCTAAATGTCTGTTCACCGACTACAAATGACAGAGTCATAACAGTAACCGTTTCGAAGGGGGTTCATCTAATTTTTCGAATCAGATGGTAACTATGGATGAAATATGTGTTTATCATTATAATCCTGAGACAATGGAACAGTGGAAGGAGTGGAAATATCCTGGCTCATCCCGCCCCAAGAAGTACGCTTACAGAAATTAATCAGCATGAAAAGTTATTGCTTTCGTTTTTGGGATAAAGGTGGCATACTTTTACAGATTATTTGGAAACACCATAAAACAGAGACTGGAGGATAATATTCTTCATTATGAACTAAATTTCGTCAAGAATTGTGCCTACGAAAATGGTCTACTGGGGTGCCCGTTTGCAAAACAATGAAGCTGCAGCGAAAAATAAAAGAATTGTGTTTTAAACTGATTGAGCATCCCCCATATTCCCCTGATTTAGCTTCCACGTATTATTACCTACACCCAAAAATTGAAATAACATTCGAAAGGATAATGAAGAAGGAATCAATGTTGTTGAAGACTGGTTTGTAAACCAAGAAAAAATGTTGAAAGGTCTGGAGTTATTATACTCGTATAAAGTGTATAAAGCTAAAAAGGAACTAAATTCATTAAACCATTTTCGTTACTGAAATTTCCTTGTTTTTCGGTGCTAGCCTAGAAACTTATCAATACGCCCTCGTATATTCAAAATTATGTTTACGTTTTTTATTGCACTTTTAGAATTAAATTGTGTAACATTTGAAATAGTGTTCTGGAGTGTACTATGAATAAATGTCCAAACAAATAATTTTTTCGGGTATAAAATGCCAAATTTTATTGATAAAAAGGTAACCAATTGAAGATAATGTAGACGTTTTATCCAATTTTAAAATTAATTACTCGCGTCAATGATTAATCATTATTAGTGTTACTTAATTTTTTTTTAATACCAGTGAGTCATTCTTGATTAATATATATCAAGAGTTTTTGTTCGGAGTGCAATTTTTTTTCACGACGTGCAAAAGGAAATAATTTTTATTTGTATTAAACGCAAATAATATGTGACTTTTTCACAGAATTCAAAGAATTTCTTGCTCCGGATGGAGAAAAATTTTTTACTGCGCAAGACAAGACTGCTCTTTTATTCTTGTATTTTAACGACTTACGTGATCTCAATAGAGTAAATTTAGAATATCAAAAGATTGAAGAAATTAAACTGAGAGAAAAATTAAAATCTAAACAATTTTAATTGAATAAATTTTTTGCGAAAATCAATACATATATATATATATATATATATATATATATATATATATATATATATATATATATATATATATATATAACATATATATATATATATATATATATATATATATATATATATATATATATATATATATATATACAGGGTGTTATGAAATTCACTGCATATATTGAAATGGGTGACTTGTGAGGTCACGTAGAAGCATATTCGATACTTTTTTTTTTCAAATTCGAAAATGTTTGAAAAATTAAAAAAAAAGGGGTCAAATTCTCTTTTACCAAATTATTTATAAATTTAACCCGCCTATGACAGACTAACATTATAGGCGCAGGCCTGTGTGCCAAATATACGATTTTTTAAAAATTACATATTTTTAAATTTTAGGTACAATTAATCTAGTAACAAATCGGCCTTTCCCGACCAATTTAATAAAAAAAATTATTAGTTTTTAAAATAAATGACCGACCAATTAATTACACTTATTTCAACTAAATATATATATATATATATATATATATATATATATATATATATATTTATATATATATATATATATATATATATATATATATATATATATTTATATATATAAATATATATATATATATATATATATAATATATATATATATATATATATTTATATATATATATATCTATATATATATATATATATATATATATATATATATATATATATATATATTTATATATAAATATATATATATATATATATATATATATATATATATATATATATATATATTTATATATAAATATATATATATATATATATATATATATATATATATATATATATATATATATATATGTATATATATATATATATATATATATATATATATATATATATATATATATATATATATATTTATATATATATAAATATATATATATATATATATATATATATATATATATATATATATATATATATATGTATATATATATATATATATATATATATATATATATATATATATATATATATATATATATATATATATATATTTATATATATAAATATATATATATATATATATATATATATATATATATATATATATATATATATATATATACATATATATATATATATATATATATATATATATATAATATATATATAATATATATATTCTCCAATCAGCTCTGTTGCTTGCATTCAATTGTGTCCCGCTAATCTTTTTTATGTCGTCCGTTCATCTTGTCTGTGGGCTACCTCTGCATCTTTTATGTTCTCTAGGCCTCCATTCAATCCTACGGCGTGTGCATCTGTTATAATTCATCCTTGCGATATGCCCCGCTCAATTCCACCTTAATATGCATATTCGTTTTATTACATCTGTCACTTTTGATCTTTTCGTATCTCGATGTTGAGAACACGTTCTTGGAGTCTAATATTTAGCATTCTCCTCTCCATTGCTCTTTGGGTTATTTGGCGCTTATTTATTATACTTTTATTTAAAGCTCACATTTCAGTGGCATATGTTAATACCCGCAGTACATATTCATCGAACAATATTGTATATTATTGTATTCGGAATATCCAATTTTAATGTGAAATGGAAACTTCCAAACCAAGTTAACGAGACTCTTCTGTCCAATTCAGCCTTTAAACTATTTTTTGGTACTTCGATTTTTTGTCCTAAATATATGAATGTTTGTACATTTCCTATTCTTTCACTTTCTATTAATAGTTCCTGGCTATTATCTTCAGTTTCCTTATTCAAATGTTTGGTTTTGGTGAAGTTTATTTTTTAGACCTATTTCTTGAGACTTGTTATTTAATTCCATCAACATTTTTGGTAATTCTTCTTTTGTGTTGGCTATCAACGTGACATTAAATGATTTAATCGTTCATCGTCTATTAGTATTTCTTTATTTTCCCACTTTAGCGATTTGAGCATGTCTTCTAGAGTCAACGTGAACAGCTTTGGGGATATTGAGTCGCCTTGTCGAATTCCTCTTTAAATTTTGATTTTATTTGTTTTTTCTTCAAGTATTATTTGTGATCTGGCATTTTTATATATGTGTTCAAGAAAAATTGTGTATCTTTCGTCGACTCTGCTATTAGTGAAGGCGTTAAGGACTGACCATATCTCTACCGAATCAAATGCTTTTTTCGTAGTCAACCATTGCTATCCACAATGTGATCTTATATTCATTTCTTTTTCACTAGTAATCTAATTGTTTAAAGATGGTTTCCGTGTAAATCCCACTTGTTTAAGTAGTTGTCTAATTTGTTCGTTTATATATATATATATATATATATATATATATATATATATATATATATATATATATAGAGGTGGTTTTAAAATAAACAGTAAATTTGCCTGGAAAGGTTCTGGGTATCTGAATCTTCTCTTTAAAATTTCGAGCTAACTTTAGTTTTGTCATAAAAATTTAAACTGATAGAACGATAGTATACACAATGAAGGGTAAAATTTCAATAAAGTAAGATGTGCAAATTCTAAAATGCTTATTACGGAGAATAGTTTCGAACTGCAGGACATGGCGAAAGTTCTACAAGAAAAATCAGAGAAAATAGGGCTGAGCTAAGATGTGATCAAAACAAAAATAATGAATAGATCCTCCCAGTATAATAACGAACCCATCATGCCGAATCTGAGGAAGGTGGAAGTAGAACAATAGCTATACTAAAGAGAAAACATAGAAATAGAAAGAAAAAATGCACACGGCAGATTTAAATAGACCAATAAGGCTCGCTTGAACAGCTTCAGGGAGATTAAAGCATATTAAATAACAAAGACAAAGGATTTAAGACATATATGAAAACAAAAATTTTAAATTAATGTATAATCCCAGTTCTGTTTCATTACGATATAATGTGAGCAACATAGAACAGAATTTTTTTAATTTATATTTTTACTGAGAAAAGAAACTCAATTTAAGCGGCAAAATTATGTATATCTATTTAATATATATTAAAGGTGTTTAAAATTACATAAAGTTATGATATTTCAATGTGATTTGAGTAAATAATAGTATAGAGTGCATATATTTACAATATAAAATGTTTAAAACAGTCGCTAAAACGTTGCTCATTGCATTTGCGCATGCGCGGCTCATCTTCTAAACGTTGGTGTTTGAGACTGTTGATGATTCTTTAATCTTGCTGGTGCTATTGCCAATTGAACCAATTGCTTTCAGTAGTAATTGTACCCTTCGTAGATCCATTTTTAATTCATAATTACTAAATATCGCATGTGACATCACAAATATTTAGCATCTGAGTAAAAATTAAAAATGTAGTAGAATCATTCCACATAAGTTTAATATACTCCTGCAATGGCTGACTTTGGTTTTGATGAATTTTTGGATGTAAAATTAAGACTGAAGATTTTTAAATAGCTTATTTTTTGGAAAATCGTAGATAAGTCAGAACTCGTCTTACGGACCTCTAATCGGGTGTTTCGGAAAGGTTACTAAGAATACTTTTAAAATAAAAATTCAACATCCAGTTCAGGTATAGCAAACGGAAGAAAACCAATCAGTAAGCGTTTTAAAATGCGAAGGTCCGTGTTTCTGATGCGATGAGAGTTTCGTACGACATAGACCATGAAGTAATCAGAAGAGAATTTATTCAGAGATGGGTTATATTGATTTCCGGATTAAGAAACTGGACATTAAAGAAATAGGGGGGAAAAACCGACGTCACGATGACCCCAGGGGCCAACATGCGATAGCAAGGCGGGAAGATGACTTGAAATGAACGGTTGACGATGATACTAATATTATATTGTATATTTATATTTTAGAGGATATAGTTTGAATATTTAAAAGAAGATTTGGTTAAGGTTGGTATGTATCTTTTAATATGTGTCTATTATTTTGTTAATTCCCATTCCGACCTTCGAATACGTAATAAAACGGAATTTACATATTTTAAACCTAAAATATCTCTATAAATTATTAAATTTTATGTAAATATAAATATAATAACAGCCAATTTTTATGTGGCATACTCTGTATATATTTACACAATTTCATGGAAGAACTTTTACAAATTTGGTGTAGAATTGTGTGTGTGTGAATCATCCATATAATTAGTTTTTAGGGTGTAATGACAATCTTCTAGTCATCAGATTTTTTGATATTATTGTTTGTCATATTACGTTTTACAAAGTATGTCACTTATCATATCGTTTTTCATTAGAAACTTCAATGAGTGCGGTAAAGGCAAGTAGAAAACACTGGACAGAACTTCAGCGCTGTCTTTTGCAAAAAATGGAATTATCGCACGTGGTTCGGTTGTAAAACTTGTCGAGAATGCGTACCAATGTTATCACTAATATTTGTTAATTTTAATGGCAGGTTATAGGTGGTTATATATAACTTATTAAAGTAAAAATTACGAAAATGTTCAGCCGTTTCTTATAAATATAATGTTATTTACTTTCGTTTCTAGTAGCTAAACTACGCATGATAATTTTACTTTATTCGATTACCGTTTTAATAGTATTGCGAGAACCTGTTAACCATTGGTATTTTAAGTTTTAGAAAGCTGACAAACTTACATTCAACCATATCGTAGCTCATCGTTTCTAGTTACCCTTCCTTGAATCTACTAGTATTATTAAATCGCATTACGATATCAAGAAATCTGGTTTCCAATCCTGGCAGCTCGGTGTACTCACGTGTATTTATCAATTTATTTAAGTATATTTGGCCTGGCTACTTTCATAGATAGTAGCTATTGCAGAAATATAATAACGCCTCTGGAAACACTACTATGTTGTTAAAGAAAGTGCCGTGAGATACAAATCTATATTTCTGCACTTGAAGAATATTGATAGATATTAAGGTATCCTGGCCAATATCAATTCAAAAGGTTTATCCCTATTCTGGATGGGAGGTGACTGATAACGATGACGCAACGCCACATTGTAACGATGGATGTATGATAATACAGTGTAAATTAAACAAGCTGAAAGCAAAATAATTCTGGCTCTTTGCTGCAGGTCTATGTTGAATGTAGTGTACGTCAGGTCAATAAATGACTCATACCTAATAATAAGGTGCTGACTATACCTTTTTGATAAGTTAGTAAAAATCCGACAGTTTTTCAACTTAAGACTAACCGACAGCAGGAAGCTAAGACTATATTATTACGCTTAGCTATCTTGCAGGTAAATGTACAAGTCAAATTGGTGGTAAAGTCCCATGGAACTATTGTTCCCCCAAGAGCTACCTTTGATGTATTTTTATCCCAATTGATCTAATTTTGTGGCCCTTAGGGCAAAATTCCTGGCTACGTGTTCTTAATTTAAATTTTAAACTCTGGAATTATCGCAACTTTAAAATTTACTTACACATCTCATAAATTATTTTTGAAACAAATAAAAACTAAATAAATAATAAACTTTTTGGAAATTTTTAATCATAAGATCATACCTTAAATCTTAGCTCTCCAACTGGTGGTTTTGCATAAGGAATCCCCAAAAATTTATGAAACTTGTTTCCATTTAAATCTGTTCCGAAAGATCCTTCCAATGCCCCTTGGAGTGTTTTTTTTACTATTTTTCCCATTTTGTTGCTGATTCTTCTTGAAAATTGGATGGTTCCACCACGTCAACCTTCAATAAATAGAAAACTGATTTCAAGTTTAATAAAAATATTATTAAGTCAGCAAACATCCTTTAATAATAACAAAAAGATAAAAATGCTTATCTAATCTTATTAGAAAGATGTCGATTGTTTTAAGAGTTTAAGGTATAAAATAAATACTTATTGATTGCTTGCTATGGATTAGGATTGAAAATAATGATTTAATGCTTGCAACAATACATGACTTGTTCCTATAAATAGCTAATTAATAATTCTAATTGATTTTAAAGCTCAGAAATATGGAAAAACCATCTCAAGCCTAAGAAAAGCATTTTTTAAAAATTAATGATAGATATTAGTAAGTATATTTGCGTCTATATCAATAATAGATAAATAAATAAACTAAAATATATATATATATATATATATATATATATATATATATATATATATACGAAGCTGGTTTGAAAAGTCCGTGCAAAAATAAAAAACTACTTATGTGTTTGGGTAAACCTTTTTTATTTTTCGACATAGTCTCCTTTTAGGCTTATACACTTCGTCCAACGATGGTTTGTTGATCCCTTCCGAATAATAGGATTTGTCCAAGTCTGCAAAATATCCATTAGTGCCTGCAATCACCTCCTTCAATCTTTGTCCCGCCAGCCATTTCTTCAAATTGGGGAACAAATAATAGTCCGAGGGAGCCAAGTCTGGAGAATAGGGGGGATGTGAAACGAGTTGGAATCCTATTTCCATTAATTTTGCGACCACAACTGCTGAGGTGTGTGCTGGTGCGTTGTCGTGATGGAAAAGGACTTTCTTGTGGGCCAATCGCGGGCGTTTTTCTTGCAGCTCGGTTTTCAAACGGTCCAATAACGATGAATAATATTCACCTGTAATAGTTTTTTAACCCTTTTCCAGATAGTCGATGAGGATTATCCCTTGCGAATCCCAAAAGACAGTCGCCAACACTTCACACGATTCCGTTTTTGGTCAAGCGTGAGCAATCGCGGCACCCATCTTGCGGATAGCTTTCTCATGTCCAAATGTTTATGCAAAATATTATGTACCCGTTCAGTCGAGATGCCCACAGCACTAGCAATCTCACGCACCTTAACTCTTCTGTCATCCATTACCATATCATGAATTTGATCAATGATTTCTAGAGTCGTAACCTCCACAGGCCGTCCAGAACGTTCAGCGTCACTTGTGCCCATATGGCCAGTCCGAAAATTTTGAAACCACTTATAAACTGTTCTAATCGAAGGTGCAGAGTCACCATAATGTTTATCAAGCTTCTATTTAGTCTCCTGAGGCGTTGTGCCTTTCATAAAGTAATGTTTAATCACCACCACCCGAAATTCTTTTTCGTCCATTTCTTGAAAATCACTCGACTTCCTTGATTCACACGAATGCCAAACAGAAAGAAATAGACCAATATGGCTGAAACTTGATGTGCGTTCATTCAAGAGATGCTACTAACTAAACATGACCTCGATGAACAAAACGCGCCGGTGGTGCCATCTCTCGGACTTTGCACGAACTTTTCAAACCAGCCTCGTATATATATATATATATATATATATATATATATATATATATATATATATATATATATATATATATATATATATATATATATATATATATATAAATATATAAATTTATATGTATATATATATATATATAAATATATATATAAATATATATAAATATATATATAAATATATATATATATATATATATATATATATATATATATATGTATATATATATATATATATATATATATATATATATATATGTATATATATATATATATATATATATATATATATATATATATATATATGTATATATATATATATATATATATATATATATATATATATATATATATATATATATGTATATATATATATATATATATATATATATATATATATATATATACATATATATATATATATATATATATATATATATATATATATATATATATATATATATATATATATATACTAGCCGGGCCCGCGGCTCCGCTCGCGTGGACTTGATTCACTACTACCGTCACTGCTTATTCCTTATGTTACCCAACGTAATAAAATATCTCCCATTATTTCTCCTTATCTCCCAACATTTCTCCTTATTTCCCATTATCTCTACATAATTTCCATTATCTAGGCTTATCTCTGCTCATCTCCCATTATTTCTCCTTATCTCCATTTATCTCACCTTATTTTCCATTATCTAGGCTTATCTCGACTTATCTCCCATTATTTCTCCTTATCTCCCATTATTTCTACTTATCTCCCATTATCTCACCATAACTCCCATTATTTAGACTTATCTCTGCTTATCTCCCATTATCTCTCCTTATCTCCCATTATTTATACTTATCTCCCATTATCTCACCTTATCTCCCATTATCGAGGCTTATCTCGACTTATCTCCCATTATTTCTCCTTATCTCCAATTATCTCACTTTATCTCCCATTATCTAGGCTTATATCGAATTATATAGAACATATGTATAAATTTATAAAAACACGTAAATCGGATAAGTGGTTCTCGAGTGATAAGCGCACTAACGGACAGACAGACAGAGAGACGTTGCATTTTATATATATTGTATTCTTTGCTACATGATATTGCATATTTAATTCTTTAGGGAGTGTATTGCAAGAGAACGCGCTAGCGGCAAACTTTTTTTCTCCGACTTAATTCACTATTATCGTCACTGCTTATTCCTTATGTCACCTAATAAAATGTAGCCTATAACCTGGCCAGAGAACATACGTATGGTTAAAAAAAAGCACGTAAATCGGATAAGTAGTTCTGCAGTGATAAGCACACTAACGGACGGACAGACAGATGGACAGACAGACGGACAGAGAGACATTGCATTTTATATATATTATAGATATTCTCTGCTACATAATATTGTTCCATATTTAATATTTTGGACTGTGTATTGCAAGAGAACGCGCTAGCGGCAAACTTTGTCCAACTTCATTTACTATTTATTGTCACTGCTCATTCCTTATGCTACCTATCGTAATAAAATATAGCCTATAACCTGGCCGGAGACGATATGTATGTTTAAAAAAAAAAAAGTACGAAAATCTGATAAGTGATTCTCCTGTGATAAGCGCACTAACGGACAGACAGACAGACAGAATACGTTGCATTTTATATATATTATAGATGTAATAAAATATATACCTATAACCTGGTCAGAGAACATATGTATGAATTTAAAAAATCACGTAAATCGGATAAGTGGTTCTCGAGGGATAAGCGCATTAACGGACAGACAGACAGACAGACAGACAAACATTGCATTTTATATATATTATAGATATAGATTATTTTTATTATTATATAACCTGGCCAAAGAATATATGCATGAATTTAAAAAAAGACAGGAAAATCTGATAAGTGGTTCCTGCGTGATAAACGCACTAATGGACAGACAGAGAGACATTACATTTTATATATATTATAGATTATACATATACAGATACATAATATTGTTCCATATTTAATGGTTTAGGCTGTGTATTGCAAAGGCACGCGCTAACGCAAACTTATTTGCGACATCATTCACTATTTTACGTCACTGCTCATTCTTTATGCTACCTATCGTAATAAAATATAGCCTATAACCTGGCCAGAGAACATATGTATGTTTTTAAAAAAAAAGTACGTAAATCGGATAAGTGGTTTTTCAGTGATAGGCGCACTAACGGACAGATAGACAGACAGACAGAGAGACGTTGCATTTTATATATATTATAGATGTAATAAAATATATATCTTAAACCTGGTCAGAGAACATATGTACGAATTTAAACAATCACGTAAATCGGATAAGTGGTTCTCGAGGGATAAACGCACTAACGGACAGACAGACAGACAGAGAGAGGTTTTGTTATATTATAGGTATAGATTATTATTATTATTATATAACCTGGCCAAAGAATATATGTATGAATTTAAAAAAAGACGTAAATCGGATAAGTGATTCTCGCGTGATAAACGCTCCAGTGGACAGACAGACAGACAGAGAGACATTGCATTTTATATATATTATAGATTCTAGATATTCTCTACTACATAATATTGTTCCATATTTAATGGTTTAGACTGTGTATTGCAAGGGAACCCGCTAGCGATAAACGTTTTTTTTTTCCGACTTCATTCACTATTATCGTCACTGCTCATTCCTTATGCTACCTATCGTAATAAAATATCGCCTATAACCTGGCCAGAGAACATAGGTATGTTTTAAAAAAAAAAGTACGTAAATCGGATAAGTGGTTCTCCAGTGATAAGGTCACTAACGGACAGACAGACAGACAGAGAGACGTTGCATTTTATATATTATAGATATATATATATATATATATATATATATATATATATATATATATATATATATATATATATATATATAGCTTATTCTATCCATAATCGGATATAAGTCGCCTTTTGCATCTAATCGTGTCCTGCTAATCTTTTGTCGTCCATCCATCTTGTCTGTAGTCTACCTCTGCATCTTTTATGTTCTCTAGGCCTCTGTTCAACCATACGGCGTGTTCATCTGTTATCATTCATTCTTGCGATATGTCCAGCCCAATTCCACCTTAATATACATATTCGTTTTTATTACATCTGTCACTTTTGATCTTCCGGTTCGATTTTAGAAATACGATCTTGGAGTCGAATATTCAGCATTCTTCTCTCCACTGCTCTTTGGGTTACCTGGAGTTTTATATATTATACTTTATACAGTCAATAAAAAAAGTCTCCATACAACACCTGTTTTCTGTAGTATTTTTCTGAACTAATTAATTGGAACTATGAGAAAACATATTTAAATTAATATTTGAAACTTAGCCAATGAGGATTAGTATTAAAAACAAATATGGAACATGTTATGTAGAAGTTATATCATTGTTATAAAAATGAAAACAAAATTAATGTCAAAAAAGTCTCCATACACTTAACAGTTACCAATAATAGTTCGACGGAGTTTAACGGAAAATAACAACTTCGTTTAAATTAAAATTTAGTGGGACCGCCGCTGGCCTTCACAATATCCTGTAACCTTTTTGTCATGCTTGCAACCAACCTTTTAGTAATTTCTGCTGGCATGTTCTCCCATTCGTTCAATATTTTGTTTTTTTCTAATTCTTCTCGATTTGAAAAAATAAGTTTAATTTCCTCCCATAAATGCTCGATGGGGTCAACATCGCGTGATTGCGGAGTTGTATGAAGCTGCTGTCGCACATTATGTATCATCCATTCTCGCACCAAGTTTGTGGTATGTTTCTGATCATTGTCCTATTGGAAAATGTATCTTTTTTCGAGTGCTAATTTTCGGACACTTCCTCTTAAATTGTCTCTCAAAATGTTCAGATAAACATGTTTATCCATGGTACCATTATTAAAACGTAAATTTCTAACCCCTCCAGCGGACATGTATTCTCAAAGCAGAACACTGCCACCCCCCTTGTTTCACCGTGGAACAAATGTTCTTAATATCGAATTCCTATGTTTTTGGTGTGCTAAGTCCAAAAATAATAATAAAAAAGTCGTATCACCTACCAATTTTCCACATTTTAATATTCAAAATGTAAAAAGTTTATTTTTTATCATTTGAATGTTATTAGGTTCGCAATAAAATCAGAATTTTATAAGGTTGGCAGTAAAATCAAATGTTATTAGGTTGGCAGTTCCGATAAATCTCACAGCAGTTTGTTTTTCTTCCAGTTAATATAACCTCGCATTGCAGTGTTTAACCCATGTGCTTTAATTCACACTTAAAGTATGGCTAATCGTGGTTGTAAAAACTCTCCCAACACTTTTTGTTATATATGTGGTAACTTTGTAGTTAAAAAACATCAAAGAAACATTACTGAGTTTGTAAAAAAAGTATACTTTTCATATTTTGGTGAAGAAATCGGTAATCAAGAAAAATGTTTGGCTCCTCACAAAGGAGCATTATGTTGGTGTCGAGAATTTTAGGAAATCGTATAAGAAAGAAAAGAAAGCTTTTAGATTTACAGTACTCATGGTATGGGAGAGAGCAAGAAAATCATTCAAATGATTTTTAATTTTGCAGCGTTGATATTTCTAAATATAACTCCAAAAATAAGAAAGTAATAGTCTATCCTAACTTTCCTTCAGCTAATCGGCCGGTAGGACATTCACCGGGACTTCCTGTCCCTGAGCCACCTCAGTCTATTAATGACATTTTGCAGTCTAGTCCCGTATTTAATGAAAGTCGGCCGGATGATGATGAGTTTCAATGTTCTCTAGAAAATTTAAAACCACAGTTGTTTATACAAGCTGAGTTAAATGATTTAGTGCGAGATTTGGGTTTGACTAAGGAAAAAGCAGAATTGCTTGGTTCTAGGCTGAAAGAAAAACATTTATCTGGAACATCTATTTATTTATTTTTTTTAAATCTTTTATTTAATTTAATTATTTATAATTTAATTATTTAATTTTCCCTATTTTGAAATTTAATCGATGTCATATTGTGATAGAACTTTGGGTGATACAAAAAAACAGATACGGTTTCAGCATACAAAAATACATAACATATTGGTTTAAAAAGTTTTTTCAAATATTTTTTTTTGTTGGCCTGTGTTATTATACTTGTTATAAACAATATAAGTTTTAGGTCATTTTTTTTCAAAAATTCATAATTCGGAAACTGATTTTTTTATGAAAATTCTATTTGCGACAAAAATAGCCAGAAACATTATGAATTAAAAAAAAAAAAGTTCTTAACCACTTATCGACAATAGGTTTGATTCCGTAGATGCGCCAATGTTTTCTGCCGAATATGAAAAAAAAAAATCTCGCCCCATCGTTTGACCAACAAATGGCGTTAATTTTTATGAGCGAAGGCGTAGTTCAAAGTGGCGTGGCGCAACGTAGTGTTATTAGACGCATATATAATTCAAGATAATCGTATGTTTAGATAAATATTAAGGGTTAACAAACACAGTAATTCTTTAATTAGAAATCGTTTAAGTTTCACGGAAAAATACACTTTTTAAAAAATTTTCATCTAAAAAATCCGTAGTAATTGAGAAATCTTGTCGTTATATCAGATTAATGGGTTACATCATAACTAGCAAATCTATCATCTTTCAAATAAATTTTACAACATATCTTTTCATTAATTGGTACATAACTGTGGAATTGACGTGTGTTTGGAATTGATTGTGCTCGATTAAAACGAGTTTTCAGGAATCTCTCATTAGTTTCATATTGCAGTTTTGTACAACAATCAAATTTTATATTCTTAAAAAACTTTCAAACCCAAATATACAGACCCTCGGTATTGAGAATTTTCGCACCATCAATTTGACGTAAACTTGCAAAATATGCTTGGCGTTTTACGGTACCACCTATACCATCACATGCACCTTTACTGTTCGAAGTAGCAAAAAAGCCCCCTTGCTTCTACATTAAAATCTAATCTATGTTTTAACAAATTTATTTAACAAGAGGTTGTTCGCGTACATTAAAGAAAATCACGGTTGTTAAAGTGTCAAAAAATTATTTTATTTTGCGGATGGATCTTGTGCTCAATACAAAAATAAATTCAATTTTTCTACTTTGTTAAAGTATAAGTTAGATATTCATGTAGAAACGGTAAAACCTTGAATTATATGCGCGTTTAATAACACTATGTTGCGGCACGCAGCTTTGTACTGCGCTACACCGGCGCCGCGTTCAACGTGGCGCCTTCGCTCATAAAAACTAACGCCATTTGAAGGTCAAATGAGGGCCAAAAGATTTTTTTTTTTCATTTTCTGCAGAAAAAATTGGTGCTTCTACGGAATCAGACCTACTGTCGATAAGTAGTTAAAAACCTTATTAAATTCCAATTTGTTTATAATAAAATAATTTTTTTGTCTTAAAAAAAAAATTCATTATGCAATTTTTTTTTTTTGAAATTCATAATATTTCTGGCCATTTTTGTCTGAACTAGAATTTTCATAAAAAAAAATCAGTGAATTTTTGAAAAAAAAAATTGATTTCAAACTTGTTTTGTTTATAACAATTATAATAATCAATATCAACTGAAACCTACCAATATGTAGTATTAAAATAAAGCATTATTTTTAGGTTTCCGAAATATCGGGTCGGAGGTGTTCCGTTTCACGAATTTTCACCCAGATGTCTGGTTAAAAATGATGACTCAACTCGCAACAGGGTTTATGTGCCGGCTCTATCGGTCACGAAGTGATACTAACTTTAGAACACTTTCCGCTTCTTTTTCAGACACCATCAATTATGTATAGAATAATTATCCCAGGCCGAAATTGTCATTCTTGATGACTTTAATATCCACATCATCTGGCTTAAGGGTTCAAATTATGATCGACGAACAAGGCCGTGAAGCTGAATCATTCTCAGTCAGTTGTGGCTTTATTCAGCTTATCGACGAACCAACACGAATTTTTGATTATGATAAAGCGTTAGCTAGTGTTCGTGACCACCTACCTACCACCTATCCAGATATTTACACTGAAACCTAACAAGATTTGGCACTACAAATTTTTGACACTACACTACAAAACTATTCCTTAAATGTTTACATCCTCGTTCGTACCCAGAAAAGATGCAAAGAAATTACCGCCGAAACCAAGGAGGTATATAATTAGAGAATTAAAAACAAACTTCTTTCCTGCCTCAACAATTCCACCTCCTTTTGGTCAGTCGCTAAAGTTATTAGTAAAAATTTTCTTAAATTCACTTTATTATCACTTTCATGGCCAGATAATACTATTGCAACAACACCTGTTGAGACAGCCAACTTGTTAGCTGAACTCTTTGCTTCACATTCTACTCTAGAATTCCGAGGAAAAACAATATTCACTATTCTTAATGTGCAGTCAAGGATGCCCGATATTGTCAGCATGTCATAAAATGTATTTTAATGAAACTCGATACCAAAAAAGCTTTTGAAGCCGATGGAATATCTGCCATAGTATTCAAAAAAATATTTCCTTATTACTGGAAATGCATTACAGTTTAGCAGATAATAATACCGAAAATTGTGGAAAAGGATATCAGTTAACATCTTCTAAAATATTTAAAAGGATTTAATATTATTAGCGATCGTCAATATAGCTTTTATAAGCAATAGGGTTTTCGCTATTCTCTTTTTATATGTATGAAGATACATTTTTATCCCACAACAACTTTTTTTTACCTTGTGATTCATTCGTCTTATCTTTTGTCTGCATATAGTGTTTCTGTCAACAATGCTTCCCAAAATTTTAAAAATCTTAAAATCTGCCTCTTTAACATGAAAATCTTTATCCAATGGAATTTTAAATCAGTTTCTGACTTTACCACTAAATATTCGTAATACCATATGCTTGTACTTTTTATAGAACCTTGTTAATATAAATTCTAAATTAGCTACGTCTTTAGTTAGAACTTGATCTTTTCGCAAATTTAAGGGTAAATAAATGATGCTCTTGGATTGGATACCTATGTTTTCGCTGCTACTCTTCTGTTGCTTTAAAACTCATTATGCATATGTATTAAATACCATTGAGCACAAACTGTTTACTGTAACTGTAGACTCTGACAAGTAGTTATGTTGTTCCGTAAGTGTAATATTTTTATCTTCAATGATGTATCCAGGTTTTATCAGTACTTCTTAGCGTAGTGTCCTAAGCTTTCATGAGATCGATAAATGCTTCATGTAATTTACAATTAACTATAATTTTCTTTTCGCAATGTAATGAGAGTTCATAAATTGTCGATACGAGGACGTTCTGGCATAAATCAGTTGTCTCTTAATCAAGTACGAGTGTTTTTTTTTTTTCCAGTCGCCCGCGATGAAATCGGAACACAAGAAATCCATAATGTAAATGCAATTATTACAGAAGTGTTAATTAAATTATAGTCGCCTATAGGATACCTAAAAACTAGTTGGATACAATAATTGACAGATAATTTAAACAATATATTCTCAATAGGAAAATTTCTGACTGATGTCACACATCTTTGAAATAACGCAATTGAATATTATGGAGAATTTCAAGCAATTGCACTTGGGTATATCCAAGGCATTCAATCGCGTTTGGCACGACGAATTGTTGTCTAAGCTACACTATTATAATATGTCATAAAGGTTTTGTTTATGTTCTTTAAGAGTGGTAGTTCACGGGTTTCTTTTTGATACCTTCACTATCAACACTGTTGTGTCTTCCAAGACTCCATACTATCTAATACTCTGTGTCTCCTTT
This sequence comes from Pachyrhynchus sulphureomaculatus, assembly GCA_019049505.1. NCBI lineage: Eukaryota > Metazoa > Arthropoda > Insecta > Coleoptera > Curculionidae > Pachyrhynchus > Pachyrhynchus sulphureomaculatus. The sequence continues at coordinate 116,624,283 of CM032453.1, forward strand.
ACATTAACGATCTGTTGGAAAGGATCAGGATGAAATCAACAGCTTTGCAGACGTTAGTACACTTATTATTTCATTTACTTTAAACAATCGAACTTCGGACATTCATATAAATCATGAATCACACATGGTACGGCGAGACGTGGCGGCTGCATATATCGTTAATTTTTTGAATTACTGTTGACAATGCATACTTACGAGGCTGGTTTGAAAAGTCCGTGCAAAGTCCGAGAGATGGCACCACCGGCGCGTATCGAGCTCATGTTTAGTTAGTAGCATCTCTTGAATGAACGCACACCAAGTTTCAGCCATATTGGTCTATTTCTTTGTGTTTGGCATTCCTGTGAATCAAGGAAGTCGAGTGATTTTCAAGAAATGGACGAAAAAGAATTTCGTGTGGTGGTTAAACATTACTTTATGAAAGGCAAAACGCCTCAGGAGACTAAAGAGAAGCTTGATAAACATTATGGTGACTCTGCACCTTCGATTAGAACAGTTTATAAGTGGTTTCAAAATTTTCGGACTGGCCATATGGGCACAAGTGACGCTGAACGTTCTCGACGGCCTGTGGAGGTTACGACTCCAGAAATCATTGATCAAATCCATAATATGGTGATGGACGACAGAAGAGTTAAGGTGCGTGAGATTGCTAGTGCTGTGGGTATCTCGACTGAACGGGTACATAATATTTTGCATAAACATTTGGACATGAGAAAGCTATCCGCAAGATGGGTGCCGCGATTGCTCACGCTTGACCAAAAACGGAATCGTGTGAAGTGTTGCAACGATGGTTTGCAGCTGTTCCAGAAGAATCCGGAGGACATTAAGCGTCGTTTCGTCACTGTGGATGAAACATGGATACATTACTATACTCCTGAGACCAAACAACAATCTAAACAATGGGTTACCAAGGGGGAATCTGCACCAAAAAAAGGCGAAGACCGTTCCTTCGGCCGGAAAGGTTATGGCGACTGTCTTTTGGGATTCGCAAGGGATAATCCTCATCGACTATCTGGAAAAGGGTAAAACTATTACAGGTGAATATTATTCATCATTATTGGACTGTTTGAAAACCGAGCTGCAAGAAAAACGCCCGCGATTGGCCCACAAGAAAGTCCTATTCCATCACAACAACGCACCAGCACACACCTCAGCAGTTGTGGTCGCAAAATTAATGGAAATAGGATTCCAACTCGTTTCACATCCCCCTATTCTCCAGACTTCGCTCCCTCGGACTACTATTTGTTCCCGAATTTGAAGAAATGGCTGGCGGGACAAAGATTTTATTCAAGCGAGGAGGTGATTGCAGACACTAATGAATATTTTGCAGACTTGGACAAATCCTGTTATTCGGAAGGGATCAACAAACTAGAACATCGTTGGACGAAGTGTATAAGCCTAAAAGGAGACTATGTCGAAAAATAAAAAAGGTTTACCCCAAACACATAAGTAGTTTTTATTTTTGCACGGACTTTTCAAACCAGCTTCGTATAATAGTTATTTGTATTGTTAGTAGACAAGAGTTTCAGAGACATATAAATTAAAGGAGAGAGAAACTGATATGGAGATTTTTCTTGATGAGGGTTACCGACATTCAATTTTTTTGTAACGTATAATGCAACAATATTCGTAAAACAAAGGTGCAGGTTAACTTATTGCATGTTACTTAAAGAAAATACTAAAGTTGATAGTTTTGACAAAATAGATACGTCTATAAACATTCTTGCAAATTAAACAAAATAGTGTAGTCAGTCAATTATGTGATGCTCTGGGTAAATAACAATAATAATGTTTTAGAACATTATATTGTATGTAAAAATTTGTCGATATATATTATAGCGCATTATTGTTAAGTTCTAGAATATATCACTTGTAAATCCTACAAAACACATTTTTATAAATATTTGGAAAATTTTATATGCAAATCAACTGACACAGTTTTTACAAACTTACATTCACTTGAAACATTCTATTCACAAATTGGTCAAAATGAATAAATATTTATACACATTTTTAGACCTTTTTACTTGTAAACGAACCAAAATATACAACTTTTACGAAGCTCTAGTGCAGCTAAACATATTTTTTTATAAAGCTGTAGGTGAAAAGTCTAACTGATAGAGGTGTTTATACCGTTTTACAACGGTTTAGGTCTACAAGAAGACTGTAGGTCATCATCATTTTTGATCGCAAATTTAATAGCAATTCTCTTACATGTAAAGATATCATTACGTAGGTATATAAATACGAGCTGACAGTATTATGAGAACCAGATGGTCACGAAAAATTTAAGATAAGTCTAATCGAACGTAAGAATAAATAAGGCTCTTTTCAACCCTTGTTCAATTTAGCATTTAAAGTCAACGTCCAAGTCAAAAAGGTTTATTATTTCGGAAATCAATACAATGGACTTAGACTTACAATTCCTTGAAAAGTACAAATACGGTATGTTAAAAAAACATTCACTGGTATAAAAGCGTTACGGCTGACCGTTGTTCTGGTTTTTGGTAAGTCCTCGTACCGTTTTAAAAGGACCACATATCTTATGGAAAATGGCTCTCGGTTAAATTCGCTTAAACTTTGGTATCTTTTAGTTTTTGTTATTCTGAACAAAAGTTCCCATGGTCACAACATGATCTGACTAGCCGTTTTTGCTTTATAAGGTTCTAAGTACTATTTTTACTATTTGTAACTACTTTTTACTAACTTTTTAACCTTTTTCACGTTAAGTGTAACGGTATCATAATATAGTATTGTATCTGTATAAATGTGACCCCCATTTTTAGCATTATCCAGGATCAACGACGTGGACGTAGCACAATGGTGCCATTCCGGAATTGTCTCGTTCGTATTTGCGACGAAGCATCTGCGCATCATTTTTCAGAGAATCGGAAAAATACGGTCCCTGAATGTCAAGAATGTAATTATCTACGGCTACAACTAGTGCAGGTTTGAGAAGATGGCGACCTTTATGCACGCAGTATGATTGTCTTAAAACTCGAAAGTTGGTACTTTTTGGAATCATTATATAAGAACCATCATTGTACGATATAGCTTTTGGATTTTCCGAGGATTGTATAATTCGTTCGCAAATGCAGGTATATGACTTTCTATATATTCTAATCTGGTTGTTGCATTGAACCCTATATTTTGCGGAACGAATCGTTGCATCAATGACTTACGAACCTTTGCAATTGCAAGACTTGTGATCTATCTTGTATTATATTTAAAAATAATTGGCAAAAATTCGTCAGATGCATTTACAAAGAAACGCTAAGAGGTATTTTTTGCTGACATGTCTCGAAGTATCATATCCAGTAAGTATTAGGTCACAATACGTGAAGAGCTCGCAGAATTATTCTTTAGTAACAGAAGTCATTACTTTAAATTCCTCCTCATTAAACTTATTTTCACTGAATCTATTTTCATAATTATCATTAGCTACTATGCCTAGATTCTGCAAGAAACCCAACAATTCTTGACCTTTTAAGACATATGGTAAGCTCTATTAATGTATCTTAATCCTTCAAGCAAATTCGGTAAAATGTATCCTTGTTCATTTAAATGTAATGGGTAGCATCTAACATTATTTGGTATATAAATATATTTCTTTATATAAACATTTGTCCTGCTTTGAATAGAGAGCCTCTGTACATTATTTGGTGAATTACATATAAGACGTGAGCAACTTGCTGTGTGCGTTAAAACATTAAGTCTGAAGCATATGGGATCTCTTTCCACATCGCGCATTTCTGCATTGATAGACCAGCTACAGTTAAAACATATTCGTGTATCTATGACTACCTCGAGTTGTGGATAATTTTTTACTTCACGACGCCGAATAGCCAATTCGCATTTGCTTTCATTCTGTTCACCAAGAAGATTTATGATTTGCCTAAAATTATAAAGTCGATTATAGACATAGCAATGACGTCTATTTCCAGCACGGACTGCAATTATGATACTGGGTACAAAAAAAACAAAACGTCTCTAATCATATGTGACTTTATACTAACGAAACAAATCATTCACGATAAAAAATGAAAAAAATGAAATAATATTTATTCCGAAAAAAGAGTTTATATCAGAAGATCTACCAGAGGTATTGAAGTTCAGATACTATTAATGCAAAATACGTTTAATATTCTCAATTGTAAAATATTCTGAATCGAATTATTCCATTTGGACCCTGCACATCTTTTAGAACAAAAAGTTTTACTGTATCATTATATATCAATGATCAAACCATAATATTACATATTTCATGAAAATAAAACATGTTCTTAGCAGCTGTTGACCACTTCATTATTGGTAAAGTGCTATGTGTAGTGTATCTGTATACTTTGTTCGGCGAGAGAATGGCCTCGTTCTGTGTATAGGTAGGCAAAGAGGGGATAGCCTGACGCCCTACTCGACACAGTGCTTCAAACCTGAGGACGCGACTCGAGGAGAAGCTGATAGTGGGAGCGGGGGTCACATTTATACACATACAATACTACACTATTATACTGTTACATTTAACGTGAAAAAAGTTAAAAAGTTAGTAAAAAAGTAGTTACAAATAGTAAAAATAGTTTCACATACGTATACAATTGAGCCATTATTACCAATGCTTGAAACCTTATAGAGCAAAAACGGCTCATCAGATCATGTTGTGCCCATGGGAACTTTTGTTCAGAATAACAAAAACTAGAAGATAGCAAAGTCTGAGCGAATTTAACCGAGAGCCATTTTCCATAAGATATGTGCAGGGTCCTTTGAATGCATCATTTTTAGTTGCTTTTCATTATGGTCTAATTTGTTCTTTTGTGTGTATTGTGTCTTTTTGTGTTTTTAGTGTTCTCACTTATAAGATCACTTCGGTGTCTGTCCGTCTGTCTGTCCGTCCGTCTGACTGTCACACCCCATTTTCTCCGAAACTATTTGACATAGAAAGTTGAAATTTGGTATTAATATAGGAATTGATGACCTTATCAGAGCCGTGTAGTTTTGAAAGTTAAATTTTGGCTTAAGGGGTTAGTTTTAGGGGCTCAAATAGGAAGTGAAAAAAAAAAATTTACTAGGCATCGAGTGGGGCGTCAAATGAAAGCTCGTAAAAACACGAGTAAAAATATATATAATGTCATACTTGCGCACACTTTTCTTTGAATTATTTTTAAAAAATCGCGAAAAATCGCCGCCCACCCCTTATCTCGAAAAGTACTGATCAAAAAAAAAAATTCTGGAATATTCTCCACGGGGTGTAGATTGAACGAAAATTATCACGAGTGCATTACCTTTAATAATTTATCTGGTATATAAAAAAACAAAAATTTCAGGGCCATCAGTTTTTCAGTAAAGATCGGAAACAAATTTTGTTTTATAGAATACATATGTTCTCTGGCCAGATTATCACAGGGGAACAGCTGTTTTGGTGTCGAGTTTTTTTGAGCTGATTCTATATCAATTTGATGTCCTGAATTCAAATAACGTATTCATTTGTACCTAGGAGCTCAAATTTTTAAGATATACAATTTTAGAGAAATATAAGTTACATTATTGTAACTCAAATCCGTAAGTGTAGTAAACAAAAGTAGATACGAAATTTTTATTTTAGTTATACAAAATACAATATTATGTCGTATTTACAAACAAAAAAAAAACATTGAAGAAATGAAATAGTCACTCAACACTTGGAAAGCTTCTTTTCCGCGACATTCTTGAATGTTTTTTTAAACAGTCCCTTTTTAAACTCCAGCAGTAATCTGCCATCATGTGCATGTCCCATCTTCCTTGGTAGCGGTCCTCCATAACTTTAATATCTTGGTGAAATCTTTCACCTTGTTCCTCACTCATGTCTCCTAAATTTTCTGGAAAACGGTCTAAGTGGCTGTGTAAATAGTGTATTTTAATACTCATATTGCACTCTAAGGATTTGAAACTATTAAGCATCTTGTTAACCATTTCAACATAGTTTTGAGCTTTATGTTTGCCTAGAAAATTTTCTACAACTGCAACAAATGATGTCCAAGCTTCTCGTTCAACTTGATTCATTGAATTTATGAAGGCAGGATCCTTAATTAATTGTCTTATTTGTGGGCCGTCAAATATCCCTGCTTTGAGTTTTTCTGTGCTCAACTGATGCATTTTTACCCCTATATATGCAAAACAAGACCCATTCTTACCAAGAGCCTTTACAAATTGCTTCATTAAGCCCAACTTTATATGTAACGGAGGAAGTATGATTTTTTCTCTTTCAACCAAAGCGTCGTTAATGACATTCTTTTCCCCAACGTCCATGTTTTCTCTCTGAGGCCAATCTTTTCTAACCCAGTGGTGTGTTTTGTCCCTACTATCCCAGAGGTACAAGAAACATGGATATTTCGTGTAACCACTTTGCTGCCCAAGAAGAAAGTTTACCATTTTTAAGTCTACACAAATCATCCATTGATGTTCGTAATACTTTATCTTCTGCAAGACCAAAGCTATGGTATTATATTCTTCTTTCAGTTTCGTTGAGTGAGCTAGTGGTATTGAACCATATTCATTCCCATTATGTAGAAGGACACATTTTAAACTTCGCTTTGAACTGTCAATAAATAGGCGCCAATCATCTGGAATATATTCAGAAAGTCCCATTTCTTTCATGAGTCCCCTAATTTCGTGACAAAATACAAGATTGTCTTCTTGAGAAAAGAATGGTAGCAGATCTTTTCCTCTTGTACGGTAAAAGGTAATTTTGGTTCCTTGTTCCAGTAAATTTTTGTCGTTCAACCTAGAAGCCAGTACTTCAGAAGCTTTTTTCGATAAATTGAGATCCCTGGTGAGATCATTTAATTCATTTTGATTGAAGCGTTGAGGTGATGACGTCCCCTCATGGTCACTGTTAGTTTCATTAGCATCAGAACTTTTATTAGCATCAGAAGAGCGATCAGAGGGAAAATATTCGTCATCAGAGATATGTGGTAGCTGATGAAATGTTGGAATCGGTATTTCATCTGAGTGCGGGATAGGGCGTATTGCCGAGTTTAAATTGGGATAAGTCCACTTACTGCGGTTATTTCGATTGATTCCATTAGTATTTACTAAACAGAAATAACAATCAATGAAGTGGTTTTTTTTGGTTCTCTCCAAACCATTGGTACGCCGAATTTTAGACATTTTCTTTTCCCGGTAGTCCACTGCCGTAAATGCTCTGTACAAGTTTTACATACGAGATGGGGGGGCCCACGTTTTGTCCTGATCACCAAGCTTAACTCCAAAGTATCCAAGATACGCTCGCTTTACAAAGTCAGTAATAGTTTGTCTGTTTTGTTGAAACATGTATTCTCCGCATATATAGCAAAACACATCAGGTTGATTTACACAACTTCTTCTTAAACTGGAACCTGAACTCATTTTAATTCTGTTCAATAACACAAAACACTCTTTTCTTAACATAAAATAACACGCCGAATTCGATCTACTCTCATTAGTAAGAACGCACAAACTGACGAGACTTACCCGAGTTAGGTGATTAAAAGGGTCAGTTCAGGTACCTGATAGGCAATGGTTCCACTATTTATAGATTTACCTGGAATTTACTCAATTACAGACTGACAATAAAACCATTGTACCTACATTAATGAATATATAATAATTTTAGAACTCTCATAAATGAATATACTGAATAAAAACCACATTGGTAGATAAGTTGATGTATCTAAAAAAGTAGAGCTGATAGAGAAAAAACGGATTGCATGTATAGATTTAGCGTCCCAAATATAGTTAAAATCAGCTCTAAAATCCCAGGCACCAAAACAAAAATATTTTTTTGTTGCCCTGTGTTATAGAATATATTTTGTTACGTTACATACATACATATACATATACATATATATATATATATATATATATATATATATATATATATATATATATATATATATATATATATATATATATATATATATTATATATATATATATATATATATATATATATATCAATAACTTTTTTGTCTTATTATGGTTAGTCTGATTAGCCTGCTGAGTCCGTATCTGACTAGACATGTTTGTAATATGGGCTCTTAATTCGTTTATCCGAAACTATTTGTCATAGAAAGTTGAAATGTGGTAATAGTATAGGAATTGATGGCCTCATCAGAGCCGTGTAGCTTTGAAAGTTAAATTTTGACTTAAGGGGTTAGTTTTGCGGGGTGAAAAAAAAAATTAACTAGGTCATCGAGTGTGGCATCAAATGAAAGCTTGTAAAAAACCAGTAAAAAATATATATATATATATAATAAAATACTTGGGCACACTTTTCTTTGTATTATTTTTAAAAAATCGCGAAAATCGTTGTTTCCCTCTTTGTCTCGAAACGTACTGATCAAAAAATTCTAAAAAAATTCTGGAATATTCGCCACAGGGTGTAGATTGAACGAAAATTATCACGAGTGCATTACCTTTAATAATTTATCTGGTATATAAAAAAAAACAAAAATTTCAAGGTCATCAGTTTTCAGTAAAAATTGGAAACAAAATTTGTTGAAAACTCATTTGGGGTGTGTTATGTGAAGTCACTGATCATTTTGTACCTCCGTAACAAAATTTTTTATTTAAAAGCAATAAACATACGGAACACTAATTGCGCAAGTTCAACTTGCACTTGACCGGCTGTTTTTTTATTTTTACATATTTATGATTTTGATTTTTGCTGAGAAAAATTATCTCAAAAAACTCTTGATTTAATCAGGTGCTGATTAGGATGTGCCAGTGGCTTTATTTTATTATTAGTTGTTTCTCTGTCTTTCTTGTACATCCGTCGATACATTCTACTTATATTTCTACTGGAATACTTTTTGTCTACTCCGAAAATATTTTGTCCCCATATACAAAATTTAAATCAAGTCAGTCAATAAGTTTTGAAAGCGACACCTATGGAGCATCACTTAAACCAAATACTGAACACCATTTTAAAGCTCCACCTGTCATATGAACACATCCTAAATTTCAAGTCAATCTGTCAAGTCATTCATTGTTTATCAGCTGGTTAAAGTAGACGTGTTTGAGTATTTATTAAAAATGAAAAAAACAGAATATTGTGCAGTGATAAAATTCTTTGTTTTTGGATGGTTTATCGGCAACTAAAATCCATGCAAAGTTAGTGAAACTATTAAAGGAGACTGCTCCTTTATTTCCAACTGTTTATAGATGGACTCTATAGTTTAAAAGTGGTTGTATAATGATGATCCACGTTCAGGACGTCTAAAAAACGGCAACCACTGAAGAAACTGTTGTGCAAGTACAGTATATGGTAATGAGAGATTAACCATGGATGATTTAGCTGACGCTATAGGCATCTCATATGAATCAGTACATGAGATCTTATCTATTGTTTTGGGTATGAAAAAGTAATTCACAAAATGGGCGCCGCATTTGCTAACATCGGAACAAAAACGCACTCGAGAGAAACTTCTTAAACATTAGGCTCACAAAGAATAAAACTGATTTCGTGTGTCGATTTGTAACTATGGATGAGACTTGGATTCACCAGTATGATCCTGAACTGTGACAACAAACCGCACAGTGGATTGAGCTCGGTTGTTCAGCTCCAAAGCAGCCAAAGTAGTCAAAGGCATCCCAAAAATTATGGCATCAGCTTTCTGGGATAAAAAGGAATTTCGTTAATTGATTACCTTCAAACCGGTAAAACAATGATAGGAGAGTATTATTGCAATTTTTTGGACCAGCTGGATGAGAAAATTCGTGAGAAATGGTCCGGCTTGCAGAAGAAAAAGTAATCTTTCATCATGACAATGCACTTGCTCACAGAGGTGCTTAGGCAACGGCAAAACTGGTCGGATTAAAATACGAATTGTGGGAACATTCACCCTATTTGCCAGATCTGGCTACATCTGACTTCTGTCTGCTCCCAAACCTCAAAACATTTCTACATGGGAAGCGTTTTTTTCAACAAATGATGAGATGATAGCATCTGTAGATAGGTATTTTAAAAGTCTTCCGAGAAACTACTTCAGAGATAAGCTAAATAAATTGGAAAATTGCTGGAAAAAATGTATTTAGATTAAGGGAGATTATACTGAAGAATAAATGTTTTTCGGCTCATTAATTCATCTTGTTACATTCCCACTTTCAGAACTTATTGACTGACCTATAATAGCATTCAATTTTACTGATAAGAAAAAATTAACAATGTCAAATATATATCATATCATATTTTTATAAATTTTTCTGTTTTTCAATACCTTAACCTAAGCGGATTAAACAAATATAACGTTTATAATTGACCTCGTTGAAATTAAGAGATTTTGATGTTTAAGTAATAAAAATATTTACTTACTATTTGTCTAATGAATCGAAAAAGAAGCCTCAATTAAGACAAACCGATGCAATTCACAATAGATCTACATAGTACTCTTTTAAAATCTAGGTTGTAAATGACCAGTTTATTGGCTTTGATTAAATAAGTATCCTTATGAATTATTACTGTTTACTCCTAAAATGCTACAGGCAAGAATTTTACCAGTCGTTTGTACAATGGAAATGAGGCAGTACATACGGGAGATTTGAAAAGCAAGTATACGCTATGTCAACGCATAAGCTTTAGAGTTACAGGATGGGGTTTAAATGCGTTTCTATTTACTGTATGCTACGAATCAGGTATTTAGTTGAGTTATTATGCAACAACAAAGTGTGCCCGGAAGTGACGATTCACGGTGTACTTATAAAGTAGACTCAAGTCAACAACTTTTTTTTTGATATTTCAAAAAAATCATGGTCTCTGGTGTATTTCTAAAGGCCCGCCAAGATGTTTTAACAATCTCTATTATAGAACTACATATATATATATATATATATATATATATATATATATATATATATATATATATATATATATATATATATATATATATATATATATATATAACTAATTAATTGAAGCTATGAGAAACCCAACATTCCGGAGGTTTAGTAACGTATTTACTAGCAAAACCTAGTCGTTTTTGCGATTAGCTTCCGAAATTAACGGCTTCTTCCTGGCTGCAGACCCCTTATAGCCTGCCCTGTGTAAACAATTTCTCACTGGTTGTGAACATTTTCCGAAAATAGTTCCCGTACTTCTTTTAATTTTGGTGCACTTTTCGTGGGATCTATAATTATTTGTCTAACAATACTGGCCTCTTCATGTGGAGTCAATTTCTTGGCCGAATTTTATAGGAACCCGTTGTTTTATACTGGTTTACAATGTACTGAACAGTAGCATGCGACTTTTTAACAATTTTTTCTATATTTCTGTACGTTTTTCCATCTTTCCACAAATCAATTATGATCTTTCGAACTTGAAATGTAATTTCACAATTTCTCTCGCTCATTTTTAATACTACTTTGAAAATCCACTGCAAAATTACTAGTACCAAGTGACAAATTATAAAATACTAGCCGGGCCCGCGGCTCCGCTCGCGTGGACTTGAGTCACTACTATCGTCACTGCTTATTCCTTATGTTACCCAACGTAATAAAATATCTCCCATTATTTCCCCTTATCTCCTAATATTTCTCCTTATCTCCCATTATCTCTACATAATTTCCATTATCTAGGCTTATCTCTGTTCATCTCCCATTATTTCTCCTTATCTCCCATTATTTCTCTTTATCTCCCATTATCTAACCTTATTTCCCATTATCTAGGCTTATCTCGACTTATCTTGCAATATTTCTCCTTATCTCTCATTCTTTCTCCTTATCTCCCATTATCTCACCATAACTCCCATTATTTCTCCTTATCTCTGCTTATCTCCCATTATTTCTCCTTATCTCCCATTATTTATACTTATCGCCCATAACTCACCTTATCTCCAATTGTCGAGGCTTATCTCGACTTATCTCCCATTATTTCTCCTTATCTCCCATTATCTCACCTTATCTCCCATTATCTAGGCTTATATTGAATTATATAGAACATATGTATAAATTTATAAAAACACGTAAATCGGATAAGTGGTTCTCTAGTGATAAGCGCACTAACGGACAGACAGACAGAGAGACGTTGCATTTTATATATATTATATTCTTTGCTACATGATATTGTTCCATATTTAATGCTTTAGACAGTGTATTGCAAGAGAACGCGTTAGCGGCAAACTTTTCTCCGACTTGATTCACTATTGTCGTCGCTACTTATTCCTTATGTCACCTAACGTAATAAAATATATCCTATAACCTGGCCAGAGAACATACGTATGTTTAAAAAAAAAGCACGTAAATCGGATAAGTGGTTCTCCAGTGATAAGGGCACAAACGGACAAACATGCATTTTATATATATTATAGATATCCTTTGCTACATGATATTGTTCCATATTTAGTGGTTTAGGTAGTGTATTGCAAGAGAACGCGCTAGCGGCAAACTTTTTTCCGATTTGATTCACTATTATCGTCACTGCTTATTCCTCATGTTACCAAACGTAATAAAATAAAGTCTATAACCTGGCCAGAGAACATATGTATATTAAAAAAAAGCACGTAAATCGGATAAGTGGTTTTCCAGTCAAAAGCGCACTAACGGATGAACAGACAGACAGACAGACAAATGGAGAGACGTTGCATTTTATATATATTATATATATAGATTATTATTATTATTATATAACCTGGCCAAAGAATATATGTATGGATTTAAAAAAAGATACATAAATCGGATAAGTTGTTCTCACGTGACAAACGCACTAATGGACAGACAGACAGACAGAGAGACATTGCATTTTATATATATTATAGATTATAGATATTCTCTGCTACATAATATTGTTCCATATTTAATGGTCTAGATTGTGTATTGCAAGAGTACGCGCTAGCGGCAAACTTTTTTCCAACTTCATTCACAATTATCGTCACTGCTCATTCCTTATGCTACTTATCGTAATAAAATATAACCTATAACCTGGCCGGAGAACATATGTATGTTTTAAAAAAAAAAGTACGAAAATCGGATGAGTGGTTCTCCAGTGATAAGCGCATTAACGGACGAACAGACAGACAGACAGAGATACGTTGCATTTTATATATATTATAGATGTAATAAAATGTATATCTATAACCTGGTCAGAGAACATATGTATGAATTTAAAAAATCACGTAAATCGGATAAGTCGTTCTCGAGGGATAATGCACTAACAAACAGACAGACAGTGAAACGTTGCATTTTATATATATTATAGATATAGATTATTATTATTATTATATAACCTGGCCAAAGAATATATGTATGAATTTAAAAAAAAAGACATGTAAATCGGATAAGTGGTTCTCGCGTGATAAACGCACTAATGGACAGACAGACAGACAGAGAGACATTGCATTTTATATATATTGTAAATTATAGGTTATAGATATTCTCTGCTACATAATATTGTTCCATAATTAATGGTTTAGGCTGTGTATTGCAAAGAAACGTGCTAGCGGCAAACTTTTTTCCGACTTCACTCACTATTTTACGTCATTGCTCATTCCTTATGCGACCAATCGTAATAAAATATAGCCTATAACCTGGCCAGAGAACATACGTATGTTTTAAAAAAAAGTACGTAAATCGGATAAGTGGTTCTCCAGTGATAAGCGCACTGACGGACAGACGGACAGACAGACAGACAGACAGACAGACAGACGTTGCATTTTATATATATTATAGATGACCGAAAATGATTGATTTGTTTTCAATTTAGCGAGCAAGCTTAATAAAATGCAGCTGATTTTAACGTGTTTTTTTCAGTGAAGTTCTTGAGTGTATGGAGACTTTTTTGACATTAATTTTTTTTACAATTTTATAATAATGATATAAATATTAATTTAAACATGTTTTCTCATAGTTCCAAATAATTAATTAAACATAACAGAAAAATAATATAGAAAGCAGGTGGTATATGGCGACTTTTTACACTGATTATATATATATATATATATATATATATATATATATATATATATATATATATATATATATATATATATATATGTATACGAGGGCTGTAAGATAAGTATCTGGCTTCGGTCAGAGATGACGCTACTACTATTTAAAAAAGTATATTTTTCGTAAACATAACTTTTCACAAGAATCTTGTTAAATTTTCAAATCGCTTCGTGATTTATTTTGGGAGTAGCAGCTATCCACAATATAGTGATAAATGATCGGAGAGTGGGAATTTCAATCGAATAGGGGCAGAACATTTTAAAAACTCATTTGGATATAAGAAAGCTTTCTGAAAGATGGGTGCCGCGATTGCTTACAATTGACAGTAAATATGCAAGTGCAACTTCAAAAGAATGTTTGGCAATATTAAAGCGCAATCGGAATGATTTTTGGCGTCGATTTAAGACTGTTGACGAAACATGGATTAATCACAGCACACCAGAGACCAAAGAACAGTTCATATGGTGGATTTTTTGTGAAAAACCGACGTCAAAGAAGTCCCAGGCGACTTCATCTGCCAACAAATTCATGATCGCAGTGTTTTGGGATGCACACGGCATAATTCACGTTGATTAAAAAGGGCAAAACGATTAATGAAGAATATTATGTCAACTTATTGGATTGTTTCAAGAAAAAAACGTCCGCATTTGGCGAAATTTTCGCTTGTACCAATAATTCCCGGTCCTTTTGGTCAGTCGCTAAGGGAGTTAGTCAAAATTTCACCAAATCCACCAAACCACCACTCACATGACCAGATAATTCTATTGCAACGACACCTGTCGAGAAAGCGAACTTGTTGGCTGAACTCTTTGCTTCACATTCTACTGTCGATTTCCAAGGAAAAACACCACTAACTATTCCCATAGTGCAGTCAAGGATGCTCAATATTGTCTTCAGACAACGTATCATAAAGCGTATCTTAATGAAGCTAGACACCAAAAAAGCTTCTGGCGCTGACGAAATACCTGTGCGAGGGAACTAACACCAGTTTTCTGTAGACTTCAACCTATTCTACAGAAAGGGAATATTTATTTCCTGTTGGAAATGTGCCACAGTTCAGCCGATACCTAAAAAAGGCAAGAAGACCTTGCCAAATAACTACCGACCAATCGCACTGCTTTCAATAATATCGAAACTCATGGCGAATGCTATCATTATTAGCGGTCACCAATATGGCTTTCGTAAAAATAGATCAACAGGAGATCTTCTGACTTATGTAACACACCTTTGGAACAACGCAATTGAACACTTTGGAGAATCTCGAGCGGTTACTCTTGACATATCCAAGGCATTCGACCGTGTTTGGCATGATGGGCTGTTGGCCAAGCTACGCTCTTATGGTAAGTCTGTTTGTGGTTCTCATGTGTCCTCAGAGAGCGTTCTTTACGAGTGGCAGTCGACCGATTTCTTTCTAACACTTTCACTATCAACGCCGGTATACCTCAAGGCTCCATACTATCTCCTACTCTCTTTCTCATTAACGATCTGCTGGAAAAGACCGAGAATCCAATCTACAGCTTTGCAGATGACAGTACGCTTATCTCTTCATTCACTTTAAACGCTCGGACATCGGCTACTCAGACGAATATCCGCAGACAGCAGGAAGTCATTCAACTTAACAAAGACCTGGAAGAAATTCTATCTTTGGGTGACAGTAACCAAGTGGAATTTAACGCTACAAAAACCCAGGCGGCAGTTTTTTCTAAAAAAGTTAACGTTGCTGAACCCGACATAGTTATGTCGGGGCACTCCATTCCCCTAGCATCGTCGCTCAATTTGTTGGGCGTTAATTTGGGAGCAAATATATCCAGGCATGAACATGTTGCAGGCATAGCAAGGAGAGCTTCTCAAAAGTTGGGAATATTGTTTCGAACCAGAAAGCTTTACACTCCACAACAACTGTTACTTCTTTACAAAGCTCAAATTCGACCAATTATGGAATATTGCTGCCATGCTTGGGGCTCCGCTCCCAAAGATACACTGCATTTGTTGGATTCCATTCAGAGAAGAGCTGTTCGTCTGATTGGAGACCCGGAACTGACCGGCGGCCTTGATTCGCTGGAACATCGAAGAACGGTTGGCGACTTGAGTCTGTTCTACAAGTATTTTCGTGGAAAGTGTTCGAAGGATGTAGCCCGTTTAATTCCTCCCAAAGCGGGGCATGTTAGAAATACACGTCGCGCTGGTGCTTCACATCCGAATGAAGTTCAGCTTGTTACTCCGCGTACAACGCCTTTCAAGCAGTCTTTTATATGGAGAACATCTTCACTTTGAAATAATTTGCCCAGCGCTGTGTTTCCCACCGAGTACAATTTACAGCGATTCAAGAACAATGTGAATAGCTTTTTTCGCACACGTGCCGCTCCTGGAGCGCTGTAGGGACTTCCCTGCAGCATGTGTGCTAGACCCATAAAAAAAGTTGTATTATTGGGATGTTGTTTCGCTTTGTACTTAAGGGAGATTCCATTTTACAACACTTTAAACAAAATAGTGTCCAATCCAAGAATGGGGTAAAAATAATTTCACAAAAAAAAAATTATAAAATATTATTTCTCTGACTCGCTGTAAACATTTGAGAGAGAAAATGAAATGAAAATTAAAAACTGACCGATTTCTAACTCAGTCTCTCCAATAGATCAATGTAGTAGGTTAGTGTTCAGATAAAAACTGTAATAATTATAGTACAGAAAGTATTTCACTTCTACTTTGAGTGATATAACGACCTGAGAGATAATATTTTTTGATTAATAATTCACACTTAGGATTTAATTTCTCTTTCAGAAGTTTCGTAGAACGTACAATTTATCTTCTTTCGTTTTAAATGGAAGGTAAAGTGCTTTAATTTATATCTTGTACTTGAAAATTAAGTAGATTTTTGTCATACTTTCTTTAGAATTTCCTTTGTTTATATCCCAAAGATAATATCTTTATCTTCTAAAATAAACACAGTTTAACCTAAATTTTATTATTTAAAGTATTTCATCCCGTTGTGTTATTTTTTGAGGATTTCGAAAGACAAAATTTTTGAGTACATAAATTTCGCTGGCAAGATTTACGAAAGTAAAATTTTTGGAACAGCTAAATTTTACTTCATTCCTTTAAAAGAATGAAATCGAACGCAATATTTCCTACTCAAATTTGATTTCCTCTATCATTACTGACAGAAATTTCATAACTGGGATGACCAAGTAACTAACAGTTTGTCTTGATTTCGAAATTATTTGTATGACTGAAAATGAAGGGGATGGGTGATGAAAATAATTTTAAATATCATTTAACCTAATATTAGCTGCAGTTGATTAAAACGGGTTATCAGTATTATTGCTCGCTTTGCCATTCATTGACACATTATGAACGTTTATAACAACGTGAATATAAATTTTAAAATGAATCCTTGATTTAATTTATTATTACATAATTTCATGCCTTATTTGTTCCATAGAGAGTGTAACATTCATTTTTTCCTAGATTTTAAGATCATGTTATTTTACTGTATTCTCTTTATAATTTACATTTTTTTCTATTTTTATATCAAGCAGTGTTTTACTAACTTTTAAGCAGTGTAATTCACTCGAATTTTTTAATCGTTCATATTACAGTGTGCAGTGCGCGTTGTCTGCTGGGTATATTAAATTTGTTTCTAACGCGTCGATTGGCTAGATGTTTGTATCTGGGAAGTAGCCATCTTGAAGACGTGATTTATACGGAAGGGAGAATGATATTTAAGAGTCCGGATGGCATGGATCTGGGTTCTTTTTTCTCACCCAAAGTAAGGGCTTCTTTTTTTAGAAAGCCGCCAGTAGGCTTTCACTATCAAATAGCCGTACTGATATTAGTGATGGAGGAGTGTGAAAACGGTTTTAGTGCTCAATTTAATGCCTTTTTCTTTAAGTTCGGTTTATTCCCAGACCTTTAGGGGCCAAAGAAAAGTTTAGTAGCCTAAAGGGAACTGAAGTAACCAAGGAGGAGACATCTGTGTTTTGAACATCCCACCGGGACTGGCCTAGAAGCTCGTAGGAAAACCATAAATCACCAGAATATCCATCCGTAGACCTATTTTCCCGCAGATAAGTGCGTTTTAGATCGTATTGAACTGATAACTTGTGAAGTGAAACTCACGAACCTTCAACATCGTGTGTAGCAAAGTTTTAATCCTGATCTAAGGATTTATTTAGCAACACCACCTATTAGGCTAAGGTTTTTTCTAATACAGGGAAATAACAGAACCGCAAAAGTTAGAACTTTTAATTTAGTCATTAATAAACCTTTTTTTTTGTTTAAGGCTAGTGTTTCACTTTACCACCTATTTTACTTTTCAGGACAAAAGGGTGGTATCATATCAAAATTTCCCTCAACAACTACATAACCCTTCAGTGTTTTTCATTTTTTTAGCTAAAGTTAGATCCTTTTTATTTTAAAATGAATGGTGTCCAAAATTTGTACAACCTAAAATTTTAAACAATTATAGAGACTATTTCCAAAAGACGTACAAAAATTATCTCTTACCCATATTACTCTACCAAGAAAAACTGAGCTAGTGTATGTTTAATTTCTTTAGTTCTTTTAATATTAATACCCACTCAATCCATTCTCAGAAATTATAAAAAAAGTATAGAAAGGAGGGGCTATAAAAATAGCGCCTCAATGTGCGGGCGAAATGAACAGGCCACAAGAGAAACCTTGATTTGATGAAATCAAATATTAAAACATTACTACAAATATCAGTTTAATTAAAATAGACGTCAAGAAGTTAACGTCGAAGAAATTTACCTAGTACTTCTCCCGGAAAAACGCGGTTCCAGTGTAAGTACTGAATTTGATTATTTCCAACTGAAAAACAGATTTCTCAAGGATTTACTAGTTTCAGTGTACCTGAGATAAGTGTTCTAATTTCTGAATGAGAGAAAGAAATACAGTTTTAAGAGTGAAATAAGGAGATAAGACGGCCCCCAATAACAGCCATTAATGAAATGTCAAAGAGATGTTAATGTCTGCCAAAATAAAGGTTTTTAAACAAAGTAATGTCTAATCCAAGAATGGGGTAAAAATAATTTCACAAAAAAAATAATTTGTAAAATATTATTTCTCTGACTCACTGTACATAAGCATTTGAGATAGAAAATGAAATGAAAATTAAAAACTGACTGATTTCTAATTAAATCTCTCCAATAGATCAATATAGTAGGTTAGTGTTCAGATAAAAACTGTAATAAATATAGTAGAGGATGTATTTCACTTCTACTTTGAGTGATATAACGACCTGAGAAATAATATTTTTTGATTAATAATTCACACTTAGGATTTAATTTCTCTTTCAGAAGTTTCTTAGAAGGTACAATTTATCTTCTTTCGTTTTAAATGGAAGGTAAAGTGCTTTAATTTATATCTTGTACTTGAAAATTAAATAGATTTTTGTCATACTTTCTTTAGAATTTCCTTTGTTTATATCCAAAAGATAATATCTTTATCTTTTAAAATAAACACAGTTTAACCTAAATTTTATTATTTAAAGTATTTCATCCTGTTGTGTTATTTTTTGAGGATTTCGAAAAACAAAATTTTTGAGTACATAAATTTCGGTGGCAAGATTTACGAAAGTAAAATTTTTTGAACAACTAAATTTTCTAAAGGCAATCTTCTAAAAGAATGAAATCGAACGCAATACTTCCTACTCAAATTTGATTTTCTCTATCATTACTGACAGAAATTTCATAACTGGGATGACCAAGTAACTAACAGTTTGTCGTGGTTTCGAAATCATTAGTATGATTGAAAATGAAGGGGATGGGGTATGAAAATAATTTTAAATATCGTTTAACTTCCTAGTTTATATTAGCTGCAGTTAATTAAAACGAGTTATCAGTATTATTGCTTACTTTGTCTTTCATTGACACATTATAAAAGTTTATAACAGCGTGAATACAAATTTTAAAATGAATCCTTGATTGAATTTATTATTACATAATTTCATGCCTTATTTTTTCCGTAGAGACAAACCTTAATTTCATGAAATCAAATATTAAAAAATTACTATAAATATCAGTTTAATTAAAACAGACGTCAAGAATTTAACGTCGAAAAATTTACCTACCTAGCACTGCTCCTGGAAAAAACGCGGTTCTAATGTAAGTACTGAATTTGATTATCTCCAACTGAAAAACAGATTTCTCAAGGATGTACTAGTTTCAGTATACCTGAGATAAGTGTTCTAATTTCTGAATGAGAGAAAGAAATACTGGCCTCTTCATGTGGACTCAATTTCTTGGCCGAATTTTATAGGAACTCGTTGTTTTATACTGGTTTACAATGTACTGAACAGTAGCATGCGACTTTTTAACAATTTTTTCTATATTTCTGTACGATTTTCCATCTTTCCACAAATAACTTATGATCTTTCGAACATAGTACACCAGAGACCAAAGAACAGTCCATATAGTGGATTTTTTTTGACGAACCGACGTCAAAGAAGGCCAAGGCAACTTTATCTGCCAACAAAGTCATGATCGCAGTGTTTTGGGATGCACATGGCATAATTCACGTCGATTACCATAAAAAGGGCAAAACGATTAATGAAGAATATTATGTCAACTTATTGGATTGTTTCAAGCAAAACATCCGCATTTGCCGAAGAAAAAAATTTCTCTTTCATCAAGACAATGCACGCATGTCATCGCCATGGTAAAATTCTTTTGAGGTAGGATACGAATTGCTTCGGCATCCACCATATTCACCAGATTTAGCCCTCGGCTATTATTTCCTATTTCCGAATATGAAAAAATGGCTCGGCGGAAAAAAAATTTGGCTCAATCGATAGGGTGATTGATTGCTGAAACAAATACCTACTTTGAAGGGTCAGAAAAATCGTATTTTTTAATAATAACTGGAAAATATGAGAAAGCAACATGATTTTCAAATTCTTTGGCTCAAAAGATCCTAAAAAGGATATGTAACAACATATATACAAATTTCTCTACCCAACCCCCTCATGTGCCTTTTTGTGTTTGACTGTAAGGCTGTACTGAAAATTCGTTCATTATCCTAACTAAAAGTCACAAAAATTTTTCATAATATATGTTATTGAGATGGACTATAAAAACAAGGATTGAAACAAAAAGGTTACCGTACCTTTAGTTGTATTATTGGGATGTTGTTTGGCTTTGTACTTAAGGGAGATTCCATTTTACAACACATTAAACAAAATAGTATCCAGTCTAAGAATGGGGTAAAAATAATTTCACAAAAAAAAATAATTTGTAAAATATTATTTCTCTGACTCGCTGTACATAAGCATTTGAGATAGAAAATGAAATGAAAATTAAAAACTGACCGATTTCTAATTAAATCTCTCCAATAGATCAATATAGTAGGTTAGTGTTCAGATAAAAACTGTAATAAATATAGTACAGGATGTATTTTATTTCATTTCTACTTTGAGTGATAAAACGACCTGAGAAATAATATTTTTTGATTAATAATTTACACTTAGGATTTAATTTCTCTTTCAGAAGTTTCTTAGAAGGTACAATTTATCTTCTTTCGTTTTAAATGGAAGGTAAAGTGCTTTAATTTATATCTTGTACTTGAAAATTAAGTAGATTTTTGTCATACTTTCTTTAGAATTTCCTTTGTTTATATCCAAAAGGTAATATCTTTATCTTCTAAAATAAATACAGTTTAACCCAAATTTTATTATTTAAAGTATTTCATCCCGTTGTGTTATTTCCTGAGGATATCGAAAGACAAAATTTTTGAGTGGCAAGATTTACGAAAATAAAATTTTTGGAACAACTAAATTTTCTAAAGGCAATCTTTTAAAAGAATGAAATCGAACGCAATACTTCCTACTCAAATTTAATTTCCTCTGTCATTACTGACAGATATTTCATAACTGAAATGACCAAGTAAATAATTTCTTTGGTTCTTGGTTTCGAAATCGTTTGCATGACTGGAAATGAAGGGGATGGGGGATGAAAATAATTTTAAATATCATTCCTCCTCCTAGTTTATACTAGTTCAGGTTAGTTCATTCAGTCAGTTGATTAAAACGGGTTATCAGTATTATTGCTATCTTTGCCTTTCATTGACACATTATGAACGTTTATTTATTACTACATTAGTCTCATTACCTAGACTTATCTCTGCTTATCTTCCATTATTTCTCCTTATCTCCCATTATTTATACTTATCTCCCATTATCTCACCTTATCTCCCATTATCTAGGCTTATCTCGACTTATCTCGCAATAGTTCTCCTTATCTCCCATTATCTCACCATAACTCTCCTTACTTAGACTTATCTCTGCTTATCTCCCATTATTTCTCCTTATCTCCCATTATTTATACTTATACCATTATCTTACCTTATCTCCCATTATCTAGGCTTATATCGAATTATATAGAACATATCATATGTATAAATTTATAAAAATACGTAAATTGGATAAGTGGTTCTCAAGTGATAAGCGCATTAACGGACAAACAGACAGACAGAGAGACGTTGCATTTTATATATTATATTCTTTGCAACATGATTTTGTTCCATATTTAATGGTTTAGGCTGTATTGCAAGAGAACGCGCTAACGGTAAACTTTTTTCCGACTTGATTCACTATTATCGTCAGTGCTTATTCTTTATGTTACTTAACGCAATAAAATATATCCTGTAACCTGGCCAGAGAACATATGTATGTTTTTAAAAAAAAAGCACATAAATCGGATAAGTGGTTTTCCAGTGATAAGCGCACTAACGGACTGACAGATAGACAGACAGAGAGACGCTACATTTTATATATTATTGATGTAGATTATTATTATTATTATTATATAACCTGGCCAAAGAATATATGTACGAATTTAAAAAAAAACACGTAAATCGGATAAGTGGTTCTCGCGTGATAACCGCACTAATGGACAGGCAGACAGACAGAGAGACATTGCATTTTATATATATTATAGATTGTAACTATTATATTCTTTGCTCCATATATTGTTCCATATTTAATGATTTAGGCTGTGTATTGCAAGAGAACGCGCTAGCGACAAACTTTTTTACGACTTCATTCACTATTATCGTCACTGCTCATTCCTTATGCTACCTATCATAATAAAATATAGTCTAGAACCTGGCCAGAGAACATATGTATGTTTAAAAAAAAAAGTACATAAATCGGATAAGTGGTTCTCCAGTGATAAGCGCACTAACGGACAGACAGACAGAGAGAGACGTTGCATTTTATATATATTATAGATAATTTCATGCCTTATTTGTTCCATAGAGAGAAACCTTGATTTCATGAAATCAAATATTAAAAAATTACTACAAATATCAGTTTAATTAAAATAGACGTCAAGAATTTAACGTCGAAAAAATTTACCTAGTATTTCTCCTGGAAAAACGCGGTTCTAATGTAAGTACTGAATTTGATTATCTCCAACTGAAAAACAGATTTCTCAAGGTTGTACTGGTTTCAGTATACCTGAGATAAGTGTTCTAATTTCTGAATGAGAGAAAGAAATACAGTTTTAAAAGTGAAATAAGGAGATAGGACGGTTCCCAATAGCAGCAATTAATGAAATGTCACAGAGATGTTAGTGTCTGGAGACGTTTTGCAAAAATAAAGGGTTTTTTTTGTGAAATATTACAAATAGGTAATGCAAAAAGTGTCCTAAGTGATTCATTGATGTTGCTGAAGATTAGTGACGATTAAATTTCGTAACAGTTTATTGGGTAAACAAAAACAGTAACGTGAAATTTTAACTTATACAACTGTCATGCTTAACGCATTGTTTATTAGAAAATTTTTATTTTTTAAGAAGAAACAAGTTGTTTATTACTTACTTCGAAGCAGGCAAATAATAAAATAGTCAGCTCATTGCAATAGTAAAATAGGTATCGGTAAGTAGTTTTTAAGTCGCAATTCACACAGACAGACAGACAGACAGGGGCGGCGATTAAAAGTATAATATATTTCTCCAATTGCTTTTGCTACAGAGATATACCAGATTCAATTTATTAAACTAATAAGTGTTTCGGTTAATAATGTCGATTTTGTTAAGAGATGGCGTGACTAATACACTGGTTGGTATAGACTAGTGACATCTATGGCGTTTTGGAAGGTAAACATACGCCATCAAAAGGCAGTTCGTTATTAATTGTCATCATGCGAAAAGTATAGTTCTTCATAGCTTTGAATATGTCGTGTTTCATACCAGAAAAATACGTTTTGCGGGGAAGTTTAATTACCTTCTTTCATTTGAAGAAAACGGCTGCTGAAAGTTATCGATTGTTAATTAAAGCTTATGGCGGACATGCTTCAACTCAAAAAAACTTGGGTAGACTCAGGCCAGCCTTCAACATCACAACTAGTGCTCAATATACAGGGAAAGAAAGCTAGGCTGTGTATTTGGCGTGATAGTAGAAGAGCTGTATATTACGAACTGCTGAAACCTGGCGAAACGACTTCTGGCGATTGATACCGACAACAATTGATAAAGTTGAACCGAGCATTGAAGGAAAAACGACCAGAATACGTCCAAAGATACGATAAAGTCATTTTTCAATATGACAATGCTCGATCCCATGTTGCAAAATGTGTTAAAAACTGTTTGGACGTTCTACCCCACCCACCGTATTCACCGGACTTAGCCCCTTCAGACTACTACTTTTTTCGATCAATGCAGCACAGACTTTCTGAACAACACTTACATTCTTACGAAGAAGTGAAAATTTGGCTTGATGAATGGTTGGCCTCAAAAGATGAAAAGTTATTTTGGTGCGGAATCCATTCTTTGACATAAAGATGGGAAAAAGTCAAAGGTAACGATGGCTAGTACTTTGTTTATTAACGTAATTCATTTTGTAATGGAAATAAACGCTTAAATGTTGCGAAAAAATCGACATTATTAACCGAAACAACTATTATTTTTATAACACCATGTATATATATATATATATATATATATATATATATATATATATATATATATAAATATATATACATACATATATAAATATATATATATATATATATATATATATATATATATATATATATATATATATATATATATATATATATATATACGAGGCTGGTTTGAAAAGTCCGTGCAAAAATAAAAACTACTTATGTGTTTGGGGTAAACCTTTTTGATTTTTCGACATAGTCTCCTTTTAGGCTTATACACTTCGTCCAACGATGTTCTAGTTTGTTGATCCCTTCCGAATAATAGGATTTGTCCAAGTCTGCATTCACCTCCTCGTTTGAATAAAATCTTTATCCCGCCAGCCATTTCTTCAAATTGGGGAACAAATAGTAGTCCGAGGGAGCCAAGTCTGGAGAATAGGGGGGATGTGAAACGAGTTGGAATCCTATTTCCATTAATTTTGCGACCACAACTGCTGAGGTGTGTGCTGGTGCGTTGTCGTGATGGAAAAGGACTTTCTCGTGGGTCAATCGCGGGCGTTCTTCTTACAGCTCAGTTTTCAAACGGTCCAATAACGATGAATATTCACCTGTAATAGTTTTACCCTTTTCCAGATAGTCGATGAGGATTATCCCTTGCGAATCCCAAAATACAGTCGCTATAACCTTTCCGGCCGAAGGAACGGTCTTCGCCTTTTTTGGTGCAGATTCTCCCTTGGTAACCCAGTGTTTAGATTGTTGTTTGGTCTCAGGAGTATAGTAATGTATCCATGTTTCATCCACAGTGACGAAACGACGCTTAAAGTCCTCCGGATTCTTCTGGAACAGCTGCAAACCATCCTTGCAACACTTCACACGATTCCGTTTTTGGTCAAGCGTGAGCAATCGCGGCACCCATCTTGCGGATAGCTTTCTCATGTCCAAATGTTTATGCAAAATATTATGTACCCGTTCAGTCGAGATGCTCACAGCACTAGCAATCTCACGCACCTTAACTCTTCTGTCATCCATCACCATATCATGGATTTGATCAATGATTTCTGGAGTCGTAACCTCCACAGGCCGTCGAGAACGTTCAGCGTCACTTGTGCCCATATGGCCAGTCCGAAAATTTTGAAACCACTTATAAACTGTTCTAATCGAAGGTGAAGAGTCACCATAATGTTTATCAAGTTCCTCTTTAGTCTCCTGAGGCGTTTTGCCTTTCATAAAGTAATGTTTAATCACCACACGAAATTCTTTTTCGTCCATTTCTTGAAAATCACTCGACTTCCTTGATTCACACGAATGCCAAACACAAAGAAATAGACCAATATGGCTGAAACTTGGTGTGCGTTCATTCAAGAGATGCTACTAACTAAACATGACCTCGATACGCGCCGGTGGTGCCATATCTCGGACTTTGCACGGACTTTTCAAACCAGCCTCGTATATATATATATATATATATATATATATATATATATATATATATATATATATATATATATATATATGAATATGCTAAATGAGATTTTGTCGAAACGTCGTGCAAATTCATTGTTAGACGAACGGATTGAAACCTGGAATTTTAATGTATTACATTCCACCATCCGTGAAAACCTTTATTATAACATATATCTATATATATATATATATATATATATATATATATATATATATATATATATATATATATATATACATATATTTAGTAAATGTTCTCGACCGTTAAAATTTATAAGAAAGTCTAGAGATTTTGGGAAAGCGGTCTTGAATAAAATACTTATTTGTTGTTAAAGAAAAACTTTATATTTTTTCAGCTTCATCTGGAGTTAAAAACTAGAAAATAACAAAGAACTTTTTTGGTAAGTTTATCACGTTAAAAAAAGGAAAAACTCACCAACTAAAGTATTCCTCCATTGGGAGACGTATCACAGAAAACTAAATTTAATTTAACTATATATAACTAACAGAACTACGAACAAACAAGACGAAACAACATGTTATGGCTCTGGCAGCAATGACACTGTTGTTCTGTATTGTGGTTATTTCTTCAGAAATCTGAACAGTGGTTCGGTGTAGTAAAAGTTATTTCGTGTTTGTTGTTAGTAAATTAACACGAAAAGAAATGGACATCTTTTGATTGTTACTAGATGATTCTGTGATATTAAGTTATTTAAAATATTACAGTATTTATTAGTCAAATCTTTGGTGTCTAACTTATAATTTATGGAGTGTATTTCTTTGATGACACATCTCAAGGAACGAGCGTTTTTTATGGATGTTTTCTTGTGCCAGTATCTTTACATCCTTAATATCCAATTGGTGTCCCGTTGATATATGATGGTTCGTTGCAGCACAAGAGTTCTCTCCTACTAAGCAATCACTCCTGAGTTGTGTTACTCTCTGCTTGAGCCACTGGGATGTTTGTCAAATGTAGATACCATTACAATCTAGACAGGATATCTTGTATACTTTATTGGTGTAGAAAAGAGGAGTTTTATGTTTAACTTTACTAAACAGGGTCCAATTACTCAGGCTATTATAGTTTGCAATTTTTAGGTGAGGAACTTTTTTAAAAAATTTTACTATTTTGTTACTCAATTCGGGTATAAATGGTAGTTTGATATATTTAGGTTCGTGACTATTGTGATCCAAGGGGCCATCATAAATATTGGAGTTGTAAATAATCCTTTTTAGAATATGTTTTGGAAATCCGTTATTGAGAAAGATTTTTTAAGTTTGCGCGTAAAAAGCTTTCATCACTGATGTGAGTTATTCTGTTTCTTATAGCTGTAACTGTATTAAATTTTTGGTTAGAGAGATGGCTGAAAGAGAAGTTGATAAATTTGTTCGAAGCCGAGGGTTTTTGATACCAGTCTAAAATGATTTTATTATCTGTATTTCTTATGACTTTTGTGTCTAGAACGGAACATATAATCATCAACATATTTGTACATAAAAGGGATTCCAAACGGTAACTTTGGTAACATACAGTCAAGCAGATGGTCTAAAACTATGGTGGCTAAGATTGGACTAATGGGTGAGCCGATCGGTGTACCAAATATTTGACTATAAAATTTATTATTGAATCCAAAATAAATGTGTTGAAAGATAAATGTGATTAATTTAAAAAAAAATGTTCTTTGATAAACTAGTATGTACTTTTATAGGATCCCATTTATTACTCAAGATTTCAACTACCAATTCAAGTGGTATGTTCGTAAACAACGAGATTACATCCAATAATAGTAACACATAAGCTGTTGGTACTTGCAAACCATTGACTGCATTCACAAAGGAAAACGTATATTTAATATTATATAAAATTATATAAAAAACAACACTATGTTTTAATTTCCAATATATTTTTTTGTCAATTGTTTCACCATACAATGGCTTCTTCAGAAGTAAATAAGAAAGAAAAATATTTGGTAGTAATCCTGGTTATATAATGCTTAAAACTATCCTTAATTACCTAAGATTATGCTAATCATTTTATTACATTATTTACAGACAGAATTATTTGAAGAATGCAAATCTGTGGTACTATTTCCGAGAACTAATAAAGATTAAGTAAGGGTGAATGGTTTAAGTCTAC
Organism: Pachyrhynchus sulphureomaculatus; assembly: GCA_019049505.1. NCBI lineage: Eukaryota > Metazoa > Arthropoda > Insecta > Coleoptera > Curculionidae > Pachyrhynchus > Pachyrhynchus sulphureomaculatus. Next base: position 116,652,733 of record CM032453.1, read on the forward strand.
CTGTTCGTTTAATAATTGATTGGAGTTTTTCCGTTTGTCAATTTCGAGGCATTCAAGCAAATTTAATTTTTTAGATTTATTTTCTACATGTAGGATTTTTAACGTATCATCAAAATTATGGGTTTCGTTTATGGGTTGCGTAATGTGAATTGTTCTTATTTTTTAAATAACTATGTTTATGTTCTTTAATGCGCGTTTCAAAAGATCTACCAGTTTGTCCAACGTAGGTTCTAGTACAAGATCCACAATTTAACAGATAAACTCCTGGTTTTAAGGATTTCTTAGATTTGGTTTTGTTATTCAAAATTATACTCCCTAAAGAATTACTGGTTTTGAATGCTATTTTATTTTTTTTTTTTATTAAATGTTTGGAAATTGTTCTAGTTATTTTCCCTGTGTATGTGAGTGTACTAAATTTTCCTTTTTTGTCATTAATTGTGGGATAAATGAGAGAGATTGCTTGTTTAAAGCATTTTTTATTCAAGATATTATCTATAATGTTGAGGTCATATCCATTATTAATTGTTATTTGTTTGATTATGTTGAATTCTTTGTTAAAATTAGTTTTAGTCATAGGGATATGTAACAATCTATGTATGAACGAGTTAAAAGCTGCCATTTTGTGAGGATAAGGGTGGGATGAATTATTGTGTATGACTGTGTCAGTATGTGACGGTTTGTGGAAAATCTAGAAATCGTGTTTATTGTTCATTTTTGATATAGATATGTCTAAAAAATTTATAGAGTTATTGGTTTCTAATTCTATAGTAAATTTAATATTAGGATGCAAATTATTCAGGAAGTTAAGGAGGATTGTTAGTTGTCTATCTGTTCCTGTGAAACAGGAAATGATATCGTCAACATATCTATACCAGTAAACAATATTTTTGCTTACCGCGGTAAACGCGTGTGGATCTTGTACTAAAATCTACGTTGGACAAACTGGTAGATCTTTTGAAACGCGCATTAAAGAACATAAACATAGTTATTTAAAAAATAAGAACAATTCACATTAGGAAACCCATATAATAAACGAATCCCATAATTTTGATGATACGTTAAAAATCCTACATGTAGAAAATAAATCTAAAAAAATAAATTTGCTTGAATGTCTTGAAATTAACAAACGGAAAAACTCCAATCAATTATTAAACGAACAGGTAGACTTAAACCATTCGCCCTTACTTAATCTTTATTAGTTCTAGGAAATAGTACCACAGATTTGCATTAAAATAATTATGTCTGTAAATAATGTAATAAAATGATTAGCATAATCTTAGGTAATTAAGGATAGTTTTAAGCACTATATAACCAGGATTATTCCCAAATATTTTTCTTTCTTATTTACTTCTGAAGAAGCCATTGTATGGTGAAACAATTGTCAAGTGTCTTTAAATATATTGGAAATTAAAACATAGTGTTGTTTTTTATATATTATTATAAATTTAATGCAGGTTTTTTCCTTTTATATATATATATATATATATATATATATATATATATATATATATATATATATATATATATATATATATATATCATTAGCTTATTCCATCCACAGTCGGGTGTACGCTGCCCCAAGTTTTTCTGTTGAATATATCGACAAAAAATTAATCAGGATAGTAATTTTTAAAGTTTTTTTTTCATAAAAATAACAAATGTTATTTTTATGAAAATAGAGTAAACAATGCAATAATTTTCTTTAACTATTTAATATTTAAATTGTAAAGTCACCTGGGCATAACATTTATTATAACTGATACAACTTATTTCCCAAGAAGATTTTAGAACGTCCTAATGAAAGGAAATATATAATTCCACAGTTCTTACTTATATGTAATTTATCTCTATAGTTTTTTACCAGTACAAAGACTATTTCCATTTTTCTATTGTGTAACATACGTCATTTTTTTTTTCAAGTACCAGCAAAACAAATTAAATTATTGTTTACGTTAACTACAATCTCTTATTTCATTGCCTAGTTAATAAAACATTTTTTTTTTTAAATCATTAACATCATTTGTGGGACCTAGAGATCTCCGTTTCCATACTAGGTTGGAATAAATAAAAAAATTCAAATGTGTGATGCCAAGAAGTTTGAAAAAACACTAAACAATATTTCCAACAACTGAGACGCCCTCTCTTACATAAGAGCTACTGTTCGCAAATCTAGGTAAGCAAAATATGATACTTCCTAATACATAGTGTAGATAGTGTTGATGTAGTAAAAGATGAACTCTACATATAGAAATGATTAAACTGGATTCTTTTTAACTAATATTTACTCAAAAAATAATAAGCCTTCATTTATAAAAACTTTTTGGTTGCATCATATTGTCTATAGATTTTAGTCCAAAAATCAAAGCGTCTCTTATCAGGATTAACTCCAGTATACACGTCTTCTCCAATATTTAGGAAATTGTGTTCATCGCTTGTAAAGGGTTTCCACTTTATTCCTAGTTCGGCATCGTCATCAGGAGTAGGGTTACCATATTTAGCAAAATTTGTCCATAGCTTAACCATAGTTCTGATTATTTTTTCTTCAAAAGTTCCTGGTTTTAATTTTTCTTCCGTTACTATGTTATTGAAGATGTAGCTAAGGTCATCAGCATGACATGTTCCTTGAAAAATAAATAAAAAATTGTCAGTAAATCTTATGTATATATATATTTTCAAAATAAAACGTTTTTTTTTTTTTATTATCCTGTTGTTAAAACGTAATCATAACACATACTCTTTAATTGCCGTTTTTTTTCATAACGCTGGAGTACTTACTAATTAGGAATATGCAGTATTTTAGAAACAGTGATAAACCTGGCAAGCTACATATTCTTGAAGAAATCACGAAAGATGTTTGTGGTATATCTGAAACTCATTGGCAAAAGTCAGACCATTTTATATCAGTCAATGGCATTCTCATAATCTGCTCGGGTAGTGAAAAAACGTCTTGCAAATGATACTATCAAAAAAGGGTTCCTAAAAGAGAAATTCTACTATTCCTTGGTGATATCAACGCAAGGACTGGCACAACAGAGCAGGATAGTGACTTAAGAAGGGTAGTGGGCAGGTACGGTGTAGGAGAACGAAATGAGAGAGGAAACACATTAATGGAATTTTGCGCAGAAAATAACTTGTTTATAACAAACTAAAATTTCAAACACCATGCCGCCTATACACTTGACAATCCCCGGATGGCAAAACACAGAATCAGATAGACTACATTTTAGTCAGAAGTCGCTAGAAAACATCGATAAGAGATAAAAAAACATACCCAGGAATGTACACCGGTAGCGATCAGAACGCTATCGTACCAGAGATATGCCTCAAACTTCGAAGACTTCTCATATAGATGGTACCTTGGATTTACTGAAAATGTCACCCATAATCTGAAGTAAATTGTACCTGACGAAATAAAACAGTCAAGCTCTGATGAACTGTGGACAAAAACGAAGACAGTCATTGAATCAGCCGCGTCAACTTGCAACGATATGAAACCGAAACCGAAAAAACAGTGGATATATCCATCATATTGGCAACTAATTCAAGAGTGCCAACAACTAAAGTTTAAAGGCCTCAACGAGGAAACACAAATAAAATACAAAAACACTAAACAAAGCTATTACACTAGACAAAAAAAAACATATAGATAAAACTTGCACTCACAAAAACATGAAGCTCGCGATTTATTAAAAAAAAAATCAATCAATTAGCGATACATTCACACAAAAATTGTTATTATTAAAAAGCGACACTGGACAATTTTTGACAGAAAAACCAGAAATTATCGAAAGATGGCGAGAGTACTCTCAAAATCTCATGGGAAGTGCAAATAACCATAGCACATAACTAAATATTGGAATCTAGAGCCAACAATTCTCAGGAGTGAGGTGAAATTAGCTATGAAAAAACTCAAAAATACTAAATTTGCAGGGGTGGATTGGTATTGTGGCGGAAATGCTTAAAGAAACAGGAGAGACCAATTTTAACTTAATTCACGAAATATGCAATAAGATTTGGACAACAGGTGAATGGCCTAAAGAAGAGACAGAATCTATATATATATATATATATATATATATATATATATATATATATATATATATATATATATATATATATATATATATATATATATATATATATATATATATATATATATATATATATATATATATATATATATATATATATATATATATATATATATATATATATATATATATATATATATATATATATATATATATATATATATATATATATATATATATATATATATATATATATATATATATATATATAAATATAAATCTATAGATATACTGCTTCACAAGGAAGGCCCACGAAACGTCTGCAAAAATTACCAAACGATCTCTCTTATATGTCAAGCAAAATTATGCTCTACATCATTCAAGAACGATCGAAACCAATTCTCTTGTCTCAGATTCCCCAAGAACAGCTAACCAATGTGAGACAAATGATAGAAAAGATCTACGAAGATAATGTTCCTGTCGTGTTCTGTTTCCTTAATTATACAAAGGCCTTCGACACAGTACAGTGGGACCACTTATGGAGAATTCTTCAAGAAATGGGGACATCAGACCACCTAGCCTTTTTAATCTACAAATTATACAGGAACAACATTGCTTATGTTAGTGTCTAAGCAATTCCAAATTGTAAACGGAGTGAGGCTGGGTTGTATCTTGTCTCCACTACTCTTCAACATCCATGGTGAATGGATTATTCGCAAAGCGACGGAAGAGTGAAATGATGGGGGTATCAGTAGGAGGCAAGAAGTTTTCGAACTTAAGATACGCTGTTGATACTACAATAATGTCTAGCTCTGAGAAAGAAATGGTTGTACTGCTGCATCGTATCGAAGAGGTTAGCGCAAATGTCGGCCTTTCTCTAAATCGAAAGAAATTTTCTCTTCTTATAGTAGATAGAGCTAAAATTTTTCCTCCACTCGACAAAATCAACAATATACTACTAAAGACAGATATTATATACTTAGGCGCCAGAATTTTTAACAAAAGGGGCTGCGAAGAAGACATCAAAAAAAGAATAGCGATGGCCAAAACTGCAATGACAAATCTAAGCAAAGTATGGAAAGATCATAGAAGAAATAAAATGATTAAAAAAAGTCTTGTCAATTCGCTAATATTCCCTCTACGGAGCAGAAACATGGACTATTAATTCAGCATACCGTACAAAAATAGAAACTATACGCTGTTGTAGATGCTCAGATGTTCCTGGGCAGCTCATAGGACATATACGTATATTCTTAATATCCAAAATAGTGACCGGCTGTTACCATCTATTTTGAAAAAAATAGCGTCATTTTTTGGGATGGCGTGGAAAAGTTAATTATCCAGGGAAATGTTGACTACGGAAGAAAAAGAGGTAGATCTCCCAACAGATACATCGATCAGATCATGTCTGCAATGTACTTAGATTTACCGGAGATGATGAGAAGTATCGAAGACAAAGAAGCCTAGGAGCTGTTATAAATTCTGTATAACAATGCAATAGAGGACACGACGCTCGAACACGAGTAACGATGCGAGAGAAAAAGTTACATTTTATTTGTAAGTATTTTAGTAATTGCTCAAAAACAAAATAAAACTTCTTGCTGTTTGAAGTCACAACAATTTCGTTTTTGGTTTAAGTATTTGTCACCTACTTACGTTGTTAAAGTTTTTGTTAACTTAAAATACATAAAAAAAAACATAAAACTAAATTTTTACTACCAGGCCATATTTTAACAATTGTTTACTGCTATGTCGTCTGCAGAACTATCTCGAGACGCGCGGTTTGTTAGTTAAGCTACATTTCTCATTTTGTGCTTCATTTTGAACGGCTTTTGGTAAAAGCCAGGTAAGCTTTTAGTACCGGATTTTGCATCAGTCTAAAGATAAATTATATCTTACTGATACATTACGCGAATGCGGCGATTTTAGTATTGATTTTTATTTACCTTCGGTGATTTTAGCTCGACTGACGAGTCGTCATATGATGAAATGCCAGTCACGAGATGGTTTAGCAAATGGGAGAGCAGTAAATAATTGTCCAAATATAGACTTTGCAGACTTGGTAGTTATTAATTATTTTTGTGCTTGGGATGACCTAAGTTATATACGTGGCGCAGCCTATGGTTATTTTAGTAATTTTGTCGGCTTTATATGTATTTTTCAAAAGATTCCACTATCATTTTGTGGTTTGTTGTGGACGGTCTGTGGCTAGTCATGGAAATAATTAATCAAATAAATAGTATACTCTTCCTCCATTAATTTACTAAAGATATTTTTGCGGGTTTGCTTGCGTAGTCGTTAAGGTCTCTAATTTCTACGTCGGAGACCCGAGTTCGAATCTCGGCTCGGTAAAAAAAAGATAAATTTTAAAAAATTACATCGTGATGGCAGCTTCTCTCGGGAAGGCAACAACAACAAACCACCCGTAGTATTATGCCTAGTAAAGCCCTCTCACTTTGGCATTTTGGAAACGGCATTCAACCGTCGGTCCCCTTTGTCCGTAGACACACTTAAAAAGGTAAAAGGTACCAACCATAACATAGGTTGTAGGTGAGAGGGTCACCTACGTCCGTATCGGATATGGCACTTCAAGAAAAAAAAGGTTAAAACCGAATAGTGCCCATTTCAAATCTTAAATACTTTCAATTTATATCATTTAACTTTTATATAAGGTATATTTGGCTCAGAAATTTATTTTAACTTGCTAAAAAAATGCACTAATGATACTAATTTTGTATACAAAATGCTTCACTTCTTTAATTTTAATGTAATCTGTTTTTTTTTAGGTGTAAAAATTAAATCTTTCTGAAAAATATCAAATAGTTTTTTTGTTTAATGATACCATATCTATTAAATGTATTAATTACAGTAAAGCAAAAACAATTTAAACACAATTAATAAAATTAAAATACCTGGTATATGCATCAAGTTAATTCTGTTCTTTAAATAATTTATTGGTGTATCTAGTGTACATCTATACAAATATAAGGGGTATTTCGATGTCTTAGCATGGTTTACTGCAGTAGCGTAACATGGTGTAATATAGCCAACATCTCCCAGTAACTGTAACAATTTTTAAATGAATTAATTATTAGTTACTATGTACAGGGTTATTTTAAATTGTCTTAGTCGATTTACAAATATGATAACAAAAAAATTGTCAAATTTGTCTTATAGTTACAGATTTAATAGTATTTTCAATGTGTTGTTAAAATGCTTGGATGTTTGTTTTTATAAGGCATAAAATTTGGGGAATGGATGAATAAGAATATATATATCTTCTTTTTCTTCTTTGGTCCTCTGTCATCCAACTTTGGACATATGCCTCTCCCAACTCACTCCTATTTTGAGCCATGCGCCTCTAGTGCAGGTCCTCCAGGTATTTGAGGTCGGCCTCTGGCTCTCTTTCCCAACCATGGTCTCCACTGCTGGATCACAGTGTTCCATTGATCATACATCTGTCTGGCATAGTGACCCCCAAACTCCATTTAAGTCTGGTAATCCGCTCTCTCATTTCAGACCCCTCTGTAGTATTGCTAATCCAAGCATTTGTTCATCAGATAACTTTATGTTCTGAGTCTTTGTTAAGTTGTCCATATTTGCTTTAGTGAGGGTCCATATCTAACCCACATGTGTCATAGAATGCACTGGTCGAACACTCTACTTTTCAAGAATTGTCGCATCCTCAAACCTCAGAACCTAACGCAGCTTTCCGAATCCTGCCCATGCTAGTTTTGTTCGTCTTACTACCTCAGCTGTTGATTGTCCTATATATATATATATATATATATATATATATATATATATATATATATATATATATATATATATATATATATATATATATATATATATATATATATATATATATATATATATATATATATATATATATATATATATATATATCGTAACATACCAAAGAGGAAAATTGTAGCTCTATTCTTCTTCTTTCTTAGCTATTCACATTCACTGCTGGATATAAGCCTACTCAAGCAATTTCCAGTTTTCTTTATCACTGGCCTCGTTCATCCATTTTTTTTTTATGGGTCTAGCACACGTGCTGCAGGGAAGTTCCTAAAGCGCTCCAGGAGCGGCACGTGTGCGGAAAATGCGATTCACGTTGTTCTTGAATCGCTGTAAATTGTACTCGATGGGAAACACAGCGCTGGGCAAATTATTCCAAAGGGATGATGTTCTCCATATAAAAGACTGCTTGAAAGGCGTTGTACGCGGAGTAACAAGCTGAACCTCATACGGATGTCAAGCACCAGCGCGACGTGTATTTCTAACATGCACCGCTTTGGGAGGAATTAAGCGAGCTACATCCTTCGAACACTTTCCATGAAAATACTTGTAGAACAGACTCCAATCCAATTTCCCGCTATCCTTTGAATATCAGCCGCTCAACGACTTTCTCTGCTCCTTCTATGTTGTCTAGGTCTCCATTCGATTATTCTTCTTGTCCATCTGTTATTTCGAATTCTTGCTATGTATCCGGCCCATCTCCACTTAAGTTTGGCTATTTTCTCCACAATCTTCATAGCTCCAACTCTTTGAGTGATGTTTATATTTGTCACTCTACCTCGTCTCGTAATTCCAAGCATGGACCTTCTCATAGATCTTTGTGTCACTCTAATCTTTCACTGTCACTGTCACTAATTACTGTTATCTTCGTTAAAGTCAGCGTCTCTGCCCCGTAAGTGATAACGAGAATTGCACATTGCTCGAATACCCTTCTTCTTAAACATATCGGTATGTCTTTGTTTTTAAGTATATACCGTAGCTGTCCATAGGCAACGCATCCAAGACCAATTTGTCGCTAAATTTCGCACGTCTGATTGTTTCGCCGTATTCCGATTTCATGACCAAGGTATTTATATTTATGAACTTGCTCTAGGGCCTTTCCGCTTATTGAGATTTTTCCGCCCAAGACTAGATTTGTCATGACTTTTGCTTTTCCAAAATTTATTTTTAGCCTGCCTTTATTTGCCGCTAATTGAAGTTCATTTAGTCTTTTTGTTGCATCCCCGATATCATCTGATATGATTACAGTATCGTTGGCAAAATATAGGTGATGTAGGTGTTCTCCGTGAATGTTTATTCCCGTTTGTTCCCAGTCCAAGGTTTTGAAGATGTGCTCTAATGTTGCAGAAAATAATTTCGGTGACATAGTATCGCCTGGTCGAATACCTCGTTCTATTCTTAATTTACCTGTTGACTGAAGCATTTTTACACTAGCTGTTGCATTTTTTATATATCTGTTTTATTACTTTTGTGTAACTATGGTCCTACATTCTTCAAGTGCAGACATAATTCAACGGTATCGAAGGCTTTATGAAAATCAATAAATATTAGTATTCTTTATTTTACTCTATTAGCAGTTTCATTGTTTGAAGATAGTCATTCGTCCCATAGCCTTTTCTAAAACCGGGCTGCTCTCGAGGTTGGTAGAAATCTAGTTTTGCTTCTAGTGATTATCTTTGTAAATAATTTGTACATATGGAGACTTATTGGTCTGTAATTTGCAAGGTCTGAAATGTCACCCATTTTGTGTATGACGATGGTTTTAGCATTATTCCATGCACTAGGAGTGGTATTGTTTTGCCAACATAAGTTGAATAGATTTAAGATTTTAGCTTTTAGCTTACTCCCTCCGATTTTAATAGCTTCAATAACTATTTGGTCTTCTCCGGGTGCTTTGTTATTTTTCATTTCTTTAATAGCTGCAATTAATTCTGCTTTTGTTATGTCGAGCATCTCTTCGGACCCTTGATTTATTATTGTGTCCCTTTTACCTTGGGCTTGGTTTTCTTCCTCCTTTTTCCATCTACTCTTATATAGCTCCCGATAGAATTCTTAGGTTATTGTTGGCATTTTCTGTTTATTTATTGTAATCTGTCCCTTTTTATCTTTCATTTTAAATATTTTCTTTCTCCTGTTAGATATTGTGTTTTTTAATATCTTCATATTTTTGTTCATTTCTATTGTTTCCTTTATATGTAGACTGTTGTATTTTCTAGTTTCCTTCGCTATGGTTTTGTTAAGTTCTTTAACTTCCCTCTTTAGGTCATCTTTTAGAAGCAATCTTCTTCTTTCCATAAGTTTTTTCGTGTTTTGACTAAGTTTTTCATGCCTTTGATTTGGCTTACCACAGCATTTACTTTCAGCTTCTTTTATAGCACTTGTTATAGTTTCATATTCTGGTTCGATGTTCGTTTGTTGGTTATTATAATTTTCCAGAATCTCTGTAATTTTACTTTCAAATGCATAGAGATCTGTCGGATTGTTCCACTTTCTGGGCGGCTTCTGTTCCATCATTTTGTTTCTTTCTTTTCGCACATTTATTCTTATTTTTGCTCTGACCAATCTGTGATCCCTACCTACAGATGTGCTGTTTAATACAGTGACATCTTGAACAATGAGTTTCTTATTAGTTATGATGTAGTCTATTTAGTTCTTAGTTCGTCCGTCAGGGCTTACCCATGTCCATCTCCTATTCGGCTTCTTTTGGAAGAAAGTGTTCATTAGATAAAGTTCATGCTGCTGCATAAAATCTACTAGCATTTCTCCCTTGGGTTTGCCTATTCCATTTATTCCAACTTATGTTTCGGCTACGTCCAACTTATTGTTAACTTTAGCATTTAGATCTCCAATAAATAAATTGAAATAGCATTTGTGTTGATGTTCCAGCGCGTAAGTAATATTTTCGTAGAACATTTCCATTTTGTCATCATCATGATCCGTCGTGGGGGCGTATGCTTGGATAATTTTTATGTTGTATCTTTCATTTATTTTAAGTATCATACAATCACACGCACAGATATACTGTTTACGTCTAAAACATTTTCAGTGTGTTTCTTATGTATTAGGAAACCTATGCCTCCTTGGGCTTCTTCCTCGTTTCCTGCGTAGTATAGAATATGTCCTGATTTTAGTATTGTCAAACCTTCCCCCTTCCTTCGTAATATATCCCATTTTATGTATCTTAGTTCTTCTTCAAGTTCCAAAATTTTTTCGTCTGTGTATAGCGTTCTAACATTATATGTTCCTATATTTAATGTATAGGTTCTTGTTTTTCATTGATAGCGTGCCAATTTCTTGTCCCCCCAGAATCCTTGGAACTAACTGAAGCTATATCAGTGTGAAATTCTAGACGTTTAGATTTACTCACCTGGGGTATGTTTGTTTTAAAAGTTGGCATTTCATTAACGGTATATAGGCCTTAAAACGCCACGCTGGCCAGACGTGTTGGCGAGTTGAAATCCAGCCGCTCCTAACTTGAAGAACAGACGCTGTTGGCAACCGCCCATTCTGGATCAGACGTTGCTTGTTGTGGCTCTTTTAAAAATGTTTCTGCATATACAGGTGGAGCACAAATAATAGTAAAAGTAATTATGAAATAGTATTCGGAATCATTAAATGTGTATTTAGATTCTTACTTCCATGCACGGTTATTCTGACGGCGTATTATTATTTTATTCTATTAAACTTACTTCGTAGTGACGACTAATTTACTCGTATTTATATTAAATTTGATAATGATAGATACCACACAACCCCTTAGTCTGAGGTGAAAATCATAAAGAAAACCGCTTGAAAAAAGAAAGGTTGAAGAAGTGATCATTAATAACAACAATCAGGTTATTAGCAAACTTTGAATGGATACCTAGAATATTTCTCTTTTACCATATACATAGTTACTCACAACAAGGAGGTCGGAATTAGTTGCCCATAATGGAGTTGGTAACTGAACGCATCATTGAAAGTTTAAAATGATTAGAGTTGTATTTACTTATTAATTAAATAGATGAAAGTAAAATTAAATAAAGACAATTGAGAAAAAAAATCGTTCTTTTACGTTTAAAACAATAGCAACACTTAGCTATTACTGGAGGAACTGATCTAACTATGAAGATCACCTGAGCTCACATACAGTGTCTCCCTTTTTGAACGTTGATGTTGCTGGCTACATATAATATTACGAACGTACCAATACCCTAACAGGTCAAGTAGTAATATCTTATTGTTAGAGGTAGGAAGACAATCTTCAACACTACAAAGATTTCATTTGTGTCACTTTGTTTTAAAGTTAGAGTACTTAAACTGGTGATGTTCAATATCCAGTTGAATGTGTTCAGAAGTAATCTTTAAGAGATTCCAATTCGCTGTTTTATTAAGGATAAGCATGGGTACAGATAATAATACACAGTGTTTAGTGGTTCGTAATTCTTTAGCGCGCCAATCAGAACGGCACAGAAAAATGAAATTTTGTTCTTGATCATTATCAGATTCCTTCCTTGTATTAGCATCTAAATATGGGTTTACTAAATGTTATGCTCGGAATATAGTAGTGATATTTCTATGCAAAAGCTAACAAGAATAACTAAGCTTACATCTCTTAAATTCTTCTCACTGTCACCTTCTACGAAATAAAATTCTTCAATTTCTTTTTCTAGGTCTTGTCTTTCCTTGGATCCTTTTTTTAAATTCAAAAAATATGGAATTGCTGAATCAACAGTCATAATTCTCTTTGGGTTTATTATTTTGTAGTAATCAAATAGCATGCCTTCCATATTAGTATAACCTACAATAAAAACAAAGACAATTCTATGCTAATTACAATTTTACACAGTATGTTCAAAAAGTACTAAGGCGCAATAAACAGTGCTATCTAGGTTGGCTCATAAGTAAGTCCAATTTTTTTGGCTTATTGTGTGAACACAACCGTAAAGAGAGGCAAGGTGAGAGCAGAGAGTGCAACCCTAGCCCTTAAAAATTTTCTCGCTATGGAATGTTTTACCAGAGTGTGCCTTTTGTCGGGAAAGTTTACAAAAACAATAATTCTGTACGAAAATTTGAGATCTAATGTCATTTACAGAGTTTCAACAAAGCCCTGACTGTTCAACTAAATAAAACCTGGTGCAAAACAAGTTTGACTTTAGGTCAACGACGAACATTATTTTTAAGATATCATGTTCCAAGGACATACAATAAAGCATATTTAGATTATGAATTTCTTCTTTTTTAGTGTTCCGTACGGAACACTTATAAGATCACTTCGGTGTCTGTCTGTCTGTCTGTCTCTCTGTCTGTCACACCCGATTTTCTCCGAAACTATTTGACATAGAAAGGTGAAATTTGGTAATAATATAGGAATTGATGGCCTCATCAGAGCCATGTAGTTTTGAGAATTAAATTTTGACTTTAAGGGGTTAGTTTTGGGGGTGAAGTCGGAAGTGAAAAAAAAATTTTTTGACTAGGTCATCGAGTGTGGCGTCAAATGAAAGCTTGTAAAAACACGAGTAAAAAATATATATATAATATTATACTTGCGCGCACTTTTCTTTGTACTATTTTTAAAAATTCGCGAAAAATCGCTGAGCCGGGCCTTATCTCGAAAAGTACTTATCAAAAAATTTCGAAAAAATTCTGGAATATTCTCCACGGGGTGTAGATTGAATGAAAATTATCACGAGTGCATTACCCTTAATAATTTATATGGTATATAAAAAAAACAAAAATTTCAAGGTCATCAGATTTCAGTAAAGATTGGAAACAAACTTTGTTGAAAACTCATTTGGGGTGTGTTTTGTGAAGTCACTGATCATTTTATACCACCGTAACATAAATTTTGACTTAAGGGATTCGTTTTGAGGGGTGAAATCGGAAGTGAAAAAAAATTTTTTTTACTAGGTCATCAAGTATGGTGTCAAATGAAAGCTTGTGAAAACACGAGTAAAAAATATATGTATAATGTAATACTTGCGCACACTTTTCTTCGTATTACTTTTAAAAAATTGCTGTCCCCTACCTTATCTCGAAAAGTACTGATCAAAAATTTTGAAAAAACTCTGGAGTATTCTCCACGGGGTATAGATTGAACAAAAATTATCACGAGTGCATTACCTTTAATAATTTATTTGGTATATAAAAAAAAAAAATTCAAGGTCACCAGTTTTCAGTAAAGTTTGGAAACAAACTTTGTTGAAAACTCATTTGGGGTGTGTTTTGTGAAGTCACTGATCATTTTATACCACCCTAACAAAAATTTTTATTTTAAAAACAATCAACGTACGGAACACTAATTGTGCAAGTTCAACTTGCACTTGACCGGTTTTTTTTTTTTTAATTATAAGTATTTTAAAATTACACTAAACTCAATAACTTCTCAAAACTTGATATGATTTGATATATATCTCAGTTCGTGCTTTCTAAGCATCTAAACTTGGTGTAATTCCTAAAAATAAAGCAACAAGTTCCAATCAAATTTTGTTTTAATAATAGTAATAGTAGTGTGTTATCTGTCTGCCAATTGTTGCAGTATTTAAATATACATAATAAAAAGTTTTTCCGTATATTTAAATGTTGCAAATATATTCTGACAAGGGGTGAAAAGTCCCGAAATTTTGCGAAAGATGGCAGTACAAACAAAAAAAACCCATATGATTTTCAGTTAGAGTCAACGCTCAGAAGAGTCGTGTAAAATTTTCATGACATGTATTAGTTGCAGCTGTCTGAGCGACCCTACTTTTGTTTTTTCAAAACGATGGAATAAAAATAATTTCGGGTGTTGATTAAACATTGGCTTTTGATGGAAAAAATACAGCCAAAACCCAAACATGCTTGAGAAGTGTTACGGCATATCTGACCCGTCGAAAGCAACTATATGTCAATGATACTACTCAGTATATATCAGCACTACACCAAACACTTTATTTTTGCACTCGACGCGCGTTTCGCTAACCATGTTAGCTTCATCAGGAGCGATGATTGACTAAAGCTAAACTACAAATCTACCCTATTTATACTTAGCCTAACCCTTGAATTACTCAAGCGGAACTAATGACATAGGCAAGGCCATCAATTCCGGTCAAGTAACCAGTAGAGGGGACTATAAGGAATAGGCCCAGCGCTGTGTTTCCCACCGAGTACAATTTACAGCGATTCAAGAACAACGTGAATCTCTTTTTCCGCACTCGTGCCGCTCCTGGAGCGCTTTAGGGACTTCCCTGCAGCACGTGTGCTAGACCAATAAAAAAAAAAAAAAAAAAAAAAAGGCCCTCTGTCTTTATTTAAACTATTTTTACATTTTATGATTTCCATACTTTCGTATGCATTTAACAATCTCCTATCAGATACATTTTTTATTAATCTTAGATTATCTAATGTTACAGTATGATCAGCTTCAAGGGCATGTTCGGCAATGCTAGACTTTTCTGTTCTATTGTATTTTAAGTGTGCTAAATGTTCTTTAAATCGTGTTTTAATTGACCTTTTAGTTTGCCCAACATACTTTTTGTCACAATCATTACAACTAATTTCATAAATTCCACTTTTCTCACAATTAGGAATCTTATGTTTAGGATTTCCTAAGATATTCCTCAGATTGTCTGATGACTTATAGACTAAGGTGAGGCCTACCTTATTAAATACCTTATTGAGCCCTTGCTATATTTCGGATTATATGGTATGGAGACATACTTAGTGTTAATTTCTTCGCGTGTAAAAAGGGTGGAATTCTGAATATTAAACCTAAACTTATGTCTATTTATTAGCTTATTTACTAAGTCGTCGTCATAACCATTAACTCTAGTTATATTTCTAATACGATTCCTTTCTTTATTAAAGTTTACTCTATTCAGAGGGAAAGTGATTAAACGATGAACTAAAAAATGTAATGAGGCTAATTTATGTCGTTTGCAATGAAATGAATCAGAAATATATCTATCTGTTACTGTGTCCTTCCTATAGATATCAAATTCTAATCTATTATTATTTTTAATAATTAAAATATCTAGAAAAGGTCCTTTGTTCTCAATTTCGTAAGTGAATTTAATGGAATCATACCGGCTATTTAATTTAGAAACAAAATCATCAATATTTGCTTTATTTGTATCAAAAATCGCGAAAATATCATCCACATACCTATACCATACCCTTGGGAAATATTCGAATTCTTGACTGGCTTCGATTTCAAACTTACTCATGAACAAATTGGCTATGAAAGGTGATAAGCAATTACCCATAGCTGTTCCTTCTTTCTGAACATAAAATTGATTGTTATATTGGAAATAATTTTGTTCCATACAAAGTTTAGATAATGTTAAGTATTCACGAATAATTTCGTCTTCAAAGTCATTCATTCTAAGTAATTCTTCGAGATATTGTAAAGTTTGTGGAATTGGCACACTTGGGAACAAAGAACTAACATCAAAAGAAATTAAGACTTCACCTTCATTATGAACTAGATTTTTTGTTTTATTAATGAATTCTAACGAATTCTTCACTGCGAAAGTATTTAATGGTAACTTCTCAAGTTCTTTTGATAACCATTTGGATATTAAATATGTGGGTGATCCGACCGATGAAACAATGGGTCGCATTGCTTTTCCAGGTTTGTGAATCTTGGGTAAGCAATACAATTTTGGTATGGTCGGATTACTCACATTTAATTTAAATTTTAGCGAATCGGAGACAAGGTTCTTACATTTTTTTAAAGAATTTTTAACCTCTGATATCATTCTCGGTAATGGATTTATTGTTACCTTTTCATAAGGGCCAGATTCGACAAGATTATCTACGCGTTCAAAATAATCTTTCTTATCCAATATAACAACCTTATTTCCTTTATCCGCTTTTAAGTAGAAGACATCTTTCTTTTTCAATCCTTTAACTACTTTTATGTTTTGTCGTGAATTAGAATTTGTGTTGTTAACCATGTTTTTCGATATTTGATTGCGGCATGCTTCCCTAACAAATGATTTACTATTTTCTGGAAGTGTACTAATGAAACTTTCAATGTGAGCAACTATTTCTGATAAACTATCTGTAGGAGGGGGTACTGCAAAGTTAAGACCTTTGTTTAAGCTGCGAATTTCATTTCGTGTAAAGGATTGAGATGAATGATTTTCTCCAATGTTTACGAGTTCCTGAGGACTATTCTTCTTCGGTAAGAGCTTTTTTAATTTTTTACTTAGAATAGAGAATTTCTTTTTATATTGAATATCAATAATTAAAAACATTTTCCTTTGGAACTCGCTCCATACTTCATATTCAATATTGTTTAATCCTGAAGTTAATTTTTTGAAAATGCTGTATCATTCTACTTCTAACATACTACGTTTTGTGTACAAATTCTTGATTAAATACTTTCGCAGTGAAGAATTCGTTAGAATTCATTAATAAAACAAAAAATCTAGTTCTTAATGAAGGTGAAGTCTTAATTTCTTTTGATGTTAGTTCTTTGTTCCCAAGTGTGCCAATTCCACAAACTTTACAATATCTCGAAGAATTACTTAGAATGAATGACTTTGAAGACGAAATTATTCGTGAATACTTAACATTATCTAAACTTTGTATGGAACAAAATTATTTCCGATATAACAATCAATTTTATGTTCAGAAAGAAGGAACAGCTATGGATAATTGCTTATGGCTTTCATAGCCAATTTGTTCATGAGTAAGTTTGAAATCGAAGCCAGTCAAGAATTCGAATATTTCCCAAGGGTATGGTATAGGTATGTGGATGATATTTTCGCGATTTTTGATACAAATAAAGCAAATATTGATGATTTTGTTTCTAAATTAAATAGCCGGTATGATTCCATTAAATTCACTTACGAAGTTGAGAACAAAGGACAATTGCCTTTTCTAGATATTTTAATTATTAAAAATAATAATAGATTAGAATTTGATATCTATAGGAAGGACACAGTAACAGATAGATATATTCCTAATGATTCATTTCATTGCAAACAACATAAATTAGCCTCATTACATTTTTTAGTTCATCGTTTAATCACTTTCCCTCTGAATAGAGTAAACTTTAATAAAGGAAGGAATCGTATTAGAAATATAACTAGAGTTAATGGTTATGACGACGACTTAGTAAATAAGCTAATAAATAGACATAAGTTTAGGTTTAATATTCAGAATTCCACCTTTTTTACACGCGAAGAAAATAACATTAAGTATGTGTTCATACCATATAATCCGAACTATAGCAAGGGACTCAATAAGGTATTTAATAAGGTAGGCCTCACCTTAGTCTATAAGTCATCAGACAATCTGAGGAATATCTTAGGAAATCCTAAAGATAAGATTCCTAATTGTGAGAAAAGTGGAATTTATGAAATTAGTTGTAATGATTGTGACAAAAAGTATGTTGGGCAAACTAAAAGGTCAATTAAAACACGATTTAAAGAACATTTAGCACACTTAAAATACAATAGAACAGAAAAGTCTAGCATTGCCGAACATGCCCTTGAAGCTGATCATACTGTAACATTAGATAATCTAAGATTAATAAAAATATATCTAATAGGAGATTGTTAAACGCATACGAAAGTATGGAAATCATAAAATGTAAAAGTAGTTTAAATAAAGACAGAGGGCCTATTCCTTATAGTCCCCTCTACTGGTTATTTGACCGGAATTGATGGCCTTGCCTATGTCATTAGTTCCGCTTGAGTAATTCAAGGGTTAGGTTAAGTATAAATAGGGTAGATTTGTAGTTTAGCTTTAGTCAATCATCGCTCCTGATGAAGCTAACATGGTTAGCGAAACGCGCGTCGAGTGCAAAAATAAAGTGTTTGGTGTAGTGGTGATATATACTGAGTAGTATAATTGTGCCAAAGATTCCACATTCCCAACTTAGTATATGTCAATGGTTTCGTGAACTTAAAAGCGGCCGTACAAGCACCGATGATGCACCAAAGTCTGGACATTCAAATGAGGCAGTCACTCCAAAAAGCACAAAAAAATTCATCATATTGTTCTGAAGGTCAGCAAAATGAAAGTATGAGAGATAATTGACATCCGTAAAGATATCAAAAGAAGGAATGGGCATATTTTGCCATGAATATTTGCATATGAAAAAGCTATGTGCCCCATCGGTGCCGCGCACTCTCACGATTGATCAAAAATAGCAACGTATCGAAGATTCAGAACGCTGTTTGACACTGTTTCAGCGTAATCTAAAGGATTTTTTGTATAGATTTGTAACAATATACGAAACAAGTAGTCCACAGAATGGCTCGAACTGCATGAAAGCCGAAGAAGAATTGTGTGTTTGGTTACACAAATATCAGCTGGCAAGGTTTCGGCAAGTATTTTTTGGGATATGCTTGGATACTAATAATACTTATCGATTATCTTAGGAAGGAGCCTATTACCTTGGTTTATTAGATCTTTTGAATAGTGAAATCAAGAAAAAAGGCTGCATTTAGCCAAGGAAAATGTATTATTTCACCAAGATAATGCACCAGCTCACAACTCACAAAATCGATGGTGAATTGGGTTATGAATTGCTTCCGCATCCACCATATTCACCAGACCTGGCTGCCAGCGATTATTACCTTTCTCCAAATCTGAAAAAGGGGCTCCAGGAAAAGAGATTTGGCTCAAATACTGAAGCGCAATGGGAAACTGAAGCCAATTTTTGAGATCTCGAAAAATCGCACTATATGAAATGTATCTCAATCTTGGAAGATCTCTGGAATAAGTGCACCGCTCTTGAAGGAAACTATGCTGAAAAACAAAATCAGTTTTTGGCAAAAATATTTTTTCTTTTTTTAAAAAATCTCGGGGCTTTTCACAACCATCTATAAAAACAACAGAGAGGTTAAACATCAATTTGGAAAATATCTTGGTTTTGTTCTTGCACTAAAACTGCAACTGAAAAATTGTACATGATACGAACGGCACGTAATATTTTAAGTCATATCGGGCTCGTATGAGCGCTTTAAAAATAATAAAGGATCGCTAGAGGATGCTCCAAAATGTAATAGTAATTATTTTTTTAGCAAAACTCAGCTACAATTAATTAGGAATGTCGTATTTCTATGGCTATTGGCCAGCTCATTTTTTTGGCTACAAATTATTTTTTCTGATTTGCAATCGTTCTTATTCGAGGAATCAGACCTCAGGACCAGGTTAAAAGACCTATATTTGATGATGTGGAAAAAAACTTAAAATAACAATTTTTCATGCAATAAATCCTTCTAGCAAACATGATTTATGGAGAGATATGGAAACATGAACCAAAACAGTTCTCGAATATTAAATAATTCTTAGTGATATTCATGCTAAAACGTAGGCTGAAAAGTTTTTGATGACAATAAAGTGAAATTACATGAGATAGCTGACACCCTACAGATATTAAAAGAGTGGGTTGGTCATATTTTGCATTAACATTTGGACATGAGAAAGCTCTGTTCGAAATGGGTACCGTGTTTGCTCACAGTGGACCAAAAACAACAACATGTTGATGATTCTGCGCGCGGTTTGGACCTATTTAAGCGCAATACAAAGGATTTTTTTATGCGATATATGACAGTGGATGAAACATGGATCCACCACTACACACCGGAATCAAATCGGTAGTCACCTGAGTGGACAACAGCCGGTGAAAGCCGCTCGAAGCGACCAAAGACACGACAGTGGGCAGGAAAGGTTTTTGCCTCTGTGGTTCGGGATGCGCATGGAATAATTTTCATCGACTATGCTGAGAAGGGAAAAACCATCAATAGCGAATATTATATAATATTATTGGTGAGTTTGAAGACAGAAATCGCAAAGAAGCGGTCCCAAATGAACAAGAAAAAAAGTGCTCTTTCATCAAGACAATGCACTGTGTCATAAGTCAATGGTTACGATGACACAATTGCATATTTTGAATTTCCAGTTGCTTCCTCATCCACCGCAGTCTCCAGATTTGGCCCCCAGCGACTATTAAAAAATAATGTTCGGGGGGAAAGAGATTTGGCTTCAGTGAAGAAGTTATCCCCGAAACTATTTTGAAGGCAAAGACAAATCCTTCTATAAGAAAAGTATATAATTATTAAAAAAGCGGTGGACTGATTGTATCGCTCTTAAAGGAGACTATATTGATGAATAAAGTGGAATTTTGCAAAAAAATGTATTTTAAGTAGCTAGACCAAAAACATTTCAGCCTACGTGTTATATATTTTCCAAAATTTCTTTTTTACACCCAAGAAAAAATCTGAAATCAAAGTAATTTACTTTAAGTAAAAACAATAGTTCCTTCGTAGACAACGAAGAATATATTATCTTAAATAAAAACATGGTAATTTCCTTGCTGTAAAACACAATTAATCGGATTCATAATTTAAGAAAAAAAAATTGCCGAAATAAGATAACAATTTAGGATAAGAACATATTTTGGTGCTTTTAAAGATGCAGTCAAATATATTGCATTGTATAGTAGTAAAAATGCTCTCTAGTTATTAAGCACATCCCATTCCCCAAATAAAAATGTGGGGTATAAGGATAAGAATAAGTAGTTCAATTTAAACGTGTAGTAAGAATGACAGTTCATTCTGATTGAAAAGTGAGTTCAATAACATTGCTGTAATAAACTAAATGGCCCTAACGAGCGAATAAAGTAAGAGAGAAAATGATTTAGTAGTTAGCGGATGATATTAGATGAATTTGAAATGTCGATTTAACAAGTTGTATTTGCAAGGGAATTTCCATGTAAATAACTAGCAATTTTGGGTATGGTCAAAAGCTGAATAAATTTTTTTTTAGTTAATTACCCAATACTGCAATAATTGAAAGTCAGAAATTTAATTGCTGCAAATATTCAGTATACATTTTTTCATTAAATTGTAGATATTGTTAGAAAAATCGATGTTTTTTTTTAATTATAAAGAATTGCGTATAGTAAAAATACTGCAGTGACTTAGCCATTCCTTGATGGATATCCATAATAACTAGGAATAAAAATTTAAACAACTGTTTATGTTTATTATATTATTGCTGACAACTGTTTTCTACACAACAATTTTACATCGTGCTCCAGAAGAAGACAGTCGAAACAAAAAAGATAAACGTGTGGACAGGGATTTGTGGACCTCATATCATTGGTCCCTTTTTTATCGATAGAAATTTTACAGGACAGCAGTATTTACAGGTACTCCAACCGCAAGTTATTCCAACTTGTGCAGGTACCTTCTCAGTATGAAATCAATGTTCGTAGATATTTGGATGCGATTTTTTCTAATCGATAGATAGGTAGAAGAGGTGCTGTAGAATGGCCTGCAAGGAGTCCCGACCTTACGCCACTAGATTTTTTTATGGGGTCATTTCAAAATCAAAGTTTACCGAGAACGACCTGAAAATGCAGAAGATTTACAACAAAGGATTCAATATGAAGTAACACAGTCTGGTTATGACAGATTGGGTCGTTGCCTCGCTGTTAACGGTAGACATTTTTAGCAACTAGTTAGTTAGCAACTCGTTGTATTTATTAATTGTTTTTTTATTATTTAAATATCAATTGACAATAATTCCAAAACAGTTCAATTTAGATATATGGTATGTTAGACAAATAATATAGAATATTTAGTAGGACTCAAAAATAAAATAATATACAGGACTTTCAATTTAAAAAAAATCAAAGCGGCGTATTTTCTTCGAACCGACAGTTCCAAACCTTTTATTTTCAACGTTAGCATGTGCGCCGTATAACACCATATAACTTTTATTTAAACATTTTTTTGATATACTGATTAATAAATGCTGCTTCCATACATATGGGGCACCCTGTATGTATATATATATATATATATATATATATATATATATATATATATATATATATATATATATATATATACATATATAAACTTTTTAGAAGCAATAGAAAAATATGCTTTTAAATAAAATGAAACAACTAAGTAAACCTCATGTTACATAATGACCTATGTTGACATAAAATTCTCGTCGCTGTTGACTGGTTATTTCAGTATATTCCAGATAACTTATTTTTCTGTTTGCCACTCTGTATCCCGGGGTGAATTTACCAATCCATTTGTATGAAGTCTCTGGGGAGTTAGAGTTACATTAAGGTTATCACAGTATGCTTTTTACTGAACTATTAGTTTATTTACATGTGGAGTAACATGGCTGCAAATATTTTACCATATAAAATGGACGATTTCGATGGAAAGAGTTTTACACAAAATTAAATACTAAAACGGGAATAATTTAAATTTATATTGGCTTAATTTGACCAAATATCTGAATATTTTATTTACTTTATTCTTTAAGATTAAAATCAACTAAATTAAAGCATTTTTAATATAATAATTGTATTGTATTTGATAATGAGTGAATAATTATTAAATTTAATTTGTTACTATTCGCGATTTTTTATAATTTACAAATATACAACATTTATTTTTCCAACAATATCTAAAATTTAATAAAAAATGCATATTGGGTATTTGCAGCAATTAAATTTCTGACCTATCATTGCTGTATTAGATAACACAGCCCCACAAAAAAAAAAGTGGGGTATACTTTTGATGCGATATATCAGATCCGTAGTATTTTTGCCCGCTGATCACGAATCTGACGTCAGAATATCGCCATCACATCTCAATTTTTTTTCTAACAGTTGGGGAATCCTCAAACCTGATACTCTTAAACCCTAAACCCTGAAACCTTAGACTCCCACACCCTGTAACCTCAAAAAATAGACCTCAATAACCCTGTAACCTTAAAAATGAGACCCAATAAACTCAAAACCAGGACTTTTAAACCATATACTTTCAAATAGTAGACCCTTAAGCCCTAGAATTGCGAAGGTTAGACCCGCGCCTAACTTTCCTTTTTTGGCTGTATCTTGTTCTTTTTTCCGCGAATGACCTATTCAAAGGCTTTCTGCCCAAACGCTTTTGAGGACTTGTTTCTCTTTTTAGCGACCAGCAATAGTCCGCTAGCATATGGTCATCCCATCGTCCTTGATACCGATTTTCTATGATTTTCAGATCTTGGTGAAAACGTTCCCCTTGCTCCTCACTGTAGTTACCAAGATTATCTGGGAGATCATCGATGTGGGAGTCCAGGAAATGTAATTTTAGATTCATTAAGCAACCTAATGTTTGAAAATTTTTTACCATTTTCTCGACTATTTCTTTGTACTTAGGACTTTTATTATTTCCCAAAAAGTTTGTTGCGACTTCTTTAAAACTAAGCCAAGCAGCTTTTTCAACTTTATTCATTTTAGTAACAAATAATGAATCTTGAAACAATTTTCTTATTTGTGGCCCGTCAGATATGCCTGCCTTAATTTTAGCTTCAGAAAATTTCGGAAATTTTTTATGCAAATATTTGAAACATGGGCCGTTTGTATCTAATGCTCTCGTGAATTGCTTCATAAGTCCAAGCTTAATGTGAAGCGGGGGAATAAGAACTTTTCCTGTACCTACCAATGGTGGAAACAATACATTATTTTCACCAGGAGTGAACGATTCTCTTGTTGGCCAAATTTTTTTTTTCTTATAATGACGTTCCCTGTCTCTGCTATTCCACAGACATTTATAACAGGGATAAAGTGTAAACCCTGTCTGTTGGCCAAGCAATATTGTTACAATTTTCAGATCTCCACAAATTTTCCAGTTATGATCAGCATATTTTATTTTTATCAAAAGCTGCTTCATTTTTTCATATTGCTCTTCCATAACTGTGGAATGAGCAATCGGAATGGGAGCGTAAACGTTGGTATTATGCAGCAAAACTGCCTTAGAAGAATCAATGAACAGTCTCCATTCTTCAGGATCGTATGAGTTATTTTGAAATTCATCCATTAGACCTTTTACATCGGTACAATATGAAAGTGACAATTCCTCGTCCATTGTGAAATATTTTCGAAATTCTTCATCTCTGTTTCTATAATAAGAAATCGTAGCTTCTGGCTTAAGTAAATGTCTTTTCTTTAAAAAGGAAGCAAGATGCTCTGAACCATCTTTGGATAAGCCTAAATCTCTGACTAGATCACTAAGTTCTGACTGTGATACGAGTATTGGTTCTGGTTTACGGTTGTATGGTAGAAATTCTTTATCTGTGTCACTAGTATATGATAGGTTGTCACTAGAACATTCATTAATAACAGTTTTTGAATCTTTTTCGACAGTCTCAATGTTTTCGGCATGAACTGATAAGGTGAAATCATTTGTTTCCATAACATCAGCATCAAGTGGTTCAGGAGGCGGAATTAGTTTAGTTGGTCTTGTTACTGTCGAAACATCGTTATAAGTAATAGTGCTTTTATTTTTTCGGTTATGCCTAGATACAACATTCATACAAAAGTAGCAATCATTTTCACTGTATGGTCTATTCCATATTGCTGGTCTGGAATATTTAATCGCCTTCTTATTGATGTACAACATTATTTTGCAAGAACTGCAAATGATGTGGGGAATCCAATCTGTATCCTGTAGCTGTATTTCAATGTTAAAACAATCCTTATATAAGGTTTTAATCTTATCCGTTATCGGTGACCCCATTTTACTCAATACGTGTTGACAGCAAATATAACAAAATGAATCACTGTTTTTATCGCACTTATGAAAAGTCCTTGTACCGTGAGACCGTTTTCTTGTAGCATTATACTCTACATGAGCCAAGTCACCCACACATGAAGAGCTACGGTCGCTGGATGACGACGGCTGCGGGCCCGCTTTCCCACCCTGACCAACCGCCGATAATGGGTTTCCGAGTCCCTGCATCGTAATTCTCTTTCTTCTACCTGCCATGACGGCATCTAAGCCGTTATTCAGGGACTCTGCTGGCTAGTGGAGTAACACCGTTGCCCACCGTCACCACGTGGAGGTGCCCTGGATGCAGGTAGAAGAATAAAAATCGACCGATGAATTTTCTCGGCGTTCAAAATGGCGCGAAAACATATGCCATCTTGAATTTTGCAAATCCAACCTCAGATTAGTGATCAGCGACCCAAAAAATCCCCGTGTACCAAATTTGGTAAGGATCGGTTGAATTTTAATTTGAATTCGTTTTTGCATTCGAGAAGCACTATATCTGTCTGATTTATTGAGGTTAGAAAGAAAACGGAACTGTATGGCTCAATCCAACCGATGAATATTAGCTTAGCGTGTCCGAATACTTATTAATACATCTTTGGATTCATGAAAAAGCTTGAATCAATTTTTCAGGAGTATATTTTTCTTAATTTTTACTAATTTTTACCTATTTTTTTGGGGTTAGAAAAAAATTGAGATGTGATGGCGATATTCTGACGTCAGATTCGTGATCAGCGGGCAAAAATACTACGGATCTGATATATCGCATCAAAAGTATACCCCACTTTTTTTTTGTGGGGCTGTGAATTAACTAAAAATTTTTTTTCCGTTGTTGACTGCACCAAAAATAAACTTGATAAATCGATATTTTAAATTCATCTAATTTCATCCACTAACCACCAATCCATCTTTTCTTTTAATTTATTCGTTCGTTAGGATCATTTAGTTTATTACGTTGATCATTTAGTTTATACTGTAATGTTATTGAACTCTCACTGCTGTCATTCTTACTACAAGTTTATGTTGGACAACTTATTCTTATCCTTATACCCCACATTTTTATTGGGGGAATAGGATGTACTTAATAACTAGAGAGCATTTTTTACTATACAATGCAACATACAGGGTGCCCCATACGCATGGAATAATGATTCCACGGCATTTATTAATCAGTGTATCAAAACATGTTTAAATAAAAGCTATAGGGTGTTATACGACGCACATGCTGACGTTGACAATAAAATGTTTTGAATTGTCAGTTTGACGGAATTACACCATCTTGATTTTTTTTGGAAAGCCCTGTAAATTGTAGATATTAACTACCATACCATATGTCTAAATTGAACTGTTTTGGAATTATTGTCATTTGAATTTTAAAACAAGAAAAAAAAGGCAAAAAAACTATTAATAAATGCTCTAGGTAGCAATTGCTCAAAATATCTACCGTTAACAGCCAGACAGTGACCAAATCTGTCATAAACAGCCTGCACAGAGTTTTGCAGAGAATCCAGGGTGATCTGTGCTACTTCATATTGTATTCTTGGTTGTAAATCTTCTACAGTTTCAGGTCGACTTCGGTAAACTTTGGTTTTCAAATGACCCCGTAAAAAAATCGAGTGGCGTAAGGTCGGGACTCCTTGTAGGCCATTCTACAGCACCTCTTCTGCCTATCCATCGATTAGGAAAAATCGTATCCGTCTACGACTATTCATTTCATCGGAGAATTTTCAGGTCAAAAGTGACTTAAGGCAGGGCGACCCCTTGTCCACGACGCTGTTTAACTTAGTTATGGAGGCAATCATAAGAAATAGTGGAATGGAAAGACGGGAAACAATTTTCAGAAATAACCACCAATGCCTTGCTTATGCGGACGAACTAACGGTATTGGCGAAAACAAAAAATTAGAGGATGACGCAAGAAAATATGGATTAATAATAAATAAGAAGAAGACATGATTATGGGGGAGAAGCAGGGGGAAGATGAAGAAAACCTGAAGAAAAGTAGAAGAATTTACATACCGAGGGGTAGTACCAGAGAAGAGTGGACATGAGGATAGGGAGATTCAAGCGAGAATAGCGAAAGGAAGCCAAAAATTTGGGAGTTTGAGAATGTGAACCAAAAATAAACACCTATCTAGGAAGACCAAAATGCAAATATATCAAACTATAATAAGACCAACGGTGACGTATGCTTGTGATACCTGGGTAAGAAGAAGAGCAACTGGGAACGAAAAATGATGAGAATTATCCTGGGAGGAATAAGGACGCAAGAAGGATAGAGGAGAAGAACGAACCTGGAGGTTTATGCACTCTATAAGGAACCAAGAATAACAACATATGAGAAGGCACAACGTCTAAGATGGCTGGGACACATACAGCGGATGCCGAGAGAGAGAATGCCGAAGATGGTACTTCATAGAAAGCCTACCGGAAGAAGACGGAGTGGAAGACCGAGGACGTAGTGGATGGAGACGGTGGAGAAGGATCTTAGGAGTATGGGTGTTGGCGAGTGGAAGAGGGAGGCAATAGAGAGAGCCCGGTGGATAGTAGCTGTGAGCAATTTTGAACATTATTGTGAATATGAAATGTAAATGAGGCCCAAGGCCTACAAGGCCTGTAGCGCTGTTTAATAAAAATTGATTTCATAGTGAGCAGGTGCTCCGTCCTGTTGATACCACAGATTCCTGTAGGGGTATCCAAATTACTTTCATCGGGAAAAAGACCTGCACAAGTTGGAATAACTTGGTCTGGGAATGACTGTAAATACCGCTGTTTTGTAAGATTTCCATCGATAAAAAGGGACCAATGATATGACGTCCACAAATCTCTGCCAACACGTTTATCTTTTGTGGTCTTTGAGAATGACTGTCGATTATCCAGTGGGGATTCCCAGTAGACCAGTACCGGCAATTACGCCTGATAACTCTTCCGTTAAGACAAAATGTGGCCTCGTCAGAAAAAATAATTTATGAATTAGGTTAGGATCATTATTGATTCGTTCCATCATGACCATCATCTTCAGATAATACTTGCAATGAATGCAATTTTTCTTCATTTAGGATACGACTTCAGGTACCTTTACTTATGTTGTGGTCTAGCAAAGTTGAGGAGTGGGGGATTTTCTGTAATTTCCAAGAAACCATCTAATTTTTTATAATCGCTTGTTTTAACTTTTGGAGGTCCAGATTTAGAACGATCCTTAACATGACCTGATTGTCTAAATTGTTTTAATGTTTTGCTAACTACGGATTGGGTAATAGGTTCTCGATGTGGGTATTCTGCGTTAAAAAGATCATATACCTCCTGTTGTGTTCTCCTACAGTCTCCGTAACCAACCATCATTAACATAGTGATTCTTTCAGTTTCTGTTAAATGTACCATTATGATATTACGCTCAAGTTGCCGTTTCACAAAATGCAGCAGTAAAAATTTAAGATGGCGTAATTTCTTCGAACTGACAGTTTAAAACATTTTATTTTCAACGTCAACATATGCACCGTATAATACCCTATTTAAGCATTTTTTTGATACACTGATTAATAAATTCTGTGGAATCATTATTCCATACATATGGGGCACCCTGTATTTGACTACAACCACCACAATATTTTCTTGTCCTAAATTGTTACCTTCTTTCAGTAAATATTTTTTTTCTCAAATTATGAATCCAATTAATTGTGTTTTACAGTCAAGAAATTGCAGTTTTTTTTTAAGATAGTATACTCTTCGTTTTCTACAAAGTGGCTATTATTTATTGCAAATTACATTAATTCAAGATTTTTTCTTGGATGTTAAATGGAAGTTTTGGAACAAATATAGCAGAAGTGTTTTGGTTCATATTTATCTTTTTACCTTGGTCTTTAGACAAACTCTAAGGTTGTGTACAAGTAAGAAAATAAGTGTACAAAATCTGTAGCCTACAGTAGCCAATCTCTTTATGATCTACTTCGAAAGGAAATCAAAGGAGATGAAAACCATGAAACTAAAACTTTGGATACGATATGTCGATGACGTATTCGTAGTATAGCCTTTCGGTAAAGACAAGCTCCTTAACTTCTTAAACCATCCAAACTCAATTCATGAAAGAATTCAGTTCACCTTAGAAACGGAACAAGGCAACCAGCTGCCTTTCCTAGACGTACATATAACCAAAACTAAAGATTAGCATTTGAAACATCCGATACCTAGGAAACCAACACTTACAAGGGATATCTGAGTACTGAATCTCACCACCCGTCACAATTGTAGGCTGTGGCAAATACATTAGTTTCCAGATTAGTCCGCCTTATAGATAACTCTAAGAAACCAGAGGTGCTAGAAAAGATCACCACATCCCTAAAACAGAATGGATACAAACAACGTACAACTATAAGGCAACCAACAAAATCCACGAAAAAAGTTCAACGAAAACTCGAAGAACAGACCTAGTCTATCATAAAAAAATCCCAGAGATAATATCCAACAGGAAAACCAGAGTGTATTTAGTGTATCATGTGGAATTTGTTGCAAAGCATTTGGGCAAACCAACAGAAGAATATCTTCCAGACTAGATGAGCAGAAATTGGCTAACAAAAACAAACAAATCACATTTTCCTTTTTTTAACAGCAACTCTAAACAAAAATAGATTCTACAGCAGATAGCTAATATAGAAAACGACAAGACACTACCATCCGGGAGGCTATCGAAATCGATTTGAGTCTGTCGATAGACAGACGTATCACAAATAAATGGAACGAAAGCCTCCGAAATGACGACCCGAAGACCGTAACCAACGACCAATCAGAACCGCTATAAGCTCCGGCGCAGATATAAACACCAGACAACAACGTAATTTCTTATTATAACACTGTACTTTTCACATCTGTGAATTACTGCATATATATAAATAAATGTACAAATAAATAAATATGTATATATATATATATATATATATATATATATATATATATATATATATATCCTTAATTTACATTGCCTTAATTTGACCAAATTCTGAATATTTTGTTTACTTTGTTTTTTAAGACTAAAATAAACTAAATTAAAGCATTTTCAATATAATTATTGTATTGTATTTATATTGTATATATATATATATATATATATATATAGATATAAAATAAAGAGAGAGAAAGCAAAAGTTGCCGTATCTAACAAAATCCTAAGATATGAAAATAGTTGAGGAACTCGGCAAAGGGGCACAACAGATGTTCACACAATATTCATTTAGCCAATATTTCGGTCTTAGGTTGGGACCTTCATCAGGGCACAAACTAAAAAAGATAATGAAGCACCAAATAAGGAAAGTCGGGCGTAGAAGATTATTATTGTTAAGTTTAATTTTTAATTTATAATTTTTTAATAAGTTCTTATTATTGTTATAAAGAAGTATACGTTATTATTATTCTAAAGAAGTACCAAAGTAAAAGTTGCAAGTGACTCACATGCAGTGTGCGACTTAATCTAACAAGAATGACCATAAATAAAAATTTGTCATAACAAAGTTGTGATGACAATTGTTATTTATGGTCAATTGTCATCACAACTTTGTTATGACAAATTGTTATTTATGGTCATTCTTGTTAGATTAAGTCGCACACTGCATGTGAGTCACTTTCAACGTTTACTTTGGTATGACAATTGTTATTTATGGTCATTCTTGTTAGATTACGTCGCACACTGCATGTGAGTCACTTGCAACTTTTACTTTGGTACTTCTTTATAATAATAATAACGTATACTTCTTTATAACAACAATAAGAACTTATTAAAAAATTATAAATTAAAAATTAAACTTAACAATAATAATCTTCTACGCTCGACTTTCCTCATTTGGTGCTTTATTATCTTTTTAGTTTGTGTCCTGTTGAAGGTCCCAGCCTAGGACCGAAATATTGGCTAAATAAATATTGTGTGAACATCTGTTGTGCCCCTTTGCCGAGTTCCCCAACTATTTTCATATCTTAGGATTTTATATATATATATATATATATATATATATATACATGTATATATATATATATATATATATATATATATATATATATATATATACATGTATAGATATATATATATATATATATATATATATATATATATATATATATATATATATATATATATACATGTATATATATATATATATATATATATATATATATATATATATATACATGTATAGATATATATATATATATATATATATATATATATATATATATATATATATATATACATGTATATATATATATATATATATATATATATATATATATATATATATATATATATATATATATATATATATATATATATACATATTCAATAATAAAGGAAAAAATCCTGTGAGATCCACAGTGTTGCTCAGATTTAACTATAGCTTTACAACATTTAATAAAATAAATGTAGACAAAAATTTATTTATGATTTGTTCTAGTACTGACGACGACAATAAAGAAATTGTTGACCAAGGTGAAGGTTTATGCCGCTGATCGTGTAGTGTGATTGACTTTTTTCTTTTTTTTTTGATTCCTTCTTTTGCTTATTGATGTCTTTACCTTTTTTAGCTGTATTTTTCTTTTGTTTGGCTGCTGATGTTGCGTCCAATATATTTTTGTAAGAACTTGATTTAAGTACAGTATCTTTTCTCTTTAAAGTGTTTTTACGTATCCCGAAGTAGACAGTTCACTATTTAAACGTGGCAGTCTATTCGGAGACTGTGAAGGTAACTTTAGAGGAAAGTTTTCTTTTTCCCCCTCGGGTGTCAGCAATTTCCTTGTTTTCATTATTGATAATAATAGAAGCTTTCTGTAAAGTGTGAACAGAGTTCATTTTTTCAGCAGTTTTTGAGTTTTCTCTGATACATCAGTCCATCTCAGGTCCCGTTTTGTAGTATTACGGCTCCTCAACTAGGCTGGGATCGACGGGAAAAAGAGAATAAAAATGTAAATCTAGTTTTAAAGGCGTAATTGTTCAGTAAGTTGCTAACAATTACTACTTGGTAGAGCTATATCGGGTTCTACTCCAAGTGTATAAAAATCGCTATAAACTACTTAAACTGGACAAAGTCTATTTTCAGCATTTTTCGATTGTTCTCTCAACCGTCAATCCATCTCATGACGCATTGCAGTACTAAGATAAGTGCTTTAAGTTTTGTTCTCTTTTTAAGTCGATCCTAGCTTAGTTGAAGAGCCGTTATACAACGAGATGCGTTCTGTAATAGATTGACTGATTAGAGAATAGCCAAAACCGCTGAAAGATGGACTTTCGTCCAATTATTTGTTTTTTGTATACTTGTGGTAGAACCCAAAAAAGCGTTGCTAAGGGTAATTGTTAGCAATTTGTTGAACAATTCCTCTATCTGCCTGTGGCCTGGAAGACCTCCCGACAGAGGGTAGGTCCGCCTTCAAAACTAAGCTTACATCAGAGGTGCAAA
Source organism: Pachyrhynchus sulphureomaculatus (assembly GCA_019049505.1). Classification (NCBI taxonomy): domain Eukaryota; kingdom Metazoa; phylum Arthropoda; class Insecta; order Coleoptera; family Curculionidae; genus Pachyrhynchus; species Pachyrhynchus sulphureomaculatus. The sequence continues at coordinate 116,685,546 of CM032453.1, forward strand.
ATATTTGTATCTTACTAGTAAAAATGAGTTTGTTTGATATAGGGAATATTATCAGGTAACAGTTTTTAGTTATTTTTACTGCAATTGTGAAAATGTGCAGACCCACTAAATTACTGACTATTTCTATAATTTAATAAATAAATCTCTATCTAAAAAAAAATGCTATTTTGGTGTGTTTTATGATATGATATTGCAAATGCACCACTAGACCCTGCCTATTGTGTTGAAAACGTGTTAGTAGTGGAAAAAGTAATAAATTATATTAATCGCCCTATAGACTTAAATTATAACCCTCACGTCTTATATATGTCGGTGCCAGGCACTTGTAAATTAAAAATCGACGCTTGATTTTATAGTATATGGGTAAATGAAATATGAAACAGACTTGAGAATATTGTCCGGAACGAGCACCTCCCTCTAGGCGTGCTGAGTAATGATGTCAGGGGTGGAAAGAGCAGACGATTAGTCTCGCCGGACCCACTCGACAGCACGGCTCACGACGTCTGGGCAAAAGGTTCACTAATTTATTGCACAGAATATCATCATCAAATTAAAGGCGTAAAATCAATGGAAATTTTGATTGAAGATACAGTTCAGGGATGGTCAAGGTCTCGTATGTTTGTCTGGTACAAGGAATTTATGAAAGGCCGTGAAGCGATGGTGCTCACGAACAAGCAATACGGAAGAACATCAACGAGATTCGAGATTTTATTGAAGGCGACCGACATTTAACGGTGATTATGGAAGCATTCAAATCATCATCACAGTCCTCGTCTGATGAATAGAGAACAGAAGTTGAGCGATCATTGAGTGGCACACAGCACGGTTCGCATCGGAACCTGTGATGAAACGTGGGTGCACCATTATAAGCCCGAATGAAAACAAGCGAGTATGTAGTTGCGAAGTCAGATGAGGAAACTGTCAGCTGACAAGGTACTTGTAACTGTGTTTTCCGATCAGCGTGGCATTTTACTTCTTGATTTTTTACCACGATCGTCGAACCATCGATGTGTTGTACTTGATCGACATTTCTGACCAGCTCTTACACCTAAAAAATTGGAGCAAATGCGTTGGACGTCGCTGGAACACCCTCTTTATAGCCCTGACTGCGGTTTTAATCTCTTTATGATACTGAAACAAGCTCTGGAAGATCAACGATTCACTGACCATGATGAACTGGAGGCCTTCGTACACAATTGGCTCCTGACAAGACCTCCATCATTTTATGTTGACGGCATTAAAAAGTTACCGATAAGCGGGGAAAAGTGTATTTCCGAGAAAGGAGATTATGTAAAAAAATAACATGTACTTGTTTTTTTTTTTCGTTAACCCAATAAACGCATTGTAAAAAAGTCTCATTTATATTAAATTTCCCTAGTATCTAGTTAATAACATAATTTTTTCTCATCGCGGTTTCTTTTCGAACTTTCTATTGAATCTTCTTTTTACGGTTTCTTATTGACCCGAATATCTATCGACTGTAGCGGTCTGTACAGATAACGGAGATAAAGAAAAAAATGCCATAAATGAACTTGTGGCACGGTCTTCGCGGAAAAGGTTTTTCCGTTAGTAGTGATTTTTTTGCAGCTTTGTTTTATATAAAAGCCAGCCGAGAAGAAGCTGAAAACTGAAAAAGAACTATACTAGTATATTTCAACCTTTTTCTTGATGACTTTATCACTTAGATAACGAGATTTGTATTGTTTTGTTAAGTGTAAATATTATTTTGAAATTTTTAGACAACGCAACTTTTTCATGGAACAACGCGTTTAGTTCCTATTAACTTATTATTTCTGGGTTTTTTGCGGGTACATACTGTTACTACGTATGATTTTTAATCCGTGTATATGTGTACATTTGTTAAAAATTCAAGGTACCATTCATTGCTATTATAAAATCACGTAGCTTTTATTATTGTTTTAGGAATATTTTGTGCATATGTAAGAGCAAAGATAAAGTAGAGGGAACCAGTTGCTGAAACTTAATTGAGCTCAGTTAAGGTCCGAAGTCCTTTAGTTATAATACGTGGAGTCAATTTTAGAAAGGCAGCCAGAGTATTAGAACTTTATTCTTTTTTTACCACATACCTGTTAATAAAGGAACATGATTGTACTCTCCGGATGTTAATATATCAATAAATTTCTTCGAAATAAATGGTTCTGGGCTATCAGGAAGTTCCACAACGGGTCCAAATTGTTTGTTAAGAGTACCAAGTTCTTTCTCCTGAAAAATATATATAATATATATATATATATATATATATATATAATATACATATGTATATGTATATATATATATATATATATATATATATATATATATATATATATATATATATATATATATATATATATATATATATATATATATATATATATATATATATAATAATCTCCAGAAACTACCAAAAGCATATCATCAAAAACCCAACTATTACAAAAGACAGATGTAGGAAATGCCACCAGCAGAAAGAAATGATCGAACACATAACAAGCGGATGTAAAATATTAGCCGGAACGGAATACACAGCCAGACATGACTCAGCTGCAAAAGTAGTTCATCAAGCACTAGCCACAACATACAAACTCATAGAAAACACAGATCCTTACTACAAATAGACACCAACAATCATACTTGAAAATAAAGATTACAAGCTCTACTGGGACATCAGTATCCATACAGATAAAACACTCTCCGCCAATAGACCGGATATTACTTTTTAGTGCAAAAAAGGGAAAGTCACATAGCTGTCCCCAACGACACAAACATCCAAACGAAATACACAGAAAAAATTTTTCAAACAGACAGACCTTGCAACAGAAATAAAAAGGCTATGGAAACAAGAAAAAGTCATCACTGTCCCCCTCATCATATCAGCCACAGGCCTTACACCAATAACATTCACACCACACTTAGTACAATTAGGACTGAACACAAACATAGACAGAAACATTCAGAAGTCAGTGATTTTGAAAACATTGTCAGGTCATTCCTTAATATACAATAGTAATAGCGTTTATGCTGACTTGGCTTGGGCCCGGCAGCCAAACATGGAACCACATGACCAAATGTGAGAAAGAAGAACTTTTTTGTATATTAATAGTATTCTTTATAGTCTAACAGATATATCATTTACGAGACAATTAAGCATAAATAACATAATACAAACGAGGCAGAGAAAAGAAAAGTAAAGTATTAGTATAGATCAAAGGAGACAAATAACATTAAAGTACATAAAATTAAATAAAACTGGAAAATAAAAATTAAAATGATACACTTGGAATAAATAATTATATATGTAACAATTCATTTTTTAAGCATTTGACAATTGCGCAAATGACAGGTTGTTCACGTTAATGCCGTAACAAGTACTGTTGAATAGGCTTATAACCTGAAACAGTGGTGTTTTGACGAGAAAACTAGTTGATACAGTAAATAGAAAACAGAAGCGGTTCTGGCCAATCTATTAGGAACGTGAAAATTTACTTGAAGCAATAAGTCAGGAGAGTCAATAAGAGATTTACATATTTTTATAAGAAAGCAAACCAGATGGTGATGTCCTCGATTCGTTAATAACGGTAGTTGAAAACGTTCAGTTATAGTGACTTTATCAACCAGGGTACACTTCATCGTATTTTAATATAAGAAATCTCGCAATCTTTCTTTGAACATTCTCTACCTGCCTAATATACTTAGCGTGTATTGGATTCCAAACGCACTATTTTTAAGTCGGGAAAGTACGTAGTTCAAATAGAAAGTTTTTAATATTTTACTATTATGAAAGCCACTAGAATTACGTATTATGAAACGTCCTCGCAGTACTGCCGATCCAATTAATATGATGGACAAACGAAAGTTTCGGATCAAAAATAATTCCAAGGTCTTTGAGGGAGTTACAGCGTACAATATGTTCATTATCTGGAAGTCAATGGTGCTAAATTTATTCGAGGAGGTCAAAAAGAGGCACTTACCGGCATTCGATGGTAGCCTATTCAACTCACACCATTGCTGTAATGACGCCATATCATGTTGCAATGAAAGGCAATTACAAGAGTCTCTTATGATGCGGAAAAGCTTTAGGCCGTTAGCAAGCAAAAGAAATCTAGTTATGTTATGTTAATGAAAAGTGAAAAAATGAAAGGTGTAAGGTTGAGCGGAAAAGAATGTGCGGCTGTATTTAATAATCGGTTTTGCCATCTCTCCGCAGTGAACCCGGTGTGGTTTCACTGGAGTTGTGTATCACGCACTTGGTGCCTTCGAACTGTATTAGAAGTGGTAGCGTACTTCTACGGTACTAATTAACTAATTAAACCAAGTTCAAGAGTCTAAAAATGATTAATAACTCAAAAAGAACCAAAACGATACCATGAAAAATAAACCTTTTTATTAACTTCGTTACATACTCTACCATTAGATATTTAACTTGAGTTTCATACAACTTCTCAACTGGCAAATTTCTTAAAACATTCAATGCATCTTCTGCTGTTGTGACGCTTTTATCAACAATTTGTGCTAATTCTATTGGATCATGTGCACATTCATCCCACCCTTTTATTGCAGATCCACTTTCAGGGATTGCTTTGTGAAATAACCCCCTAAAATATGAATAATAAATAAATAAATTAAAATTACAAAAATCTAAAAATTGACATTTATGAGACAACACAGTTAAATGTAACATAAACACCTGCGAAAACACTTATTTTTCTATGAAATAAATGTAAAAATTAAAAGTCGGGATTTTCTTTCAATTTTTACTGCCTTCCGAAATTTTTGCTTTCTGCTGTTCGCTGGAATACGAAAAAGATTAACTCACTGTCGTCGCTCTATCTGTCTCTTGAACGAAGTGAAATGTCAATAATAATAATACGGTGTTTTTTCATGTCTTTTTGTTGAGATATCAACAAATTTTATGCATATTTAAACTTGTAAGAGGCTAAAGGGGTGAGGAAGGAAGTTAGAGAGGTTGTTTCTAATATATTGTGATATATGTCCTTTTCAGTCTTCTTGGAGTTACAGAATCATATATATATATATATATATATATATATATATATATATATATATATATATATATATATATATATATTTATGGTGATCACAAGGTATAAGGGGAAAAATATTTTCATCGTAATGCCAGCGGGACCCCCTAAAATTTACCATTTGTCTAAAAAATAAGATTTGCACAGTTTTAGCTCAATTAGATAATATTAACCCGTGCCTCATCGAGGTTAAAGCTGTAAAGTACGATTTTTTGCAAAAAAATCGTGGATTTTTCCCTCATAAAATGAAAACTATTCATCCTAGAAACCTGAATCTTGTTTTATTTTGCAGGAAATATTGTTATCTTAAAGTTTTACCCCTACCACTTTTTTGTTAAAACTTTTATATATTTTTTTTTTCTTTTATGGGTCTAGCACATGTGCTGCAGGGAAGTCCCTAAAGCGCTCCAGGAGCGGCACGAGTGCGGAAAAAGCGATTCACGTAGTTCTTGAATCGCTGTAAATTGTACTCGGTGGGAAACACAGCGCTGGGCAAATTATTCCAAAGGGATGACGTTCTCCATATAAAAGATTGCTTGAAAAGCGTTGTACGCGGAGTAACAAGCTGAACCTCATACGGATGCGAAGCACCAGCGCGACGTGTATTTCTAACATGCACCGCTTTAGGAGGAATTAAGCGGGCTACATCCTTCGAACACTTTCCATGAAAATACTTGTAGAACAGACTCAAGTCGCCAACCGTTCTTCGATGTTCCAGCGAATCAAGGCCGCCGGTCAATTCCGGGTCCCCAATCAGACGGACCGCTCTTCTCTGAACAGAATCCAACAAATGCAGTGTATGTTTGGGAGCGGAGCCCCAAACGTGGGAGCAGTATTCCATAGTTGGTCGAATTTGGGCTTTGTAAAGAATTAACACTTGCTGTGGGGTGTAAAGCTTTCTGGTTCTAAATAATATTCTCAACTTTTGAGAAGCTCTCCTTGCCATGCCTGCAACATGTTCATGCCAAGACATATTTGCTCCCAAACTAACGCCCAACAAATTGAACGACGATGTTAGGGGAATGGAGTGCCCCGACATAACTATGTCGAGTTCAGCAACGTCAACTTTTTTAGAAAAAACTGCCGCTTGGGTTTTTTGTAGCTTTAAATTCCACTTGGTTACTGTCACCCCAAGATAGGATTTCTTCCAGGTCTTTGTTAAGTTGAACGACCTCCTGCTGTCTGCGGATATTCGCCTGAGCAGCCGATGTCCGAGCGTTCAAGGTGAATGAAGAGACAAGCGTACTGTCATCTGCAAAGCTATAGATTGGATTCCCGGTCTTTTCCAGTAGATCGTTAATCGTTAATGTAAATGAGAAAGAGAGTAGGAGACAGTATGGAGCCCTGGGGCACACCGGCGTTGATAGTGAGGGTGTTAGAAAGAAATCCGTCGACCGCCACTCGTAAAGAACGCTCTCTGAGGAAACATGAGAGCCACAAACAGAACCTTTTAGACATACCATGAGAGCGTAACAGTTCCGCTCCAACAGTCCATCGTACCAAACACGGTCGAATGCCTTGGATATGTCAAGAGCAACCGCTCGAGATCTCCAAAGTGTTCAATTGCGTTGTTCCAAACATGTGTTACATAAGTCAGAAAATCTCCTGTTGATCTATGTTTACGAAAACCATATTGGTGATCGCTAATAATATGTGTAATGTGAAGATATTCATCATCCAAGACCGGACATAATTCGAATCCTTAACTTCGACCTTTGACCTGTTTAGAAAACGAAAGTGAAAAATAGAAACAAATTATACAAATACGTTATTATACAATATATAATAAGAGATAAAATTGTCATTTGTTTTAACTTTATAAATAGTTTTACGAATTGCAAGGTACTGGGTATCTACTTGATATTTAATTCTATTCTTTAAAAATTTGTTTTTGTTACAAAAAAGTTATTACTAAGGACCCTTTTGTCAGAGAATTCGACCTAGTGTGTCATAAACCACGCCCCTCCTTTTTTGTTCCTTGTCTGAGATGCCCGGGGAGAAGACAGAGAGTTTTAGTTTACATTTGCCTTTCAAGCAGTGAACATTTCAACAACGTTCATTTAGTGACTTTTCTGTGAGGTTTGCGGGACAATGTCTTCTACACATCAACGGGCCATGCTTAGTCGGGTTCGAGTTCAAGGCCGAAATAAATGATGCATTTAATAGGCCACATGTCTCATCAAATCAGCGGCAGTAAATTGCCACCTAATCGTCAAGTTTTACGCAGTTTATTTTATAATATACTGCAAGTGAAACTAAACACCATAGAAGCTGCAAGGCTTACAATGAAGGAAATTTTAATTATTTGAGAGAAAGCTAAGATACCAACCAGATACCTGAAAGATTGTGTTGCAAAATTAGAAAAACGTATGTACGAAGAGTGGAGAAAACTGTAAAAAAGCACTAAAAGATCTAAAACCCAGCGAAAAATAAAAAAGTAGAAACTTTCAAGTCACAGACATTTGTTAATTTATAATCAATATTTATGTAAAAAATAAGAGAAACCTTTATTAAGGATAACGATTTTCTTTATTTAGGAACTTATAAGAGAGGTTATTTGAGGTTCGCTGTTCTTCTCGCGATTATGGTAAGTTCCTATTTATTTCCATATTTCTTTTCATTTTTCTATATACATATTTTTTTCCGTATACAAGCCATTAAGAAAATACATTAAAATTGAAACGATAATTTGTTATTGAAATAACACTGACATCGCGCTAATACTGCACATCGGTATGAGGTTCAGCTTGTTACTCAGCGTACACCGCTTTTCAAGCAGTCTTTTATATGGAGAACATCATCCCTTTGAAATAATTTGCTCAGGGCAGTGTTTCCCACCGGAACAATTTACAGCGATTCAAGAACAACGTGAATCGTTTTTTTTCGCACACATGCCGCTCCTGGAGCGCTTTAGGGACTTCCCTGCAGCACGTGTGCTAGACACATAAAAAAAAAACAGTTAATTAGTGTTTAGTTTATGTTGAGAATTTTGCAATTATTGGCACAATGGCATTACAGTGTGTGAAAAGTCCTGACACTTTCGGAGATATGCAGGCACAAATAAAAAACCATATGATATTCAGATAGTGTCAACTCTCAGAGGATTCGTGTGAAATTTTCATAATAGTAAAAAGCATTGATCGAAAACAGCAACTTGTCGAAGATTCAAAACGTTATTTGGCGCAGTTTCGACGTAATCCAAATGAGTTTTTTGTCGATTCGTAACAATGGACGAATCATGGATCCACTACAACAGTTAGTCCGCAAAGCGTCTGGAACCGCATGAAAGCCAACCGAAGCATCCAAAAAAAAAAAACATTAACTACAAAGGTTTTGACAAGTATTTTTTGGGATGCACGTGGAATAATACTGATCGACTATCGTGAGAAGGAGCAGACAATCACCGAAAACTCTAACGTTGGTTTATTGGACCGTTCGAATGGTGAGATCAAGAAAAAAAGACCGCCATTAGCGAAGAAAAAATTGTTGTTTTATCAAGATAATGCACCAGCTCACAAGCGATGGTGACATTGGACCAATTGGGCTATTAATTGGTTCTTTACCCCCCCCGTATTAACCAGATCTGGCCCTCAGTGAATATTACCTCTTTCCAAATTTGAAAAGGTGGCTCCAGGGAAAGAGATTTGACTCAAATGAAGAAGTCGACTGGAAAACTGAACCTGACTTTAGAAAGCTCGACAAATTGTCTTATATAAAAGGTGTGCAAATGTTAGAAGCTCGCTGGAATAAGCGTATCGCTTTTGAAAGAAAATATATTGAAGAATAAAATTAATTTTTGGCAAAAACCTTGTTTTTTTTTCTTTAAAACTTTTGGGATTTTTCAACCCAGGTAGTAAGATTGCCAAAGGCTTATCGTGTTAAGTTGACAAGATGGCGGCCCGTGGCTCAGTAGGGTATTACTGGCTTGCGGTGCAGAAGGTCTCTGGGTCCAATCCCGGTAGATCGGTATACTTACTTATTAATTTATATATTAGGTATATTTGGTAGGCAACATAAAACGATAAAAAAAATACTAATTTTAAATAAAATTTTATTTGTTGCACATTCATACTACCTTGGAAATATTGAAGGAAGTGATAGGAAGATGCTAGACTCAACTTTAATTTAGAAACTTGTGTTAACTCATCAAATACTAATAATCGGTGTGCTTAACTATGAAATGAATGAAAAAAAGTTCCCTAGGTTTATAGACGATGAATACTAACCTATCCTTGCAATTTCTTCTCATTAATACTGCTTGAGATAACCGATAAGGACAAAGGCATGGGAAAAATAAGCGTTGCAAAATCTCTATTAACGTAATTTTTTTGATGCCCTAAGTCGCGTGCACTTAACTATTAACGCGTTATTTTGGAGGAGCTGAATTGTCCCTGCGAACAATAGTTTGCCTATTTCCCTTGCAAAATTCTGAAAGGACCATTCGTTACTATGATAAAATCCTACATTAGGTGAACAAATTGGTAGCAACTGGTTGCTTCAACTGATCATATATTAATAGCTAGAGACCTTCAGATTTTATCTATAGTTGCAGCACATACGCTGCTGAGAAATACTCAATTGCTATAGAGATAAAGCTTTCAAAATTTAAAAGCTCTTGAGCCGGAAATTATGATGAGAGATAAGCTAAACCTCATACTGATGTGCTGGATTAATGTAACGTATATGCACCATTTTGAAAGCTCCAGAAATCGAACACTTATTTTGAATCTACTTATAAAAGAGATTTAAATTTTTCTTTTAGTGCCGTAACCGTTACCGGTCGTTGATTCTCATGTTGGCTAACATATCTATCTGTTACTATCATGATTTATTTACTGCTGCTCGGAACAGTTGCTGGCTTGTTTTTTTAGAACATTGCTTGAGATTCTTGAGCCACAAAGTCGTCCTTCTTCCTACACTTCTTTTTCCCTGTATTTTACCTATTAGGTGTAAGGTAGCATATTTTTCAGTGTTTCTTATTACTGATGATATACGCATCCTTAAAGAGGAAAATGCCGAATTTAAGAAGAGTAGCGAACCACCAAATGTAAACTTTGAGGAAATTGTTGTCGAAGTATCAGAGCACAGCAAAAGGAAGAAAAACCTAATAATATCGTCCGTGCCTGAGCAGAACCAGAACCTATCTGCTGAAGCTCGCTTAAAGGGGGATAGTCTGTTTGTGACCTCACTGCTAAATCATTTGACAGAAGATCATGACGTTTCGAACGTTAAACCTATGCGATTAGGTCACTATCAAGAAGGCAGAGTGCGACCCTTAAAAATAACCTTGAATAGTGAAGATTCTGTGTCTTTATTTATTATTAGACATGCTTAATGCATTAAACTTAAGGATTTGACAAAATACAGAAATGTCCGAATATCGTACGACAGAACCCCACGGCAACTGGAGCATTATAGGAAATTGAGACAGACTGTCACTGAAGCTAGAGATAGGGGTGAAAATCTCCAAATCAAAATATCCGTGGCAACCAACCTTAGTACCTTTAAACAAGTAAATCCCTACAGCGAAGGTGTCTCATTTTCTTGTTACTATCAGAATGTACGGGGATTGAACTCAAAGAATGACAATTTTATGTTGGAACAGTGATAGTGACACTACTCAGTATATATCACCCTACCAAACACTTTATTTTTCTCGACGCGCTTTTCGCTAACCATGTTGCTTCATCAGGAGCGATGATGCAGTACAATCATCGCTCCTTGAAGCTAACATGGTTAGAAACGCGCCGAGTTTGTATAGTGGTGGATATATACTGAGTAGTGTCATTGTGCCAAAGATTCCACATTCCCAACTTAGAAGTGATAGTGAGTTTGACTTTATTGCATTGACAGAAACATGGATTAGAAAAAAAACTTTTTCACGAAAATTACAGTGTATTTCGCAAAGATAGACAACTTTATGAAACCGGTAAAACTAGGGGTGGCGGCGTCTTGTTGGCTATCAGGAGTGACATCAGTAGTTACTCTCTTAACTCTTCCTATTTCGAAACGGCGTTCCCCAATATAGATTTACTAATGTGTAAATGTATATTGCCACATGGTTTATCGTTAATTGTGGCAGTCATTTATATACCTCCATAATGTCACGCCGCAGGAATATGAACTTTTCTTTGAATCGCTTGAACATGCGAATATTTGCAGAGTAGGAGGGTAATCATTTTGGGAGACTTTAATGCCCCTCAATATGGGGCCCGTGACAATAATGATATCAAAGCGAGGGAGATTGGCACCTTCAAGAACTTCTTTAATTTTGAGCAATATAACAATATTAGAAACGCTGGCAATATTTTGGATTTAGTTTTTAGTAACTTTAAATGTTCAGTTGTGCATAACCTTGTTCCGATTATTCCTGAGGATGCCTATCATCCGGCACTAATTGCTAATATGTTATTTTTAATCTAGGCAGTAATATACCCCAGAATGTCCCTAATTGTTTAATAAGAGCGTACAATTTTAAACGGGCCGATTTCTTGTCTTTATATCACTCTCTGCTGTCTACCGATTGGACCAATCTGGGTAAGTGTACTGACGTTAATATCGCAGTTACTGAGTTTTATAACAGACTCTATGAGCAACTAGATACTTATGCTTCACTTCGCAAAAATTTCAAGCGAAAATTTCCTGTTTGGTATACATAGAAATAATTACGGATATTAAATATAAATCCCTAATGAGATCAAAATATATAAAAAAACCGGTGATCAATGGTATAATATCGAATTTACAAATATTAGAAGATTGATTAAGGTTAAGTGCAAGTCAACTTTTGATAGGTACATACTTGGTGTTCAGGAAGCAACTAACAGTGATTCAGGAAAGTTTTGATCCTTTATTAATCAGAAGAATCAAGGATTCCCGGAGCAATTCATTTGCGCTGTATTTGGTATGAAAAGCCGCAAGACATAGTAAATGTGTTCGCTTCTTATTTTGAAAGTGTATTCTTGCCTAACGAGAATGAAATCGATTTTGTTCCGGAGAGTGCTTGTCAGCTATTCGGTAGTGTTGACATTTCATTAGCTTCTGTAACAGACAGTGAGATTCAACACGTTGCTAAAAAATTAAAGAATAGGCTGACCGCAGGACCTGATGGTATTCCATCTTTTATGGTTAAAGATTGTGTGGGTACACTTATGGTGCCTCTAAAATACATATTTAATCTGGCGTTAAGGAGGTTAACATTTCCGGGGTGCTGGAAGGAAACGACGGTGTGCCCCATTTTCAAGTCCGGCGAACGTAGCGAGGTAAACAATTATCGATCTATTTCTATTCTTAACAATTTTTCGAAGCTATTTGAAGTCATTCTGTATAATCACATTTATACTCAGGTTAGAGGTATTCTATCAACCCATCAACATGGATTTGTTGATGGTAGATCCATTGTAACAAACTTGGAATTTATACAAACTTTACAGAGAACATATTAGACGCAGGAGGGCAGGTTGACGTAATATACACGGACTTCTCTAAAGCCTTTGATAGAATATCTCATTTCGTTTTGCTGCAGAAGCTTTGGCGTATGGGTTTTAGTGTGGATGCATGCAGTTTGTTTTCTTCATATTTGGGGGGCCGCTCTCAGTCAGTACACTATAATGGATATATTTTCGATTCCTATACCGCAACCTCGGGCGTGCCACAGGGATCCAATCTTGGTCCCCTACTATTTTTGCTGTATATTAATGACCTCTGTGATATTCTGAATTGTGGCAGGCTGCTTTTCGCTGATGATCTCAAGGTGTATGCGCCCGTCTCATGTATTCAGGACTGTAAAGTGCTTCAAACTGAGCTTTGCATGCTTGAGGATTAGTGTAAGCACAATAAATTAGACTTGAATATTTCTAAATGTAAAATTATGTCGGTGACGAGGAAAAAACCATATAATAACATATGCATATTCACTAGGAACGTCAACTCTCGGGCGCACCAACAGTGTAAGGGGAGTAGTATTCGATAACAAAATGAATTTTTCTAATCACATTAATAACATAACGCTGGAAGCCAATCGTCTATATGGTTTTATAGTGCGCGACTGTAGAAGCTTTAATAGTGAACGATCTTTAATACTGCTATATGAGTCTTATGTGAGATCCAAATTAGAGTATGCCTCTCTTATTTGGAGCCCATATTATTTATGCTACAAACTAATGCTAGAACGAGTTCAAAAAAGATTTCTAAAATATTTATTATATAAGGTAGATGATGTCTATCCAATGAGAGGACTAGAGTACTCTTTGTTATTGGAGAGATTTAATTTTCAATCACATGAGGCTCGCAGAGAGTGTTCGTCTATAATTTTCTTGTATAGATTGTTGCACGGAGTCTTCGACTGTCCTCAGCTGCTATCGGAGGTGGCTATATTGGTGCCTAGAATTAATTTACGAATACTGCTACTTTTGTTTGTTCACATGCTAGGACTAATCTCAGGTTAATTGAACCAATCATTGTTATGTGCAATACATTTAACTTAATTAGTAATGAATGTGACATTTTTGCAGACACTGAAAATAAGATTCGGTCAGTATGTTTAGATCATTTCACTTGATAGGACATTTATAAAAATTCTTTTAGAAACTTGCTTTGCTTGTTGGATGTATGTAACCAATATTTGTTTTATTTCACTTTTATTCTAATTTGTACTGCACTGATTCATTTAATTTCTTTATTCGTTTCTTTTTCTCTTCTTCTTTTTTTTTGTTGTTTTTTTGTCTATTTTTATTGTGTTGTTAGTACCTTAGTTTTAAGAGAAAATTTTATTCATATTCTTTTTTGTTTTCCCTGTGAATGGTTCTTACTGTTGGGAATAAAACTATTATTATTATTATTATTATTACGTGTCCTAGGTATTGCAGTTTTCTGCTCTTTATTGTAGTCACTATTTTGTTGTTTTATTTATGCGCCGTAAACTGATTCATTCCCGTCAGTCCATTTGATTTTCAACATCCGTCGGTAAGTCCACATTTTAAAAGCCTCCAAGTGTCAATGACCGTCCACGATTCTACTCCGTGCAGCGAAAACTTAATATCTAACCATCCTTAATCGGAGGTATATGTTTAGGTCGTGGCTACATAGGACTTCTTTCATTTTTACAAAGGTTCGTCGTGCCTTTAGTACTCTTCTCTTAACTTCCAAACTTGGCTCCCATTGATCGTTAATTATATTTCCGAGAGAGGTTAATTTATTTACTCGTTCGATGTCCGTGCCATCAATTTTTATTCCATCATCTTGTGCAACACCTTTTTGGCTTATGATGATATATTTAGTTTTGCTGGTGTTGAGTCTCAGCCCATAGTATTTGCATGATCTCATTATTTTGTTCATTAGATATTGTAGTTGCTTATTGGAATTTGCTAGAATTCATCAGAATCATCAGCGTATCAGGTGTTATTGATCACTTGTCTATTGATTATTATACCGGCTTCAGTATCATCAAGAGCTTCTTTGCAGATTTGTTCAGAGTATAAATTGATTGGTAGGGGAGATAAAATACATCCCTGTCTTACGCCTGTTTTAATTTTCATCTCTCTAGTAGATTTAAATTGGTAGCTTCGATATTCCGAAAAATCAGTTTTTTTTAATGAAAAAAAAAAAAAAAAACAAAAATAAATAATAGTGTAATATAATTGGTAGCTAAAGAACATTAAACTGAACTAACCTTGACAAAGGTGATAAAATGTGATTACAGACTGATGTTCCACCGGCACTTTGTCCAAAAATTGTTACATTAGCAGGATCTCCACCAAAATATTTGATATTTTCTTTAACGAATTTTAGGGCCATTGTTTGGTCCTTAAGACCTGCGTTCCCATATATTTCCAGAGTGGAATCTTTAAGTCGTAAGAATCCTAAAAATTATGATAAATTTGCTGTACTTAACTCTACAAAATTACAAACTCAGTTTATTGGAAGTACTACATGTAAAATTTTACTAGACTCATGCTAATATTCAACAACCAGAAAACATCTTTGATTTTTAGTTATATACTTAAGACTAGTTAATACTATTTTTAAACCTTGTATATGCTATTAGTTGTATATTGTAGAACGAAACATGATGCAACATAGCTATATTTTTGAAAAAGAAAAAAATGGTTTGTGTGCATACCGTTATTGAGACCTAAATTTTTAAAGCATCTGGACTGGAATTGACTATGACGGTACACATTATCAGGTAAAATATTTATAGTTTTGAAACAGTTAGCTAGATAATATTTCATTCATAGTAAATAGATATATATTAATGTATACGGTAAACGATGAAGTTGATATCTTAAATCGATCTCCATAAAAAAATTAAAATTAAAAACTTAATTCTTTTTAGAACCAGAACTTCTATAGTCCTATATACATTGGCCAATCTCGTATATATATATATATATATATATATATATATATATATATATATATATATATATATATGTATATATATAATATATATATATATATATATATATATATATATATATATATATGTATAATATATATATAATATAATATATATATATATATATATATATGATATATATATATATATATATATATATATATATATATATATATATATATATAAATGTATAAGTGTAACAGTATATTTTTTTAAGTGCAGCATATAAGAAAAAAAATTATTTATTCTGTATGATATTTCAACTTTAAAATGAACTCAAGGCAGAAAACATGACCTTTTTTAGAGCACTTTTTGAAGTAAATTGAGTAAAAGTGAAACAAAATATTAAAATTTTCTGAAGGCATTTTGAAAGTTGATAACCATGAGAGTGTGCGAAAGCTATTTTTATTTGAAAAAAATATCTTATAAAGAACATATGAGATGCGAAAATCCCATAAAAAAGCGCAAAGTTTGAGTGTCCGTTATAAATATTCCTTATCATTTTTTTCCATTAAAATTGATTTTCGCACACTTTCACATTAATATAGAACCTAAATTGAAATATAAACATTTAATTTAAATAATATGTACGATCAGGAATTACTCCAACTTAAAAGTTTTGTCTCTTTATACTCGGTTATTGTCTTTAGGTAATCAGGGACGCCATAACGAGAAAGATGTAACCAATAATATTATTTTAAGCGCCCTTAGATTAGTTAAGTTTAACTGTAATAGTGGTATGAATAATACAATTTTTTTTTTAAATACTGAATCCTTAGAAATTCCTGTCATTTCAAGCATATGTTTTGAAGTAAACTATACAAAAATGCAAAAAATGTGACATTTTATCAATAAAATTAGAAAGACATCAAACACGTCACATGTAACAGTTATTATTGTGTCAAAAAAATATAACATCAAGAAAATATACTTGTAATACAGTATAAACCATTGCAAAGTTTGATAGTTCGGTAAAAGTATTGATTTCTCACCCTCTGACTTCCCTTGCTAAAGGGAAGTATTGTTTTCGTTAAAAAGATTACCCTACGAGATTTTTGCATTTCTTCATGTTTTAGGGTTTCCTCACGAAAAATATAGTCCCGCATTACCGTCAGCCTTTCTGTCTGACCACGATAAGTCTCGAACGAAATGAGATATCGATTTTACATTTCATACACGTATAATACTCAAAGGAGGAATCGAATTTATAGTTTTTACACAATATCGTTAAAGGAAATGAGGGTAAAAAATCTGAGGGTTGATAAATTTTGTTAATTTTTTATATTATTGTAAGAATTTTTGTTGGTCTTAAACTTATATAATCAACAAATTTTAAGCATAATTATTGAGTTCTTAATTCTTTTATTGAAAGCGCATTTGGAGTGCGAAGTTACAGATCATTTTAAACCTACGTAACAATAATTTTTATTTTAAATGCAATAACAGTATGAAGCGCTAATTGCGCAACTCCAACTTGCACTTTGCCGGTTTTTTATTTATTATTATACTAACGTACTTCGAAGATAAACCAAGGCATGAAAGAAAATAGTCCTATAAAATATAATTTTTCAAATGCTACTCTTAAAATTACTTAGAATTCTGAAAAGGATAAAATTCCATCTAGAGCTGGACGAAGCCTCCCGATTTTGTGCCTCTTGTCGCACGTGACCTTTTATTAGTCAAAATGTTAATTTCAGCAGGGAATTTAGAATTCTTCATCTGCGCTTAAGAACAAATCTGCTACCCATTATTTAAATAAATAATCTTAATATTTTTTTGTCGTTATTATTTACCTAAAACTCCTATGCGATACTGAATAGTAACCAATACAATATCCTGAGTTAACAAAAATTTGGGTCCATATATCTGTGGCGAGTTTGTTCCCCTAATAAAAGCTCCACCATGAATCCATACCATCACTGGTTTCAGCGATTTGCTATTTTCGTGTGTAGGTAACTAAAACATGGTAAGGTTAGGTAATAATAGTGATTAATATTCTATTTTAGAAGCTAAAGCGAGTTACTTAAATTTCTAAACTTGCCTTAATGAAAATGTGAAGAAATTAAATTAATTAATACATTTTAAATTATTCAGTAACCATGTAATTTTTTTCAAAAGTAATTTTGGTCTTTGCCTATTTTCATACAATCAAAGTAAAATATGTTTGATGATTGACGGCTTCGGTTTGACGATAGTCCTTTCTCAGCAAAAATAAAAAGTAAATAAGAGCAAAATAAATAGCATATAAAAGACAGCTAAATAACCTCAAATAATAAAAAACAAATTAAAAGCATTATGAAAAAAATTTACATGATGTGATTCAAGCAAATATATACGGTACTAGAATTTACTCCACGGCTAACGACAGTTGCCGCAGAGTTTTCGCATAGATGATTGTGTTAATAACCCAAATGCCATTAAGGAAAAACTGTAAATAATCTAGTACAATTTAATTGACGATAGGCGACAATAAAATTAATCTACTTCACTTCGATCATT
Organism: Pachyrhynchus sulphureomaculatus; assembly: GCA_019049505.1. Lineage (NCBI taxonomy): Eukaryota > Metazoa > Arthropoda > Insecta > Coleoptera > Curculionidae > Pachyrhynchus > Pachyrhynchus sulphureomaculatus. The sequence continues at coordinate 116,703,486 of CM032453.1, forward strand.
ATTTAGATGGGCGACCGCTTGGAAAACAGAGTGATGTTAGATAAGCAGAGCGTATATACAAGTAGTAGCTGTTGTAGGAATACAATAAAGTGGTAGTAGCAGCACTATCTGTGTAGTTTAAAGGGGAGGATGCCGTGAAATACAAATGTATGTCTGAGCACCTGGAGAGCGGTAATGGATGAGATAACATGACATCCCTGCTTGTATCTCCATGGTATAGTAAGGGATAATCTCTATTTAAGAGGAGAGGTGAACGATAAAAATGAACTTAAAACTCATCTAATCCAAATTACTCTAGGTCTTTGAACACTTCGAACAAAATTGTGAGATTTTAAATAGGAGTTTTGGGTGCTGTTGAATGTCGCAGAAACTCTTTATTATTTTGAAAAAGAAATGAAAAAGTGAGATGTTATATTTCAAAAACTGATAAACCACACCAGTCTTTCGAATAGGAGCTGCATGGCAACATTTTTATTGACAATATTTCAAGAAACTTAATATTTCATTGAAACTTTTTTATGGACACAGCATATTCCGCCGAAGGAAAAGCTCTATTCACTCAAATCACTACAGGAGTAGACCATGTCCAGAATATACTTGATGAGTAACATAGTTTTAGGTAGTTTATTTTAAAGGAAGGATGGCTCAGTATAAGAAAGTTCTTGAAGAGGGTGGTACGAGGACTAGAAAGTTGTAATTTTGAGGATGCGCTATATTTGCTCGAGTGTATTTCTGTTACATTACTCGAATTCTTCGTAAGAAATTATCTACAAGATAGGCTCAAGTCATCCTTTTATAGGAGAGTTTTGATTCCTAAGTCAAGCTAGACTTAAGTAAATAAGTGTATTGATCTACCACGAATCGAACTCTAGACTCTGGGCATGGCAAGTTGACCTAAATTATAAAGTCGGAACTGATGTGACTAGCAAATGAAGGGAAGCTGATCGAATGTCTTAACAAAACTCTAAGAGATTCTGTAAAGTGAATCAATTTTTTTTTTAGAAAAATGCTACTATCTAGGATTTTGTAGCGCTAAATGTCACTTAGTTAGTCACATGTTAAGATAGAATTTCTTCCAAATTAAGTTTTAAAACCTTCTTCTGTTTGCCATTTTTTGCATCATTAGTCTTCGAGCAACGAAGCTAATTGATGAAGTAAGTTTGCTGCAATCAACAAAACTATAAATGGGATTTTTTAAATCTCTTCGGATAGATCGTAAATGTAAACAAGAAAGAACTTATTTACTGTCTTCGCTACGGTATAGAGACCTAAGGCACAGCGTCATTAATAGTGTAGCAAAGGAATCCATCAGTGGCTATTTGCAAAGCACGAGGTCTGAGAAAATTCGAGAGCAATAAACAAAATCGTTAAGATAAACCAGATAATCGAAGCTTAAGCCTCACCAAGCATAGTCAAAAATCTTTGAATAGATCAAGCGCAACAATTAAGATCCTATATTTTACCTGCCGAAAATAAAATGTAATATCTGACTGCCTACCGCCGTTCTTAGACAAATATTGTATTTTTTCATCTTTCAACTTGCGTTTAAATTTTTACTTTTATCGCAACCGACCGGAAACAATGAAATAGCCCACTTTATTTTCAAGAGATAAATTGTAAATATGTAAAAATATTGACAGCTATTTCTGATAATATCCTTTATATGTAAAATTCACAAAATCGTATTATTTATTTTTAAATTATGTGAAAAACAAATGTGTGGTGTGTAAAATGGACAAAAAACGCATACTTGAGTAATATATGTGAGGAGCTAGAACAACAGAACGAACAATCGACCACAAGAACTTTATGAAAAGGTAAAATACCTATAGAAATAATTCAAACCTAAAACACAAATAATCAAAGATAGGGAAGGTACAACAGTCACCAACATGCCTGGAATCATTGTTTGGAAGGATTACTGTAAGGAACTTTTAGTGGCTCAATTAGCCCGTGACTGCAGTGTCGACAAAGAAACCGTAGGAGAACAAGAGCCATGTATTCTTAAGTCTGAAGTCAGGAAGGCTATTTAAAGGTTAAAGAATAGAAAAGCAGCAGGTGACTATGCTACGTTAACTATGTAATGAGGTATGGAAAACTGGAAGATGGCTGAAAGACTAGTGCGAAGTTGCATTTACGAGTATACCCTCGCATAAGAAAGGATCACCTTTGGATTGCAGCAACTATAGAATAATAGCTCTAGTGTCATACGCTGCTAAGGCATTTCTCTGGGTCCTTAACGAAAGACTCAAAACATTTTTGCTGCCCGAAATATCTACCGAACAATCAAGCTTCATTCCAGGAAGAGGGACTAGAGAACAAATTCTGTACATACGCCAGATAATAGAAAAAGTAAGGGAATTCCAAATAACAACCTATATTTGTTTTATAGACTACTCTAAAGCTTTCGACTGCATACAATGGAACAAATTCTGACCGATTCTAATCAGCGTGGGAACACCTATACATCTTGTAAACCTTATCCGATCCTTGTATGAGAACACATTTTTTTATAGGTCTAGCACACGTGCTACAGGGAAGTCCTTAAAGCGCTTCAGGAGTGGCATGTGTGCGGAAAAAGCGATTCACGTTGTTCTTAAATCGCTGTAAATTGTACTCGGTGGGAAACACGGCTCTGGGCAAATTATTCTAAAGGGATGATGTTCTCCATATAAAAGACTGCTTGAAAAGCGTTGTACGCGGAGTAACAAGCTGAACCTCACACGGATGTGAAGCATTAGCGCGACATGTATTTCTAACATGTACCGCTCTGGGAGGAATTAAGCGGGCTACATCCTTCGAACACTTTCCATGAAAATACTTGTAGAACAAATTCAAGTCGCCAAAATGTCTTCGATGTTCCAGCGAATCAAGGCCACCAGTCAGTTCCGGGTCTCCAATCAGACGAACAGCTCTTCTCTGAACAGAATCCAACAAATGCAGTGTGTGTTTGGGAGCGGAGCCCCAAACATGGGAGCAGTATTCCATAGTTGGTCGAATTTGAGCTTCGTAAAGAATTCACAGTTGTTGTGGAGAGTAAAGCTTTCTGGTTCGAAATAATAGTCCCAACTTTTGAGAAGCTCTCCTTGCTATGCCTGCAAAATGTTCAAGTTAGGACATATTTGCTCCCAAATTAACGCCCAACAAATTGAGTGACGATGCTAGGGGAATGGAGTGCCCCGACATGACTATGTCGGGTTCAGCAACGTTAACTTTTTTAGAAAAAACTGCCGCCTGGGTTTTTGTAGCGTTAAATTCTACCTGGTTACTGTCACCCAAAGATAGAATTTCTTCCAGGTCTTTGTTAAGTTGAACGACCTCTTGCTGTCTGCGGATATTCGCTTGAGTAGCCGATGTCCGAGCGTTCCAAGGAATGAAGAGAGAAGCGTATTGTCATCTGCAAAGCTGTAAATTGGATTCCCGGTCTTTTCCAGCAGATCGTTAATGTAAATGAGAAAAAGAGTAGGATACCGTATGGAGGCTTGGGGCACACCGGCGTTGATAGGGAAGGTATTAGAAAGAAATCCGTCGACCGCCACTCGTAAAGACCGCTCTCTGAGGAAACATGAGAGTCACAAACAGAACTTTTCAGACATACCATAAGAGCGTAGCTTAGCCAACAATCCATCGTGCCCAACACGGTCGAATGCCTTGGATATGTCAAGAGCAACCACTCGAGATTCTCCAAAGTGTTCAATTGCGTTGTTCCAAACATGTGTTACATAAGTTAGAAGATCTCCTGTTGATCTATGTTTACGAAAGCCATATTGGTGATTGCTAATAATGTTGGATTCTTCAAATGGCAGAATTAAACTGAATAATTCTTTTTTCGATACCTTTATCGTAGAAGCCGGCGTCAGAGAAAACTGTCTTCTGTCACCTTTACTTTTTAACATATATAGTAAACAATCGGTGGAAGAAAGCTAAGTAACCTTAGATATGTGAATGATATTGATATACTTTCAACTTTAATAAAAGACCTAGACTCAATTATGGAGCGCCTGAAAATAACTAGCAAAAACTATGGATTGACAATTAATAGAGCACACATGAATAAAATTGCTGGTTTCACTGTTGTGGACCATTTCAGCTATTTGAGATCCCTTAAAACTAACAATGGTAGTTGTGAAGCGGAAATAAGAAGACATTTGGCAATGGCTAGAAACCCGACCATCAAACTCACTAAGGTCTGGAAAGATCCAGCTGTCACAAGAAATACAAAGTTAAGGTTACTATTCAGCCTTGTATTCCCCATAGCAACTTATGCATCAGAAACATGGATCATTAAACAAGCTGATAAAAGACGAATCGATGCGTTTGAGATGTGGGCATATCGAAGAATCCTCAGAGTATCATATACCGAACACCTTACTAATGTATCTATTCTTGAAGAGCTTGATGTAACAGAATTAATAGACAGTACCTGAAATATTTTGGTCACATTATGAGGAAAGTAGATAGCCTTGTGTGTGTGGAAAACCTTGTAGTAACGGGGAAGGTATAAAGTAAAAGATCAAGGGGACGGTCTCCGACAAGATGGTCCGAGCAAGTAAGATCTCTCCTTGGGATGGGTATGCACGAGTCAAGTCAAGTCGCGCATGATCGAGATGCCTGGAGATTGACTATTAAGGCAACATAGTGTCACCGATACTTCTATTGGGATGAAAAGACTGAGAGAGGGAGAGAGAAAAATAAATTCATTTTCATATTTCTTATTATTTTAAAAATCATATATAATTGTAATAATAAATAAATGAACTTAAGATTAACTTGTCAAGTTACAGATTTCCTAAAATTAAAAAGCACTGTGTCACTTTTACCTGTGAAAAGCTATTTTCAAGATTAATTTTGTAGCTACTTTCTACATACATATTACATTTAAAAAGGTGGAAAATCGTGAAATAAGAAAAAATTGGTAAATTTGTTTGCTTGTAATTATTGTAATGGAAAGTTCTGCCTTTACCTTTTAAGTTCCTAAACCTTAAAAATCTCTTAGTTCAGAAAAGACCGACTGAAATCTAAAGTTTAAAAATATGTGTTGCTTCTCAATATCCCTTAATTTATTTTCGCAATGTATAGATTCTTCAAAGGGAAACTCTATAAGTTACGACTATGCTTTGACAAGCTGTGTTATTAGTTTCTAGAATCTTACATCGCCTTTAGAGCAGATAACCCTTGCACTAATTAAGTATCAAGCTAAATATTCATTACCTTAACAGCATCGTATGATGGACCTTGTTAAAGGACTTACTTAAATTTCCATTAACAACGTCACTCCAATAGAGTTCTGGTTTTAATGATCTAATTAGCTAATAGATTAATGAATGTGTGGTTACTAAATTGATACCTAAATGTAAACCATATCTATAGTATGATTTTGATTAGTATAATGTTGGCCTTTTCGTATAAGACGATGGAACAAGTTGACGAGTTGGGATTAAGAAAAAATGTAGAGAAGTAGACGAAAAGTTTATGAAAACAGAATGTAAAAATAATGTTAAACTAACCAATTTAATTTGTGACAGTGACAAGTTTAAAAGAAATTTATAATGTGCAATAATAGATTGCTGAATAATTTGTAGAAGTAAATGTGAAACAGAAGTATATGAATTAAGAAGAAATCTAATCAAAAAAATGTTCGGCACCTTAGTTACCTTTCCATATCAGAATAGCAAGGTAAGGAATATGTTCAGGAAAAACGATAAATATAAATCAAAGTCATTAATAAAAGATTTAAACTAAGTATCCAGTCCACAGACTATTATTACAATATTTTTTCCCAACCTAAATATTTAATTTCTAATTTTTTCACTCTCAGTACTTTTATGAAAACCTAGCATTTCAGGTTTTCCAAAGTTTAGGTACATGCATATTAAATAAAATTTTAAAAATTCACGTTTATGCCTATGCGGGAATCTTCTAGATATACTTCGACTTTAATGCATCCTAGCAGCTGAATACCATTATTTTTATAGGTAACTGCTAATTTGTTATCTTACGAATGTTATTTTTAGTGTTCCGTACGGAACACTTATAAGATGACTTAGGTGTCTGTCTGTCTGTCTGTCCGTCTGTCTGTCTCACCCGGTTTTCTCCGAAACTATTTGTCATAAAAAGTTGTAATTTGGTAATAATATAGGAATTGATGGCCTCATCAGAGCCGTGTAGTTTTGAAAGTTAAATTTTGGCTTAAGGGGTGAGTTTTGGGGGGTGAAATCGGAAGTGAAAAAAAAAATTTACTAGGCCATTGAGTGTGGTGTCAAATGAAAGCTTCTGAAAACACGAGTAAAAATATATATATATATATATATATATATATATATATATATATATATATATATATATATATATATATATATTTATAATGTAAAATTGCTGTCCCCCCACCTTATCTTGAAAAGTACTAATCAAAAAATTTTGAAAAAATTCTGGAATATTCTCCACGGGGTGTAGATTGAACGAAAATTATCACGAGAACATTACCTTTAATAATTTATTTGGTATATAAAAAAAAAACACAAATTTCAAGGTCATCAGTTTTCAGTAAAGATTGGAAACAAACTCTGTTGAAAATTCATTTGGGGTGTGTTTTGTGAAGTCATTGATTATTTTATACCACCTTAGCAAAATTTTTTATTTTAAAGCAATCAACGTACGGAACACTAATTGTGCAAGTTCAACTTGCACTTGACTGGTTATTTCTCACGAGCATCCTCAATAAATAAATGTGTTAGCCTAAATAAAATATACAAAAAAAAAGAAAGAATGTAATATACAATTTAGCTTTTTTTGATAAGAATAGGTAGGAAACTTAATTGACTGCTGTAGCTGTATTTCTAGAGATAGAAATGTTCTTGATTTTTATACAAGTCCAAGTGAATAGCAGGCGTATTTACAAGAGATGCGTCACCAAAGATGGTAGGGTTGAGGACTCTTAAAGAAGATGCCATGTAGTAAAGGAGACCTACGATCAACATGAAACATTTGGATACCGTTCTCTTGTTTCGACTGACTACAAGGAATCATCATCATCATCATCATCACCAATCAGTTTATATTTATCCACTGCTGGACAAGGTCTCCCCAAGGTGCTTCCATCTTCCTCTATCCTAAGCCAGCTACCATCCAATTTGTGGCTATCCTTTTCAGATCGTCCGTCCATCTAATTGGTGATCGGCCTCGGCTTCGTTTATCCGTTCTTAGTCGCCGTTCCAGGATTTTTCTTGCCTACCTTGTCTTGTCCATTCTCAAGACATGCCACGCCTATTTCCACTTCATCTCCACTACTCCCTCAGGGGTATTATCAACAACCGTTCTTCTGCGAATATCTTCATTCCATATTCTATCCCTTAGGCCTATATCAAGTATTGATCCTTTCATTTTATGTTGTGTTCGTTTAAATTTACATGCCGATGTTTTGGTAAGAGTCACAGTGAGGAGGGGCGAAACACACGTAATAAAAGCCTGATTAAGACCTCGCTTTTCAACATACCACGAAGCATAACATAAGCTACCCATCCCAATGTTATTCTTGGGAGTAATTCAGCCGTTTCATTGTATCTGGCTAGCTTCACCTCACGATCAATTTATGAGGACACAATCCGGTCCAGATTAAAGCTTATGATATGTAGTTTTGAATTTTGAGTGGCATATTAAGAAATTGTGATGATTTGGGCTCAATACCGCCCCATGGAGTTTAAAAAATTTCAGAGAAACTAAAGTAAAAATTTAATTTCCTAATATTACCAAAAGTTTTCTCTAATAATCTTATTCTACCCTAAAAAACCTACAACTTCTTTAGGAAAAGTTTTTTTATGGCCTCAATTTTCTGAAATATTTATCACAGCGTATCTGCCATATTTTTGTTTATTCATCAATTTTTTACTCGAAAACTAAAATTATGTTAAGAGACAAAAAATACTTGTTTTTATTGGTAAAATCACCATGAATTTTTTCAGAATTTTTAAGACACTTTTTAACAATTCGTTATTTTGACCTATATGCACCGGCAAATGGTTTTAAACCGAAAAAATAACCGGTCAAGTGCAAGTTGAACTTGCGCAATTAGTCTTCCGTACGTTGATTGCTTCTGAAATAAAAAATTTTTGTTACGGAGGTATAAAATGATCAGTGACTTCACAAAACACACCCCAAATGAGTGTTCAACAAAGTTTGTTTCCGATCTTTACTGAAAACTGATGACTTTGAATTTTTTTATATACCTGATAAATTATGCACTCGGGATAGTTTTCGTTCAGTCTACACCCCGTGGAGAATATAGCAGAATTTTTTCAAAATTTTTGGATCTGTACTTTTCGATATAAAGGGCGGGACAGCGATTTTTTCAAAATAATACAAAGAAAAGTGTGCGCATGTAAAACATTACATACAGTTTTGAACTCGTGTTTTTACAAGCTTTCATTTTGACACCCCGCTCGATGACCTAGTAAATTTTTTTTTTCACTTCCGATTTCACCTCCCAAAACTAACCCCTTAAGTCAAAATTTAACTTTCAAATGTACATGGCTCTGATGAGGCCATCATTCCTATATCAATACCAAATTTCAACTTTCTACATCAAATACTTTCGGAGAAAATCGGGTGTGACAGACGGACAAACATCGAAGTGATCTTATAAGTGTTCCGTACGGAACACTAAAAATCGTAAAAAAATAATGAATTGTCAAAAACTGCTTCAAAACTTCTGAAAAAATTCATGGTGATTCTATGTATAAAAGCAAGTATTTTTTGTTTCTTACATCATTTTTCTAAAAGTTCTAGTTTTCGAGTAAAAAATTGTTGAATATCCAAAATATGGTAAATAGGCTGTGATAAATATTTCTGAAAATTGAGGTCATAAAAAAACTTTTCCTACAAAAATTGTAGGTTTTTTGGGGTAGAATAAGATTATCAGAGAAAACTGTTTGGTTATATTAGAAAATTACATTTTTACTTTAGTTTCTCTGAAATTTTTTGAAATACATTTTCAGATTTGGGTCGGTATTGAGCTCAAATCAGCACAATTGCTTGTATGTATATGTATATATATTATATATATATATATATATATATATATATATATATATATATATATATATATACATATATGTATATATATATATATATATATATATATATATATATATATATATATATATATATATATATATATATATATATATAAATACATATATATATATAAATACAAACATTAAAATTGCTAATTACAACATAAAAAGAATGAATTGTTTTTATACCAATTTAAAAGATAAAACCAATACTTTACAAAGATCTAATATAATCTATGGCATTCCCTGTCAATGTGGTTTGATCTACGTTGGACAAACTTCACAAAAGCTCTCTAAAAGATTAGCGCTACACAAAAGTGATAGTAAACACAAACCTAACGCAACTAGCTTGAGCTTACACGTAAATAATACAGATCACAGAGTACAATATAACAACAGCTTCATTCTGGATGTTGAGACTAATTATTTCAGAAGAAGTTTCTTGGAAATGTGTTACATAAAAACCTGTAAAAATAATCTCAATCACAAAAAAGACATAGAAGGATTGAGCTCCATGTATACTTATTTACTAACACAAAATATACCAAACCAATAAAAAAGAACGATCTTTATGAAAAAATTAGTTTCTAGTAAAGTTGACGTTTCTCTTTTTTCTCTTTCTGTCATTTTTGCTATTTATTTTCAGTTACTTTTCTACGTCTTCTTGTTAAAATTAAATAATGAAAAAATGAAATATGACAAATAATAAATAATGTCCAGTATTAATTTTCTCTTTCAAATTTTTAAATTGGTCTATGAATCTCTTGATTATAAAATTAAAGAATGAATATAATTAATAATAAATAACTCGTCGAAGAGTAACATTCATCAAATTTAAGTCCCCCCCTTTTTTTATAAAATTAAAACTAAAAAATAGATATCATTAATAATTAATAATTTATCTAAAATTAGCATCCACCTAAAAAATTTACCACATCCCTAACTTCAATGCTTTTTATGGTTTTTTGTCGACCTGATGACGACATAGACTACCAACAATATCCGGTTCGGACTTAAATATCACTAAATAGTTACTAAACTCGACGTCAAAAATTTTTTAAAATGGAGTACCGTTTCAATATCATGGTGTTTCTTGCAGTTATATTTCGGTCTTCAAAAAGTATTTTTAACTAATGTTTATTGACAAAGTTTTATTTTTAATATTTGTGTAACTCTCTTAATGTCTTTTAATCATGTTTGTGTAATCATTCATACTACCTGGCCAACAAAAATGCAAATTTCATTGTCTTCACCAGAGATGAACGAACTGCTGACATTTTTGTAAGTAATTTTTACATAAGTCGTACAATTCATTTAATCACATTTTAAAAAGCGAACGTTTTGGTTTATTTTCTGTACCTGGTTTGCATTTTTAGAATCCAGAAGAAGCTACCATTAGGCAGCGAAAGCTCGATAATAAAAATAAAAAGCAGATACTAGAGCCTTTAGTTCTTTGATTGCTCATCTCTTCTCCTTATAAGGGCGTTTCCAGTAGTTAAACTTAGGATTGTTTGTTGCCAGTGCCCTGTTACTGTCCTTCCTCTTTCTTATATATATATATATATATATATATATATATATATATATATATATATATATATATATATGTATATATATATATATATATATATATATATATATATATATATATATATATATATATATATATATATATATTATAATATAATAAATGTAGATAACACTGAAATATAAACCGTAATAGGTTAGTCATCATTCATCAAGGCAAGACAAGATAATATAGCCAGTATCATCTAGTTTAAACTTGAAAATGTTTTCACATCAAACAAATCTTATGTCATATTATAAGCATATTCTTGAAAAGGTACCAGAACGTCCGACGAAATATTAGAGCAATGGAGACAATAAGACAATAGAATGTTTATTTAACAAATTTGTATATCGCATATGATGAAAAAATTCGAAAATTATCATATTTTGTCAATGAAGAAAAATGCCTATGACATTTTATTAGAATAGAAAAAAGTTATGCTATTAGACTTTGTTAATTTGTTTTTTTACCCCCCCCCCCCCCCATAAGAAGTTTTATCGTTCACTTAAAGTGAATAATGAAACCATAATAATAATTACACAACAAATATTAATGCGCTAAGAATTAAATCAAAACGAAAGTCCTCAATAATCAATTATTGGCATGGCTAGGCCTAGGACTCAGGTTATACTTGGATTTAGACTATCAACTATTAAAATATTACAAAAATACAAATAAAATTCATGTAGTTAAAAGTGAGAATCAGTAAAACTGGCAACATTGTATATGTTGTTCTAAGGTAGTTTTTGAGAGTGCAAGTCAAATAAACCCTTGCCAAATTTAGTGCTTTAATATTCAAGGGGTGGAATTTCAAATGTTCTATGTGCCATTTTAGCCAAAATTGAGTTCTTGGTAAAATAGGTTCTATGGACAAATGTCAGTAATCCCTACACGGAGAATAACTGTAAAACTTATTGTACAAATCTTGAAATTCTAGTCACACACAAAGCAATTAGAAAGTTTTGAATTTCCACTACAGACTATATACTGATAAGTGGCTCACTAGAAACTTTTTCGACTCGTGGGGGCCTAAATGAATAAATCACTGATATTAGCAAAGCAAATTTCGATGTGACATATTCTATCGTATTTGTTTCAAGGATCTGATTTATTAGCTCCTTTGAACTAGATAAAGACAACTAAGTGTTGACTGAATGAAATTAATCAGTTTCCAAAAGTGAGTATAGCCGCCTTGAGGATTAGTAAAAATAAAGGGTGTATTTTTTAGTCATCAATTTACAGAAGTGTACTCAAGATTTGGCATATTAGAGAGATGGAGGAGATAGGAAAATACACGCCTGTAAAATGAAGTAATAAACAACTGGACGTGCTGCCATTTTGATTGAATTTCAAAACCGTCAGTCTTAAAAACATTAAATTGGATATTTAATTTTTGTTTTTTTTTTTTTAAATTTTTGTATGCTCCAAATTCTTTAACTCTATTGTCTTTTTTTTTTTTTAAATTTTACATTTTCAGTACAAATTTTAAAAAGTTATAAAGCGATTTACTCAGTACTCCTCTTGCAAACACATAGTTCTAAAATAAATACTAAATTTGACTTTTTTATGCTAAAGATAAACATTACAACTCGATATTTTAAATGATATATTTTATGCATTATGATGGTATCGCAAATGATTCACAAAAAAGGTAAGTTATTATTAAAACCTGACATTTCACTGTATATTTTATTTCTGATAAAATTAAAAATAGCCGGTTAATGTACATTGATTGCTTTTAAAATAAAAATTTTTGTTGTGGAAATATAAAATGACCAGTGAATTCACAAAACTCACCCCAAATGAATTTTCAAGAAAGTTTGTTGCCGATTTTTACTGAAAACTAATAACCTTGAAATTTGTGTTTTTTATTATTAAAGGTAATGCACTCGTGATAATTTTCGTTTAATCTACACCCTGCGGAGAATATTTCAGAATTTTTTCAAAATTTTTTGAGGAGTACTGTTCGAGATAAGAGGGGAGACAGCGATTTTTCGCGATTTTTTAAAAATAATACAGAGATAAGTGTGCGCACATCATATATATTTTTGAACTCGTGTTTTTACAAGCTTTCATTTGACACCCTGCTCGATGACCTAGTACAATTTTTTTTTTCAGTTCCGATTTCACCTCCCAAAACTAACCCCTTAAGTCAAAATTTAACTTTCAAAATTACACGGCTCTGATGAGGCCATCAATTCCTATATTAGTACCAAATTTCAACTTTCTATATTAAATCGGGAGTGACAGACGGAGACCGAATTGATCTTAAAGGGTTTTGTACGGAACACTAAAAATGAAATAACAAGATACTTATAATTTTTCGGCTCAAGAATCCCAGAAAAAATATATAATACGATACATATTAAGCAACCCCCTAGCTTCCTCCCCCACCTTATTAAACCCTTATATGTTTATGCCTAAATAGTTGAAAAAATATTACATTCCAAAACCAAGAAAAACTTTTACAATAATATAGAAAATAAACAAAATGAAACTATCCCTGTCCTTTTTATCTCTTCTTCTTAGGCGAAATCAGGTTCCATTCCTACTTCAAATATTACTGTATATGTATGTGTACCAAACTTGAAATTGATCGAGAGTTATCGTCCCAACAGACCGACAGAACTAGAGATTATATTTCTTGTTATCTAGCGATCTTAAAGCGGGAAGATATGCGAACATCTCGGATGGTACTTTTTCTTGGCAAGGAAGCAAATAAACAAATTTTTGAACAAATTATTGAAATCGGCCACAAAAAGAAGAAGTTCTGAACTTTGTTGGAAGCTTTTCTCAGAATATAAATTAATTGCCAAGTTGAAGTACACTGACTCAGTTGATCCACCATCATTATGAAACAGAGAGAACACTAGTCTTTTGACAGTTTCTTGACAAGGAATAATAAATATTCTTAATTTTTACAATAATTTGTCCATTTTCGTCAATAAAAATGACCTGATAAAACTGTACTCGACGTGCCTCTGACTTTTGAACAATATCATGGTATTGGCAGTGGTAGAACAAATTTTTAATAATTACCCTATTGTGACTAAAATATCGCTCAGACCATTTCGAATTTGTATTATTCCATTAGTTGAAAATATTGATTAAAATATCCGACATCAAACTAGAATTTTACTGAATGAGAAATAGTGTATTTACATATGAACATTCTATTTTCTTAGCGAGACTTTATTATATTTTTCGAGTACATATAAATTTATACCAAAAAAAGTAGAAATATAAGAACATGCACATGCAAGAAGATAGAACTATATATATATATATATATATATATATATATATATATATATATATATATATATATATATATATATATACACATATAAAATGTAACATCTCTCTGTCTATTCGTTATTGAGCTTATCACTCGAGAACCACTTACCCGATTTACGTGCTTTCTTTTTAAAACATATGTATTTTTCCTAGCCAAGTTATAGGATATATTTTATTACGTTAAGTAATATAAGAAATAAGCAGTGACGATAGTGAATCAAGTCGGAAAAAAGTTTGCCGCTGACGCACGATCTTGCATTACGCTGCCTAAACCGTTAAATATGGAACAATATCATGTAACAAAGTATACAATATATATAAAATAAAACGTCTCTCTGTCTGTCTGTCTGTCCGTTAGTGCGCTTATCATTTGAGAACCACTTATCCGATTTACGTGTTTTTTTTTTTAATTCATACATATGCTCTCTAGCCAGGTTATATAATAATAATAACCTATATAATATATAAAATGTAACGTCCTCCTCTCTGTCTGTCTGTTCGGTAGTGCGCTTATGACTCGAGAGCTACTTATCCGATTTACGTGTTTTTTTTTTTTAATTCATACATATGGTTATAGGATATATTTTATTACGTTAGGTAATATAAGGAATGAGCAATGACGATAATAGTGAATGGAGACCACGCGAGCGGAGGCACGGGCACGGCTAGTTTTGTATAAACTTTATTTAAAGGGTACTACCTGATACTTCTTTAGCCGTATCAAAATTAAATTCTAGGCGAAGGACAATTTTCAATTGGTTTTCTGATGCATTAAACGTCAATGATTTGGATTTTATAGCCAAGCTATTTTCTTAAGAAAAAGAAAAAGATAGAAGGGGTAAATACAAATAAAACTTCTCCACGCGTTTGTTTATTCCACGATGTTTGAATTCGTAAATTGCTACCCTTATTGTCAAGATTGTTGCCTTTGTAAAAGAAATGAGTAGGGTAGAAATGATTCAGTTTTAAAGTAAAAATCAATATAAATTTCAAATGTTTACTAAATTTCACAAAAAATAATAAAATGTCTATTCAAAATCCCAGAAAGTTCAAATAAAATCTTGTGTTCTCTGACCAGGTTTTATAATAATAGTAAAAATCTATATAATATAAATAAAATGCAACGTCTCTCTCTCTCTCTCTATGTCTGTCTGTCCGTTAGTGTGCTTATCATTCCAGAACCACTTATCCGATTTACGTGTTTTTTTTTTTCAATTCTTAACTTAATATTTTCAAAAAAAAAATCTGTAATATATATAAAACGCAACGTCTCTCTGTCTACGTGTCCGTTAGTGTACTTAGCACTCAAGAAACACTTATCCAATTTACGTGTTTTTTATAAAATACATATGTTCTCTGGCCAGGTTATAGGATATATTTTATTATGTTAGGTAACATAAGGAATAAGCAGTGACAATAATAATAACTCAAGCCCACACGAGCGGAGCCGCGGGCACGGCTAATATATATATATATATATATATATATATATATATATATATATATATATATATATATATATATATATATGGGACGTTTCGCGTCAACGGGGCCACACCAATACCCAAAATAGAATTAACTAAAAAAAATTCAAGGGTGTCAATTTCTTCGTTGGGGCGTAAGCTTTCAAATGCAACTTGGTTCTTTCGAAAAAAAACAAGATGGCTGCTAAATATGGCGGCTAGAAACAAAAAAAAAGCATGATTTCTAAGCGGAGTTAAGTTAACTGAACTTCAACACTGAGACAAAATGCAATATTGATAAGTAACCAACGTAATTTTATGTAATACCAACATGGTGGATCCAATATAGCTCTCAAAACCGAAAATTACACGAAAAATGAGCAATTATGGAGATTTCGCAGTCAGATAGCACTTATTCTCACCAGAGCACTATTGCTGGCTCTTCATGTAATATAAATTAACAACCTATCTTAACTTAATCAAGCCTAACCTACTCCAAAGAAAGGCAACTTAACCTAACAAAACGTAATGCATCACAACTTACACAACAGAAAGGAAAATTAACGTAATAAAACTTTAGGCGTCATAACTTACAAAGCAGAAAAAGAGCTTAACTTAACTTAACCTAATGCAGCAGATTCTAACCTAACTTAAGGCACTTTAACCTAAATTACCCTAAGTCAGCTGAACCAAACTTAGCCTAAGGCATGTTAATCGAAAAAATCAAAATGCTTCATAGCTTAGACGTCGGGAAGGCAAGTTAAGCTAACATATCCTAGCTTACATAATAGAAGGGCAGCGTTACCTAACCTTATCTAAGGTAACTTAACCTAATCTAACCTGAGGCAGCTTAACCTAACATTACCTAAGGCATCCTGGCTTACAGAACAGAAAAGCACCCTAACCTAGCACTACCTAAGGCAGCTTAGCTTATATAACAGAAAGGCAACTTAACCTAGCAGAACCTAAGGCATCATAGCACATATTCTATAATTGTATTAAGCAGCAATTCGATACCTGGGGGAGCATAATGTGTATTCGAAATGAAAATATGTCTGCTTTTTTTAGTACTCTCTCTTAGCTTTACTCAGAATCATTTATATGAAATCTGCATTATCTCATGTGTGTATGTGTATTTCTATGTGTGCATATTCAGTAATCTTCTTTTATTTACCTAATATTAAATGGTCTGAATAGGCATACGAACGACATAAGCGTTTATTTAAACCGTTGGTTAACAAAATTTTGTACAGTTTTTTTTACAATCATATCCCTATAAAACTTATTTAAGAATCTGCTTCATTAGGTTAAGTTAGGTTAAGCTCTCTTTCTGCTTCGTAAGTTATGACGCCTAAAGTTTTATTACGTTAATTTTCCTTTCTGTTGTGTAAGGTATGATCCATTAAGTTTTGTTAGGTTAGGTTGCCTTTCTTTGGAGTAGGTTAAGCTTGGTTAGGCTACGATAGGTTATTAATTTATATTATACTAGCCATGACCGCGGCTACGCTCGTGTGCACTTAATTCACTATTATCGTCACTACTTATTCCTTATGTTACCTGATGTAATAAAATATATCCTATAACCTGGCCAGAGAACATAAGTAAAAATTAAAAAAAAAAAAAACGTAAATCGGATAAGTGGTTCTTGAGTGCTAAGGGCACTAACGGACAGACAGACAAATAGTCAGAGAGAAGTTGCGTTTTATATATACTATAGATTTTTTCTTGGTAAATATTAAGTTAAGAATTAAAAAAAAAACACATAAATCGGATAAGTGGCTCTCGAGTGATAAGCACACTAACGGACAGACTGACAGACAGAGAGACGTTACATTTTATATAGACTATATTCTTTGCTACATGATATTGTCTCATATTTAATGGTTTAGGTAGTGTATTGCAAGAGAGAGCTCTAGTGGCAAATTTTTTTCTGACCTGATTTACTATTATAGTCATTACTTATTTCTTATGTTACCTAACCTAATAAAATATATCCTATAACTTGGCCAGAGAATATATGTATAAATTAAAAAAGAAACACATAAATCGGATAAGTGGTTCTTGAGTGCTAAGCACACTAACAGACAGACAGACAGAGGGAGGTTGCGTTTTATATACATTATAGATTTTTTTTGATAAATATTAAATTGTTAATGGGAAAAAAACAGCTTGAATTTTACGTATTTATTTATTAAAAAATTAAATGTTAAAACGTTTATTAGTATTTCTCTGTTATAGATAGATATGTGCTACCGCGATTTTTTTTAGATCTTTTTATCCTACACAGTTCTTGTTACATGATATTGTTCTATATTTAACGGTTTAGTTAGGTGTTGCAAGAGAACGCGCTGACAGCAAATTTTTTGCGACTTGATTCACTATTATCGTCACTGCTTATTCCTTATATTACCTAACGCAATAAAATATATCCTATAAACTGGTCAGAGAACATATGTATGTTTTAAAAAAAACACGTAAATCGAATAAATGGTTCTCAAGTGATAAGCGCACTAACGGACAGATAGGCAGACAGACAGACAGAGAGATGTTGTATTTTGTATATGTTATGACCAGAGTATGAATTAAAAAAAAAAACACGTAAATCGGATAAGTGGTTCTCAAGTGCTTAGCGTACTAACGGACAGGCAGACAGAGGGGCGTTACATTATATATATATATATATATATATATATATATATATATATATATACATATATATAAATATATATATATATATATATATATATATATATATATATATATATATATATATATATATATATATATATATAACTATAAATATATATATATATATATATATATATATATATATATATATATATATATATATATGTATATGTATATATATTGTAACATTCATTTTTTCCTAGATTTTAAGACGATGTAATGTTACTGATTTTTCCATTTCAAATTGTACTTATTTTCATTTTTGTATCGAACGGTATATTAAACAGAGATTCCAAGACGTTCGGTATATACGGTGTTGTGCGGGTTCCTGACCGAACCTCTCGCTACGCCGCGATTGGTGAAATGTTTGATCCGCAGTTTTGATTGGAGCGTCGTGATATTACAGGCAAAAGTCGCACGATTATTTAAGGCTCCGCAGAGCTTGAATCGAGGCTGTTTTCCATCTAGCCGCAGCCAGGCAGTACCGTCTAGCCGAGAGGCTATTTTCCATCTAGCCGAAGTAGGCTAATTTTCATCAGAGCCGCTAAGTAAAAGCACCAGTGTCTTAACTAAAAGCCGTAGTGGGCTTTCAAAGTGTTTGCTAAGAAAAAGTGTGAAATCGGGCGTAGTCCATCAAAACAGGAATAAGAACAGTAAGTCAACAAAACTTCCTTCAATAGACTTATCCCGGAGTAGTGCCTTAACTACAATCTAAAACAGACTAAAAAGTGAAGTGTAAAGCACGACTTTTCGTCTTCGGGGGTTATAATAGTTTAAAATTTAAATGTAACAACTACTAGATAGGCTAGAATTTTTTTTTGGTAAAACTGCAAACGTTAGAACTTTTTAATTTAAAAAAAAAAATACATGAATAAATTCTCTTTTTTTGTTGATTAAAGCTAGTGTCTCACTGAATACCTATCCTACTTTTCAGGGCAAGAACGGCTGTACCAAACTGATTTTTTTGTTTACCAACAATACTTTCCTTCAGCATTTTTCCATTTTTTTTTAGCTGAAGTTAGATCCTTTCTATTTTAAAATGGATGGTGCCCAAAAATTTGGTACAGCTAAAGCCTTTTAAAAAAAAAAATAGAAATAAATTCCAAAAAGACGTAAGAAAATTATCTCTTACCCATATCTCTCTACCAAGGAAAACTGAGCTAGTGTGTGTTTAATTTCTTTAGTTCTTTTAAAATCAGGGTTCACTCAATTCAGTATCAGAAATTAAAGCGGGTAAGTTCAAAGGTTACAAAATTGCGCTCAAGCGTGGGGCGCAATTAAACACCTTACAAAATAGCGCTGTCAACGCGGGGCTTTTGGAATTTTATTTTTTTAAAAAAGGGTTCAGTGTACTAGCTATTGAACAAAATAAAAGCTCTAACTTTGCAGATATTTTTATTTCATAATACTTATTAAACGAAATTACACTATAGCAATAAGACAAAAGCAGGAAATTTGTAGAATTATTTATTTCAATTTATCCGATGGTGGTTTAGATATTTAAATTTTGTTGTTGACACTAAGATAAGCGATTCCTACTTTTTTCTTAAAAGCTAGCTTTATAGTTCAGATTAGCAGATGTGTTGGTCGACTTAAATTTTGCACTGTTTATTTTGCGATTAACCGAAGAAAAAAATGTACGTTTTTTTTCTCACCTATATTTTGCATGAATATTAAAAATACTTTGCTGATACGAAACGATATTTGGAGATTTTTTGTTGGAAATTCTTAACATATTTGGTAAAAGAATTTTAATACAAGGCGATACTTAGAAATTTTTTTTGAAATTGTCGAAGATTTTTTTTAATGTTTAGTAAAAAAGTTTACATATTTTAAGTGCCTTTATATATTTTTTATTTTGACTATTGGGAGCACAGGAGAAATATTTTTAACGACTTTTTAAACAATTCTTTTAAATTTTATTCATTTATCATGGAAGCCTTCAATTTTAAAGTCAATCACTTACTGGAAAATGAATTAGACTATGAACTGAGAATCCGTCGTACTTTCCCAGAACGTCCGGTCGCGGATAAAA
This sequence comes from Pachyrhynchus sulphureomaculatus, assembly GCA_019049505.1. Lineage (NCBI taxonomy): Eukaryota > Metazoa > Arthropoda > Insecta > Coleoptera > Curculionidae > Pachyrhynchus > Pachyrhynchus sulphureomaculatus. Next base: position 116,723,607 of record CM032453.1, read on the forward strand.
GAAAGATTCTAACGAGGATCTTAAGTAAAGAAATACTCCAATAAATCAGATTGGACTAAATAGTTACAAAAAGTTTCTGATTTTTTTTAAAAGTCTAATAAAAATTCTCCTTCTCAAATTAAAACTCCTGCTTCTCCAAATGGTCACATGTCTCCTTTATTCGTGCATAAATATTTAGATAACAGACCGCATATAAAGATAGATCTATTAGGTGCCCATTTCTCGGCTTTACTTGACTCTCGTGCAAATGCCTCCATTTTAGGTCAGAATGGTATTAAAATTTTAAGTCGTTTAAGTATAAAAATATGCCATGTCGAAAATAGAAGTGTTACCACTGCAGATGGCAGCCGTCTAAAAGTTTTAGGTACGGTTGAGTTGCCGCTAGTCTGCAATGGTCATTGTTTAGTAATTTCTGCTTTAGTAGTACCTTCTCTATCACATACTTTGGTTTTAGGATGTGATTTTGCACAAAAATTTGGAATTTTAGTAAATTTTAAAAATAATTCGTGGTATCCACAGTCCCTAGAAGTCAATTCTCAAACAAGTTTTAAAGATTGTTATTCAGAAAGGTCGTTAGAAAACCTTTTCTCGCGTCTATGTACCCTAGATGATCTCTCGCGGACGGAACGCTTAAAGGCAGAAAAAGTAATTAGCTCTTTCAAAGAAATAAGTAGTAAAGATAGGTTAGGCCGAACGAATAAAATCAACATGTCTATAGATACGGCTGATGCCAGTCCTGTAAAGACAAGGCCCATCGCCATGTCTCCGTACATGTCAAAAGTATTAAATAAGGAGTTAGACGAAATGTTGAAACTCGGAGTGATATCGTCTATGCTTTGACGGAAGAAAGCTCAACGAGGTCAGCAAATTTGATAACTATCCATTACCGAACATCGACAGAATTTTGACATCACTCAGGAATGCTAAGTATGTATCCTCGATAGACCTTAGAAAGGCTTTCTGGCAAATTCCTTTAGACAAATCCTCTAAGGAAAAGACCGCTTTTGCAGTAGTAGGCCGAGGTCTATTTCAGTTCGTCACTATGCCGTTTGGTCTAAAGAACGCTGCTCAAACTCAGCAACGTTTAGTAGACGCTATATTTGGTCCGAAATATGAGCCACATATCTTTACCTATCTCGATGATATTTTAGTAACATCGGAAGACTTCGAATCGCATATTCGCTTACTTAAGGAAGTAAAAGATAAATTGAAAGAGGCCGGACTGACGATAAATTTGAGCAAATGTGATTTTTTCAAAACTTCTCTAAAGTTTTTAGGCTATATTGTAGGCTCAAATTCCTTGCGTACCGATCCGGATAAAGTAGCAAGCATGGTTAATTATGCGAGACCTACTAATACTACGGAAGTTAAACGCTTCGTAGGAATGTGTTCGTGGTACAGACGTTTTATCGAGAATTTTTCTACCTTGTTGTCGCCTATTAATGATCTTTTGAAAGGACGAAAAAAAGGACAATCGATAGATTGGACAAAGGCAGCCGAAGAATCTTTTATAAAGATTAAAGAGCTATTGGTTTCAGCTCCAATTTTATCCCAACCAGATTTTTCCCAACAGTTTTATATTTCTAGCGATGCTTCTAATACCGGTTTAGGAGGCGTCCTAACACAGAAAATCAATGGTGAGGAAAGAGTGATAGCGTATGCCAGTAGAACTTTATCAAAGGCTGAACGTAACTATTCGGTTGTTGAAAAAGAATGTTTAGCAGTACTCTTTAACATCGAAAAGTTTCGACCTTACATAGAAGGTGTTCCTTTCACGGTCATAACAGATCATTATAGTTTATTGTGGCTTAATTCTATTAAAAAAAAACCCTCGTGGCAAACTAGCGCGTTGGGCGATTAGGGTGAGACAACATACATTTAATTTAATTTGGCCAAAAATACGTTTTGTCATCTTAAAGTTTGTGAGGACTTGTGAAGTATGTGGAGCACAGAAATCTCCAAATACACTACCTATGGGACTGATGGGAAAAGAGAAAACGGTCAATTACCCTTTTCAAGTCATAGCAGCTGATCTAGTAGGCCCATTTCCACGTTCAAAAAAGGGAAATAAATGACTTTTCGTAATTTCTTGCTGGTTAACAAAGTATACCGTGTTATTTCTTTTGAAAAGCTCTAAAGCCGAATGCTTTTTGAAAATTTTAGAAAACGATATTTTTCTAATCCACGGAGTTTCATCGCTTTCGATATGCGATAACAGTACTCAGTTTACTTCTGAGTGTCTTAAGAGCTTAAGTGAGACATATAGTTTTAACATACGTTTCAATCCCGTGTGCCCTCTACAATAATTTCGTTGAAAGTAATATTCGTTGATTCACGTGATAATTCGGGATAAAGGAATTTCAAAGATTCAAACACGAAGTAACCGGGTTTACACCGTCTTTCTTAGTTTACGGCAGACATATACCTCTATCTGGATCATACTATAAAAACTTAGATTTGGATGTCAATGTTGACAGCGAAATAATTCCGGGTAACAGGGGTGAGTACGCCGAAAATTTAAAGGGTTTAAAAGATATTTTCACCGACGTGCGTAGTAGGATACATAAGGCTTATGAACGGAACAGTAAGTCTTACAACCTCAGAAAAAGGGATTTTGCCTTTAATATAGGTGATCACGTTTGGCGAAAAAATAAAATTCTTTCCAGTGCAGCAGATAAATTCACATCTAAGTTGGTACCTAAGTATGTGCATTGCGTGATTAGAGAAAAGATTTCAGATTTAGTTTATGGTTTAGTTAATTTAGATGGGACTAAAATAGGACGATGGCATATTAAAGACTTAAAACCATTCAATGAACCTAACCCTGATGAAAGTTTGTCAGAAGAAGAATAATTTATATTTACATTATCTTAATTGCTTTACTTTATTTTTTTTGATGTTGCTCTGTAGAGGTGACGACCTCGTTTTTTTTGACTGTTATAAAAGTTGAGCAGAGAATAGCTTACTTTTATAGTTTTTTGCTAAGGTTTTGGGTACTGATCATATCCAAACTTAGGTTGATTGTAGTTGATGTTTAGCATCGACTCAGCTGTTGCGAGCTTGCGAAAGAGTCACACTCAGGATATATCATAAGACTGGTATGTCGGTGGTCGCGGGATTTGATTTGCTTATGACCCCAAATAATATCCAGTTCTTGACACTTGGAAGCGAAATTTTGATTAGAGGCAATCCAAGGTGATCTTGAGTTAGGACAAGCGCAAGATGTAGCTCGTGTAGGGTGATGTAGAGTCAAAATTTTTATTATGAGCAATTTCAAAGTTTGTTACCCGAGTGGGTGTATTTTTATTACCTTAATGGTATATGTTGGGTGCAATTAAGAGTAAATTGATTTTGGTTTATCCTGTAAGTCTAAGACTTGGATTATTTTGGTTTAGATCTTCTTCTGAATTGACAAACCGAGGGTATTTTCTATTTTTTTCAAAGCCGTTTAAACGTTACCTTTGAGTCACAAATTTTTTTTTAAAAATTTTTTTTGCATAGACTCATAGGCGTCTGATGAGTTTTTTCGGTTTACTATCAGATTGATAGGAAATTGAAGTTCTGCAGGAGAACTAAAGGCTGATCATTTACAAGAGATGAGAGCAGAGTAAGACAGTCGTTTCACAAAGAAATGATCAAAATCTGATACCGAGATGAGAACCTTGTCAAGAGAGGCTAAGCGCAGTGAAGGAAGATTCCTAACCGAATTTTTAGATTTCCAAGAGGTAATCTAGAAGTTTGGGCTGACAGAAAACGGTTATGCCTGATACCTGTAGCAGTTTCTTCTAGAGGCTATTGTTTAGGGAGACGATTAACACCATGATCGAATATTTTAGCTGTCAACGATGTTTTCTTCTTGTTTCTGATTAAGCTGGAAAAGCTCTTGTCGTCTTCAAAAGTTTTGTTGCGTTGCCACCGAAAATTTGAGAAATTTTTGCTTCAAGTAGCTTTTTAAGCTCATTTTCGTTTTTTGGAAATTCCCGTTAGAAGCTTGGTTAAGTCAACCTTGTAAACCTTTTAGGTCCAATTAGCCTATTAGTGGTGACAGGCTGTTGGCAGTAGTGTGTTTCGGAACACCCTATTGATTAAATTTTTTTTTGACTTATGGTGGTGTGGTAGACACCGTTTCAGTTTAGTGGATGCTATAATCTACTCCCTTTTGTTGGTGGACACCAGGGTCACCAATTCTGTATTTTATTGTCTCCACCATTCAGTATATCGTGGTGAGATGTTTGTCTCCTGTTATGTGGGATGGATTGAATGTTTTTCGTTGTTGCTCCAGGGCGAGACCAGTACACGAGGGTTCTTCATGCAACTTGAAGAGGCGCAATGCTGGTTAAGTTTTATATCTCTGTGTAGCCACCCTGAAGAATGACGGAGGGCGTTTTTTCCGGCTCATGTTTCTAGGCAGATTTGTCACTTTGGTGCGATGTGCCGAAGATTTGATTAGCTTTTGCTAAGAGCTTTCACCAAGCTCAGTATGGAGTAATCATAACCAAGAGTTTGGGATTTGAACTCCTGTATGTATTTCTGTGTATATATTTCTGTACATATTTCTGTATATATTTCGGTGTATGTTGGTTGCCTGAGGGCATGTGCTCAAAATGCGAGATTTTGAGTCGTTTTGCTTATGGACTCCTATATATAGGATTATGACTTTAGGGAGGTCCTATTTCGAGACTTGCTGTCTCATATAGTTATGTTAGGAATGTTTCCTTGAATGTTAGTTGCGCGCGGACTAATCATTCTGTTCTTAGTGAACATTGCTTTTTGAAGCAGGATCATTCAGTTTGGTGAATTTTAGCTTTTATGGCTATTCACTGTGTTTAGGGTGAATTTTAGCTTTTATAGCTATTCACTGTGCCTATAGTGATATTGTTAGCTTTTATAGCTGCTCACTATGTTAATGGCGAGATTGTTCTTTTAGAACGCAGACTTTGTGTAGTCGAGGACTATTTACAGAGTGTTTTCTTGGCGAGGAGCCGAGGTTTTTTCTGGCGATATACCAGAATGTTTTCTTGGCGAGGAGCCGAGGTTTTTTCTGGCGATATACCAGAATGTTTTCTTGGCGAGGAGCCGAGGTTTTTTCTGGCGATATACCAGAATGTTTTCTTGGTGAGGAGCCGAGGTTTTTTCTGGCGATATACCAGAGTGTTTAGTTGGCGATAAGCTGACGTGTTCCCTGGCGATTTTTGCATGTCTGGATGTCTCAGGACGTCGACATTGCGCGATGTAGAGTTTTTCCCTAGCGATTTTAGCATGTCTAGATGTCTTAGGACGTCGACATTGCGCGATAGAGTGCGATTATTTTCTGAGTGCGACTAGTAGTGATACTAGATTTGGAATGTTCTCTTAGCGATGAGCTAGAGCATTGATAGCGATTTTTCCCGAGCGTTTGCCTGGATATTTATCCAGATATTTTTTTTTGGCCTAGTGCTAAATGGTCTGACAAGACTTTTTCTTTTTAGTGTAAGTGTTTGCACTAGAATCATTTTTTTTTTTTTTTTTTCTTTATTTAAGAATTTTTATAAATTTCTTTTGCTGAAATAGAAAATTTTCAGACAATCCTCAAAAGATTTTAAGGGGGGTGTTCATATTTTATTTCAGTTCACTTTTTTATTTAGACAAGAGTCTAGACAAAGTTATATTTTTTGTTTTGGGTAACAATAACAGAGCTGATTCTTCTATATAAGAAGACCGCGATTGTTACTTTGAACAGGTATTTCTTATGTTCATGCAAGGATTTTTATTTGCTTTTTGATGTACTTAACCTTAGTGTCTAATTAAGTTAAGTCTAGTTATAAGATTCTTGTGATCATGCAAAGATTTTCATTTGGTTTTCATTGTACTTAATATTAGTGCTTAATTGAATTAAGTCTAGTAGTAAGGTCCGAAGTTTGTAATTTTGTTTTAAGTTCTGACCTTAGTATTAAGTGATAGTGTACCACTTTGTACCTTTTCATAAGTAGCCTAAGTTTAATAGACTAGTGTAGTCTATTTCTTTTTGGAAGGGGGTAAATGTAACATTCATTTTTTCCTAGATTTTAAGACGATGTAATGTTACTGATTTTTCCATTTCAAATTGTACTTATTTTCATTTTTGTATCGAACGGTATATTAAACAGAGATTCCAAGACGTTCGGTATATACGGTGTTGTGCGGGTTCCTGACCGAACCTCTCGCTACGCCGCGATAGGCTACAATATATATATATATATATATATATATATATATATATATACATATATATATATATATATATATATATATATATATATATACATATATATATATATATATATATATATATATATATATATATATATATATATATATACATATATACATATATATATATATATATATATATATATATATATATATATATATATATATTTATTTATTTATTATACTCTTTGCTACATGATATTGTTCCATATTTAATAGTTTAGGCAGTGTATTACAAGAGAACATGCTAGCGGCAAACTTCTTTCCGACTTTGATAATATATATATATATATATATATATATATATATATATATATATATATATATATATATATATATATATATATATATATATATTATAGAAGATTATATATGAATTTAAAAAAAATCATGTAAATCGGATAAGTGGTTCTCAAGGCATAAACGCACTAACGGACAGACAGACAGAGAGGCGTTGCACTTTATATATATTATATAAAGCTATATGATATTGTTCCATATGTAATTGTTTAGGCAGTGTATTGCAAGAGAACGCGCTAGCGGTAAACTTTTTTCCGACTTGATTCACTCTTATCGTCACTACTTATTCCTTATGTCACCTAACGTAATAAAATATATCCTATAACTTGGTCAGAGAACATATGTATGTTTAAAAAAAAAACACGTAAGTCGGATGTGTGGTTCTGGAGTGATAAGCTCACTAAAGGATAGACAGACAGACATACAGAGAGACGTTAAATTTTATATATATTATAGATGATGAGCCAGCGATAATGCTCCGGTAAGAAAAAGTGCTTTCTCACTGCGAAATCTCCATAACTGCTAATTTTTCGTGTAATTTTTGGTTTTATGTGCCATATTGGATCCGCCATATTGGTTTTACATAAAGTTATATTGGTTACTCTAATTGTTACATCAATATTGCATTTTGTCTCAGTTTTAAAGTTTAGTTAACTTAATTCCGATATGAAATCATGACTTTTTTGTTCCTAGCCGTCATCTTGATTTTTTTCAAAAAGGCCAAGTTGCATTTGAAGGCTTACGTTTCAACGAAGAAATTGACACCCTTGAATTATTTTTTCGTTAACTCTATTTATGGGTATTAAGGTGGCCGACGTTGACGTCCAATTTTTATGTATATATATATATATATATATATATATATATATATATATATATATATATATGTATATATATATATATATATATATATATATATATATATATATATATATATATATACATATTTATATATATATATATATATATATATATATATATATATATACATATTTATATATATATATATATATATATATATATATATATATATATATATATATATATATATATGTATATATATATATATATATATATATATATATATATATATATATATATATATATATATATATATATATATATATGTATATTGGAAAAAATCGTAATGAAATTTTACTTTCATTTCGAAGGGAGAGTATTGTATCACTCTCCGGAATCTTTGCATTTCCTCTCGTTTAAGGGCACCTTGAATTTGTCTGTGGGCACGATAACTCTCGTGGTACATAAATAGTACGTGGCATATGAAATGAACCTAGAGTTTTTCAGTAATATCTCTTTAAGTGGTACAAGGGATGTAAGTCGATAAATTTTAAATACTTTCAATAGTATTATGAGTTTTTGTTTGCTTGGAACAATAAACAAAATTTAAGTAAAATTACCCATGTTATATATACGAGTATATAAATGGAAAAAAGAATGGGATTTGGATTGGCGGGTGATGCTTCGAATACATCATGTTAAATGTTTGTTTCATGGTTTTTGGAGACGCCAAATTCGAGAATCATGTTATTTTTTTCATTTTCTAAAAATTTTGATAGAAATAATATCTAGAGTATAGTATCAGTTGTCAACTATTCACATCTCCATCACAAGGAAAGTGATATAATACTTCTTTATTTTATTTTATTTCATTGTGTTTGAAATACGAAAACATATACGGTGCTAAAAGATCGTGGAAGAGTGTTAGAGTTTTTACAGTTGAAAATTATATTATTTTTTTATAATTTCCAGCTTTAGTATAAATATCATGCTGATGCCTTGATTGTAGACATTCCTGAAGCTCTTTTTTATATTCAATTTTAAACATAGAGTAGTAATGTATGGATTAAGTTATTCTTTAGTGCAAGAAGGTCAAATTTACTATTTATAGTAGAATTTTGTGTAGGCGAGAGTACTTCACTTGACGTATTTTTTTATAATATAACATTATGATGAGTTTAATATGAGATTGTAAGAGTAGGAATTTAGTACTGTAATAAAAATAAATTATATTCAGTTAAAAATTGTGTGTGGGTGAAGGTTAGGTCTACATGAATCCGTTCAACTCATATTTATTTACTAAATATTAAAGAGATCACATCGTGTTTTTAGTAATTTAACTGTCTCTATGGTATTATAAAATTAAATTGTACTTAACAGACCTTGTAGGTACTGTTTACTATGCTGTTTTCGATATATTTTTCTCATTAAATGAAAAAATTAATTTTCTGCAATTAAGTTGCACATGAAATGCTTTTTTCACTCTAACATTCAGTAGTACATTTTTCTGCCAGTAACTTAACCGAATTCGTCATTTTAACAAAATTTTTCAGTCCTTATTTTGGTCGATGCATTTAAGAGAAAAACTATTTAACTATTTTTGGTCTTTATTTATATTTTATTAATATTTTATTTATATATCACCTAAAGGTAAAAAAATAAAAATAAAAGTTGTTCTCTTCTAATGCCAAATCTGTAGAGACAATGTTCAATGATTTATTATATTATTATTTAAAGGAAAAATATTAACACGAAAATTAAGTAAAACTGAATTTTTTCTTTAATATATTTATATTTTTTCATGTGTTTCAACAATTTGAGTTAAGAAAAAGGCCACAATTTTAGATACTCCGAGTTCGATCTCAATTTTTATTAATTTGTTCAAAATTACGACTTTTGTCTTTTATGTTCCATGAATATTTTTTTTATAGTTTTCTAACACTAAGGTTAGCATTGAGCTAATTGCTTCATTTTGAATATGTATAGAATATATTATAAATGAACTTCCAAAATGAATACAATGTAATAATATTAACGATGTATATCCATACCAAAAATAATAAATCACATTTGACCAGGGACCGTGAGTTCGATCCTAACAGACACCGATAACTTTTTTTCATTTTCTTATTGTTGCAACTTCACCTTTATATATTTTTCTATTTAATTTTTTACTTACCGATCTTGTAAAAACATTTAAAAATAAGCAATCCTCAGATCCTTTAACTGTCCTCGTAACTTCATCCACACTATAACAGATCTCATTTTCTTTTGTTGCATCTTTTACTCCGGACCAATTTTCTGCTGGCAGCGGTGCCTAAAAAAATACCCAATTTAAAAATCATAAACTGAAAAAATTTGTATACTCTTGGTAATTCATTGTGAAAATATATAATGTTTTTAGTACCTTCGCTAAAAGGAGCTGAGGTTTTTAATATTTTTGAGCCTCTAAATTACAAGAAACATGGTTTCCTATTTCCGGCGGCTTATCTGTCTGTTTGCCTACTTCTCCGTATGTTGACACAATAACTCTCGAACGAAATAAGATTACGACTTCATATATGGTACCCATACTTAATATGAGAGCTATAGCTTTTGAGCGATGTCGCTTGAGAAGAAGGGGATGAAAGAGGTGGGGATAAAGAAATTTTGTATAGTTTTAATAGTATCATGCGAATTTTTCTGATTTTTAGTTGCGATGATAAACAAATTGTTATTATTCATGCATATAAAAGGTGTTGAAAGAGTGGGGGAGGAGATTAAAGAGGTTACTATATTTCAAGTTCATGTTTTTCAGGCTTGTTGGAGTCTAGGAATTTGAATATTATGTTATTTTGAATTTTTTTAGTTTTAACAGAAGTAGCTCAAACCAAATTCTTTGTAGCCTGAGAAATTCAAATTCAGTATTACGTGTAAATAACTACATGTTTACATCGGAAAGTACTGATTAAATATTTTCATCGATTATTTAAGTTAAATCATTCTTTTAATAGGTAATAGTACTTACTCAAATAAATCACCTTGTTAAATACATCATATAACAGTTGAGTAATAAAGAAGTTATGGAGTTTTGAAATTACTTTAAAATTAAAAATTTTAAATGAAGTCCTGTAAAATATGTGTGGTATTCTCACGTATTATAGTGACTCATTAAACTGTGAAAAGATCGTGTTTCTGAAAATGTATGATTGCGAAAGAAAAAAAGTGCTTGAAAAAAACACTTTAATTTTCAGCTTGTTATCAGTATAAAAATTAGAGATGTGATTAGGAAGTTGTTTAGCAAAGAGTAAATTTTTATACAATCGATGTCAATTTAACGAAAGATAGGACAGTATACAAGAAATCACTGCCTTAAATATCTACATTATTTAGGGCCGTTCCGAGACTTTTGTGTACCTTCCTTGTTTTAAGGTTATGGAAAAGAAGTGCAACTTTTCAGATTGAATCCTCATAATATATTCGTGGTCCAAAATTATTAGGTACGTCAGGTAAATTTGTCTAGTACCCGTGATTACCGAACAAAGCACAATTAGTTGAAGAGCTATTTCTTCATCCTCCAAGAACCATCTGCAGTCTCGAACGTCTGTAACTGTAATGTAAGTGAGGTGCTCATTCGGGTGGCAGTGTCCTGTAAGGCTTTGTATGACCATCTTCAGATCTGCCCTGCAAAAATCTGTGTATTCAAGGTTGAAGATAGGAGACTCTTCGATTGTCTAGTGTTTTGTACCAGCCCTTAACAAACTTATTGTTTTGAACTGCGATCTTCGCACTGCTTATCCATTGAAATTTCACGCATATTTGTATGGCTAGATATTCAGTTGAAAGATAAACTGTTTCTACAGGTGAAGTTGGTCCGTAAATTCCTTCATTCACTTACGGGTTGTAAACTTGCCTTAGTTCTCGAGCTATTATTAAATATGATACTATTACTAATAATAAGGTGAGCAGAAGTAAGATATGCCTTAGATCCTGATTTATTACGTAGTTCTAGTACAAATACGTTCAAAGTTATTAATTAATTTTTTTTTAATATTATCAAATTATTTTATACTCTGAAATGGTACGAATAAAGGAAGTAAATACTTTTATTCTTGGACTTAATAATACTCGTATAAGTTTATATATTTCCCTTATTAACGCATAATTTACCATATGTTTACTGTTAGTTTGCTACAAAAGAATGCAAATTTACAACAACTGCAGTAAATCAGCAACAGTGTAATATTTCTCGTCATATTTTAGTCCAGGCAAAAAATAATAACGGTCAAAATACGCCTACGCAAATTTCAATAACACCAGTTTTCATTTGGTTTAGTAATTTATTGCGAAATTGGTTTTTCTTTAACTATTCATGATGCTATAAATCATCAATTGTAAAAAGTAAAATGAATATCCACTATGGCATCTGTTATCCCATAAATTAAACTTTACTGAGAGAATTTTTAATAAGTCTTTCTGATTTACTAGATGAAAATACTATAAAAGCCCAAATATATTTTGGAGTAGTCTAGTTTCTAAACTTATATATATATATATATATATATATATATATATATATATATATATATATACATACATATATATTATATATATATATATATATATATATATATATATATATATATATATATATATATATATATATATACAGGGTTACAGGGAAAGTCGTCCTAGATAATTAAGGACGTTATAGTTTAGGTCGTTTCTGACCGATTTGATTCTATGACATGATGTCCTAAACTTAACCGTTTTTCGAGATATTTGAAGTTTAAAGATTTTCTAAAAAAAAACATGTTTTTTTTGCTTTTGTATCGATTTTTTTTTTATTAGAGGTTCTCAAGTGCGATTTTTTGGTTATTTTTAGTTAGTCTGCATGTCAAGTATCAAAAATCATCAAAAAAATTTGAACTATTACTAACAGTTTCAAATGGCGGCTTGTTAATATTTCTAAATTACGAATTTTTGCCAAGTGTTTCCTACTTTAAATCAATAAAGAGAAAAAAAAATGTATGGAAGTTATTCTGCAAATTATTTTAAAAACTTTTACGCCTTTTTAGCTATCTAAAACGGTATAATATCTACTGGATCTATTGAAAATTCTAAGAAAATGAGATTTCAATAGGCCCAAATGTAGAGTAACATAATAATAGAATTTAGATACTACCAATTACCGGGTTTACTACCTGCACCTTCAAACAATAAAAAGGGTTGGGTAAGCATTTTTTTTCCGGTCGGGGGGTACTCTCTGTGCGAGTGACATTTTCTGTTCACTAAACATTATTGAATGATTTTTTAGTCTGCTCATGCGATTCGTCCGTGGTAGATGTGCTATACCGTGCTTTTCAAAAATATCTGTGTTTCATCTTCTAACTGTGTGAATTGGCTCGTAACTGGATTTTGATGTCTGCTTGTGAATATGGCAACGTATACCAACGAGGAATATACTGACATCCTAATGTGTTACGGATTTTGCGAACGGCGTGACGGAGTGTCGTCGCGTGCACGTGATGAATACATACTGCGATATCCTACTCGTCGTGTACCTGATGTTAGCGTATTTGATGAAACTTATCGAAGACTACGAGAAAACTGGTTCCGTACAAAGACGGCGGACTGACATGGGAATGACCACGTATCTTTGACGAAGACGAAGACGAAAACGAAATACGACGTCTCTTTGAGGTGGACCCAACACATCTACAAATGGTTGTCGCACTACAAACAGCTTGGTATTTCGCAGTGGAAGGTATGGTTTGTAATGCATGCTGTTGGGCAACACCCTTACCACTATACGCCCGTGAAAGTCATTGAAGAAGGGGATCCGTTGCGACGATTAGAATTCTGCAGATTTATGCTCAATACCGATGTCGAAGATGCATCTTTTTTTAAGAAAATACTATGGACTGACGAGTCGAAATTTGACAAAGACGGTACTCTTACAAACTACCACAATGCCCACTATTGGGCTTCTAAAGAGGAAGGCAACCCAAACAAAAAAAGAACGAAAGGATCACAAACAAGATTCAGCTTAAATGTGTGGGATGGGTATAATTTCAAATTATTTGGTTGGTCCATTCTTCCTGCCAGATAATTTGAATCGCGAGGAATACGACAATTTTTTGCGGAACGATTTACCTAATTTGATAGAAGACCTACCTATTGGTTTGAGACAAAACATGTACTTTCAACACGATGGCTGCCCAGCTCACTACAGAGGAAGTGTTCGTGCATGGCTCAATGACAATTATCCCAACAAATGGATTGGAAAAGGCGGACCCATACCTTGGCCGGCGAGAAGCCCAGACCTAACACCGATGGATTTTTATGTGTGGGGTTACATGAAAAGTCTGGTATACGACCAGATGACTCCTATCGAAAACGTGGATGTCCTAAGACAAAAAATAATTGATGCGGCTGACGAAATGAGGCGGCACCTCACAACCAGCGTTGTGAAAAGTAATTTAAGAAAAGAATGAGAATTTGTGTTAGAAATAGGGCGTACCATATTAGAACATGAATTATAATAAATAAAAAATATCAAATTGCAAGGTTGTTTTGTTTGTATTTGTGTAGTTTTTTCGTATTTCACCTAGAACTAAAAATTTACCTTTTGTACAGTTTTCCTATTAAACTCCTAGTATTATACCTTTTTTGATAGCTAAAAAGACGTAAAAGTTTTTAAAATAATTTGCAGAATAACTTCCATACATTTTTTTTTTCTCTTTTTATTGATTTAAAGTAGGAAACACTTGGTAAAAATTCGTAATTTAGAAACATTGAAAACAAGCCGCCATTTGAAACTGTTAGTAACTAGTTCAAATTTTTTTGATGATTTTTGATACTTGACATACAGACTAACTAAAAAATAACCAAAAAATCGTACTCGAGAACCTCTAATAAAAAAAAATCGATATAAAAGCAAAAAAAACATGTTTTTGTTTAGAAGAAATCTTTAAACTTCAATATCTCGAAAACGGTTAAGTTTAGGACATCATGTCATTAGAATCCAATCGGTCAGAAATGACCTAAACTATAACGTCCTTAATTATCTAGGACGACTTTACCCCTGTAACCTTGTATATATAATACCATAAATATATATATATATATATATATATATATATATATATAGTATATATATTATAATTATATATATACATATATATATATGTATATTATATATATATAATATATATATAATATATATATATATACATAAATATAGTATGGTGGTGTGTCTTATATTATATATATAACGTATCTTATATATATATATATAAGATATATATATATATTATATGTATATTATATATGTATATATATATATATATATATATAATATATTATATATATATATATATATATATATATATATATAATATATTTATATATATATATATATATATATATATATATATAAATATATATATAAAATATATATATATATATATATATATATATATATATATATATATATATATATATATATATATATATATAAATATATATATATATATATATATATATTATATATATATATATATACATATATATATATATATATGTATATATATATATATATATATATATATATATATATATATTATATATATATATGTATATATAACTATATATATCTATATATATATATTATATATATATATATATATATATATATATATATATATATATGTATGTATGTGGAATAATGATTCCACAGCTTTTATTAATCAGTGTTTAAATAAAAGTTATAGGGGGTTATAAACGGAGCACATGCTGACACAGAATGTTTTGAATTGTCAGTTCGAAGAAAAATTACGCCATTTTGATTTTTTTTTAAATGGAAGCCCTGTGTATTATTTCATTTTTGTGTCCCACTAAAAATTCTAGATTTGCCTAACATACCATATGTCTAAATTGAACTATTTTGGAATTATTGTCATTTGAAATTTAAAATAAAAAGAGACAGACAAAAAAATTATTAATAAATACTCTAGGTTTATTTTTAAGGCAACAATTGACTCAAAATGACTACCATTAATAGCAGAGGCAATGGCAATGACCCAGTCTGTCATAAACACACCTGAACAGAGTTTTTGCAGAGAATTCGGGGTGATCTGTGGTTTACCTAGGTTTATATTATATATTATTATATATTATATATATATATTTATATTATATATTTATATATATTATATATATATATATATATATATATATATTGAATTTTTTGTTGCAAATCTTCTACAGTTTCAGGGCGACTTCGGTAAACTTTTGGTTTTCAAATGACCCAATAAAAAAGAGTCGAGGTAGCGTCGGGGCTCCTTGCAGGCCCTTACTCCAAGAACAACTTAATCCACCTTGTGCAGATCTTTTCGGATGAAAATAATTTGGATACCCCTAACGGGAATACAGTTATTGGTATCAACAGGACCAAGCAACTCCTCACTAGCATGAAATCAATGTGTCGTAGATATTTGATGTGCAATTTTTCCTATTCGATGAATAAGCAGAAAGAGGTGCTGTAGAATGGCCTGCAAGAAGTCCGGCACCGGCCTTACCGCCACTCGATTTTTTTTTATGGGGGGGTCATTTTGAAAACCAAAGTGTACCGAAGTCGAGCTGAAACAACAAAGAATTATATATATATATATATATATATATATATATATAATTTATATATATATATATATATATATTATATATATATATTACATATATATCTTCTTTCGCTTTTTCCTGCGGTTCGTGTCTAGTTGTTTTTTTAGTTGTTTCACAGAGCAAAAGCCTACAGTTGCGGTTCCGCAAAGCGGCAAAAGTAAGAAGGCTGTATTTGTATTAGGCCCTGATACAATGGGCCATTGTCTTCCCGAAAGAGGCGATCGTCACGTTGTAATTATTTTTTTTAATTTTCTGTGCCGAAGATCGAACGTGGGTTACCGGCATATAGAAAGCAGGACACGTTAACTTCTACGCTATGATTTAATATATATATATATTATATATATATATATATATATATATATATATCTATATAATATATAATATATATTTATATTATATAAATATATATATATATATATATTATATTTATATATATATAACATATAATATATGATATATATAGTAATATATAAAATTAATTATATATATATATATATATGTATAGAATATATATATAATATATATATATATATATATTATATATATATATATATATTAATGTGTCGCAATGTTATAAGTCAGTGTGAAAACGACAGTTCAAATTCACAGATTTGTTTTCTTCAAGAAACTGTCGAACAATGAGTGAAGTATGCACGCAGGTGCATTATCGTGAGCAAGCATACGATATTGAGGGTAGGACAAAATATTTCAATACATCCAAATAATAAGTGCAATGCCATTGATCCTATGATCAGTTAGAACAACAATCCCAAAATATTAATAAAATAAAATAATCAACATTGTTGTGATGATTTTAATATGACATCTCTAGTTTTTTTTTTATAAAAATTGATATTAAATTACCATGTCTCGTCACCCAGGTAACTCGCAATTGATTTCAGAATGTTTGAATTATCTCTAGAAGCTCGTGCCACTTCTATGGAATGTTGCGTCCTCTACTCTTAATTATGAACTTCATTTAAAGGAGTGTGGGACAAATTTTGTTTGAAGTGATATAGGTCATTCCACGGATTTTTCCTCTTTAAGAAGTTTTTGTAGATATTTTTGTGACATTTGAAGAATTTTTTGACTAATAAATAAACTATCGAATCGCAGTCGTTTATGATATTTAGCACCAAATTCGGGAATTAAGCATATATATATATTATATATATATTATATATATAGGTATATATATATATAGTTATATATGTTATTTTATGCACTATATATGTCTATATCTATCTATCTATCACTCTTGGCCTAGTCCTCTTCTTCCGTCCACCCTGCAGTATCAGTTGAAATAATAGACCATATTTTTTATCGTTTCTCATGATGTTTGACATTCAGATATTCGAATCTTCTTCTATTTAATTTATATTAACGATTTCCAGGTTTTTAAACACCCTCCTCTCCAAGATATTCTAAGCATGCGCCTGTAGATTCCACGTCTCGAAAGCTTCCAACCTTTTAACATGATGCCGTAAGTAACAGTCTAAGACTGTAACTATGGCCCATTACAAAAGCACCGGAAAGTCGTAGCATTTCAGAAGTCTTATTTTGATTCTTAAAACTAAGATTATGAACTTCTGAGTACTTTGGCCTTTTTTTATAGGCTGCTCTCGCTTTCTCTTTTTATGCATCCTGAATCTCCAATGAGTGTGGTCTATTCTTTATTTACTGTGGTACCTAAGTAGCAAAAAATATTGACTTTATTATAAATCTTTTGGTTGCTAAAAATTAACCTGCACTTCAAGTTCTTGTAGTGCAGAATTATTGCCTATGATCATGTGTTTTAGTCGAACTTCATTACTCCCCTTTCTATTGTAGTGGTTTTATTCTTACTTTTATTTACTAACAGAAATAATGAGATACTGATCTGTTCTTTCAAAATTTAGGTCAGACCAGAAAAATTTTCCTATATTCGACTTTTTTACCTGTGATTTAAAAGTATTTATGAACCTTACAAAACAAATCACAAAATACAAGGTCCAATAATGCTTTTAAGAGGTATAAAATATCTCGAGGGTGTGGATAACAGAAAGTTAAAAGAGTGGCCGCAGATGTTAGC
>CM032453.1:116741770-116744270 GCA_019049505.1 Pachyrhynchus sulphureomaculatus
TTAACGAAAGATAGGACAATATTCAAGAAGTCACTGCCTTAAAAATCTACATTATTTAGGGCCGTTCCGAGACTCTTGTGTACCTTCCTTGTTTTAAGGTTATGGAAAAGAAGTGCAACTTTTCAGATTGAATCCTCATAATATATTCGTGGTCCAAATTATTAGGTACGTCAGGTAAATTTGTCTAGTACCCGTGATTACCGAACAAAGCACAATTAGTTGAAAAGCTATTTCTTCGTCCTCGAAGCACCATCTGCAGTCTCGAACGTCTGTAACTATAATGTAAGTGAGGTGCTCATTCGGGTGGCAGTGTCCTGTAAGGCTTTGTATGACCATCTTCAGATCTGTTCTGCAAAAACCTGATGTATTCAAGATTGGAGATAGAAGACTCTTCGATTGTCTAGTGTTTTATACCAGCCCCTAACGAACCTATTGTTTTGAACTGCGATCTTCGCACTGCTTATACATTGAAATACCATGCATATTTGTATGGCTAGATATTCAGATGAAAGATAAACTGTTTCTACAGGTGAAGTTGGTCCGTAAATCCCTTCATTTCGCTTACGGGTTGTGAACTTGCCTTAGTTCTCGAGCTATTATTAAATACGATACTATTACTAATAATAAGGTGAACGGAAGTAAGATATGCCTTAGATCGATCCTGATTTATTACGTAGTTCTAGTACAAATACATTAAAAGTTATTCATTTATTTTGTTAATATTATCAAATTATTTTATACTCTGAAATGGTACGAATAAAGAAGTAAACACTTTTACTCTTGGACTTAATAATACTCGTATAAGTTTATATATTTCCTTTATTAACGCTTAATTTACCATATGTTTACTGTTAGTTTGCTAAAAAAGAATGCAAATTTACAACAACCGCAGTAAATCAGCAACAGTGTAATATTTCTCGTCATATTTTAGGGCAGGCAAAAAATAATAACGGTCAAAATACGCCTACGCAAATTTCAATAACACCAGTTTTTCATTTGGTTTAGTAATTTATTGCGCGAAATTGGTTTTTTTGAACTATTCATGATGCTATAAATCATCAATTGTAAAAAGTAAAATGAATATCCACTATGGCATCTGTTATCCCATAAATTAAACTTTTACTGAGAGAATTTTTAATAAGTCTTCTGATTTACTAGATGAAAATACTATAAAAGCCCAAATATATTTTGGAGTAGTCCAGTTTTCTAAACTAATATATATATATATATATATATATATATATATATATATATATATATATATATATGTATTATATATATATAGTATATATATATATATATATATATATATATATATATATATTATATATATATATATATATATATATATATATATATATATATATATATATATATATATATATATATGTATATATATATATATATAATATATATATATATATATATATATATATATGTATATATATATATATATATATATATATATATATATATATATATATATATATTTATATATATATATGTATATATATATATATATATATATATATATATATATATATATATATATATATATATATATATATATATATATATATATATATATATATATATATATATATATATATATATGTATATATATATATATATATATATATATATGTATATATATATATATATATATATATATATATATATATATATATATATATATATAATATATATATATATATATATAATGTATGGAATAATGATTCCACAGCTTTTATTAATCAGTGTTTTAAAAAAATGTCTAAATAAAAGTTATAGGGGGTTATACGGAGCACATGCTGACACAGAATGTTTTGAATTGTCAGTCGAAGAAATTACGCCATTTTGATTTTTTTTTTAAATGGAAGCCCTGTATATTATTTCATTTTTGAGTCCCACTAAAAATTCTAGATTTGCCTAACATACCATATGTCTAAATTGAACTATTTTGGAATTATTGTCATTTGAAATTTAAAATAAAAAGAGACAAAAAAATTATTAATAAATACTCCAGGTTTATTTTTTTAAGGTAACAATTGCTCAAAATGACTACCCTTAATGGTGAGGCAATGACCCAGTCTGTCATACACAGCCTGAACAGAGTTTTGCAGAGAATTCGGGGTGATCTGTGCTACCTAGGTATATATATATATATATATATATATATATATATATATATATATATAATATATATATATATATATATATATAATATTGAATTCTTTGTTGCAAATCTTCTACAGTTTTAGGGCGACTTCGGTAAACTTTGGTTTTCAAATGACCCAATAAAAAGAGTCGAGTAGCGTCGGGGCTCCTTGCAGGCCATTACTCCAAGAGCAACTTATTCCACCTTGTGCAGATCTTTTCCGGATGAAAATAATTTGGATACCCCTAACGGGAATCTGTGGTATCAACAGGACCAAGTAACTCCTCACTATGAAATCAATGTTCGTAGATATTTGGGTGCAATTTTTCCTATTCGATGAAT
>CM032453.1:116749270-116767027 GCA_019049505.1 Pachyrhynchus sulphureomaculatus
TTATATGAAAATACATTTTTCTCCTTCAATAGTACATTCTACAGACAAAAAATTGGCGTCCCAATGGGAAGTGCTATTTCACCAATCCTGGCCGAAATTGTTATGAATAAACTTCTTTATTTTGTTATTTCAAGGGTTGAATTTGAATTTCCCCTTCTGTTTCAATATGTTGATGACTTGTTAGTCGCTTTACCTGCCGGAAGTGTACAGAACACCCTTAACATTTACAATTCTTTCAATCATAAGTTAGTATTTACTGTTGAGGAGGAGACTGACTGTGCTGTTCCGTTTCTGGATACTAGGGTTGTACGCTCAGAAAATAATACAGTCAAACTGGACTGGTATAGGAAAAAATCAAGTTCTGGTAGATATATCCCCTTCCATTCTTATCACCCTATGAAACAGAAACTGAACATCATCAGAGGACTAAAGAACAGAATAGATAAGATTTGCCACCCCTCATTTAGGGAAAAAAATGTAAAACTGTTGGAAGACATTTTGTTGGACAATTACTATCCTAAAGCTCTAATCAAAAAGAATTTTCAAAGACCCCTCCTTCCAATTAATCCAACTGTCACCACTAATGTCGATATTAAGGTAGGAAAGTTACAATACATTGAAGGCCTTTCCCAGTCCTTGTCTTCTCTTTTTAAAAATACAAACATTAAAATTGCTAACTACAACATAAAAAGACTTAATTGTTTTTATACCAATTTAAAAGATAAAACCGATACTTTACAAAGATCTAATATAATCTATGGCATTCCCTGTCAATGTGGTTTGGTCTACGTTGGACAAACTTCACAAAAGCTCTCTAAGAGATTAGCGTTACACAAAAGTGATAGTAAACACAAACCTAACGCAACTAGTTGAGCTTACACGTAAATAATACAGATCACAGAGTACAATATAACAACAGCTTCATTCTGGATGTTGAGACCAATTATTTCAGAAGAAGTTTCTTGGAAATGTGTTACATAAAAACCTGTAAAAATAATCTCAACCACAAAAAAACATAGAAGGATTGAGCTCCATGTATGCCTATTTGCTAACACAAAACTATACCAAACCAATAAAAAAGAACGATCTCTATGAAAAAATTATTTTCTAGTAAAGTTGACGTTTCTGATCTCTTTGTCATTTTTTGCTATTTATTACCAGTTTTCTATATTTTCTTGTTAAAATTACATAATAAAAAATTAAATATGACTAATAATAAATAACGTCCAGTATTAATTTTCGATTTCAAATTTTTAAATTTTTAAATTAGCCTATGAATCTCTTGATTATAAAATTAAAGAATTAATATAATTAATAATAAATAACTCGTCAATTTCATCAAATTTAAGTCCCCCCTTTTTTTATAAAATTAAAACTAAAAAATAGATATCATTAATAATAAATAATTTATCTAAAATTCGCATCTACCGAAAATAATTTACCACATTCCTAATTTTAATCCTTTTTTTTGTCGACCTGATGACGACATGGACTACCAACAATATCCGGCTCGGACTCAAATATCACTAAATAGTTACTAAACTCGACGTCAAAAAATTTTAAAATGGAGTACCGTTTCAACATCATGGTTTCTTGCAGTTGTGTTTCTGTCTTTAAAAGTGTTTTTAACTGATGTTTATTGACCAAGTTTTTATTTTTAATATTTGTGTAACTCTCTAAGTGTCTTTTAATCATGTTTTGTGTAATCATGCATACCACCTGGCCAACAAAAATGCAAATTTCATTGTCTTCACCAGAGATGAACTAACTGCTAAATTTTTGTAAGCAATTTCACATTCAGTCGTACAATTTATTTAATCACGTTTTAAAAAACGAACGTTTTAGTTTATTTTCTGTACCTGGTTTGCATTTTTAGAATCCAGAAGAAGCTACCATTAGGCAGCGAAAGCTCGATAATAAAAATAAAAAGCAGATACTAGAGCCTTTAGATCTTTGATTGCTCATCTCTTCTCCTTATAAGGGCGTTTCCCAGCAGTTAAACTTAGGATTGTTTGTTGCCAGTGCCCTGTTACTGTCCTTCCTCTTTCTTATATATATATATATATATATATATATATATATATATATATATATATATATATATATATATATGGCGATATTGGCGATCATCCTGGCTTGTAGAACTTTGTTTACTGGAATAGTCCCGTTGTTGGTGTTGAGAACCATGTTCGCAGGTTTTTCAGCCACGAAACACGTCTCTTGCCTGGTCCTCTTCTTCCGTCTACCCTGCAGTATCAGTTGGAATAGAACATATTTTTTCTCGTTTCTCATGATGTTGCTCAAATATTCGAATCTTCTTCTTTTAATTGTATTAACAATTTCCAGGTCTTTGGTTTTAACACCCCCTTCTCCAAGATATTCTAAGCATGCGCCTGTAGATTCACATCTCAAAAGCTTCCAACCTTTTACATGATGCCGTAGTAACAATCCAAGACTGTAACTATGGCCCATACAAAAGCACCGGAAAGACGTAGCATTTCAGACGTCTTATTTTGATTGATAAAACTAAGATTATGACTTCTGAGTACTTTGGCCTTCTTATATAGGCTACTCTCGCTTTCTCTATTTTGCATCAAATCTCCAATGGGTGGTCCTATTCTTTATTCACTGTGGCACCTAAGTAGCAAAAAATATTAAGTCTTTTGGTTGCTAATATAATCCTGCACTACAAGGCCTTATAGTGCAGAGTTATTGCTTATGATCGTCGTGTGTTTCGTCTTCTTTGCATTTATATCTATTCCGTATTCTCGACTGACATGTGTTACTCTGCCCATCAGCATTTGTAGGTCCTTAGAGTTGTCTACAAATATTAGAGAGTCATCAGCGAATCTAATGTTGTTAATTCTTCTTCCATTAATGGTTATTCCTGCTGAGATATCGTGGAGAGCTATGCTAAATATTTCCTCTGCGTATACATTAAATAAGAGAGGCGTACGCAACGTTGGATTTCCATGTTTTCTGATATATTTCCCCTCTAACTCTCTGATATTGACTGTTTGTTCTTAGTAGAGATTCGTTATGATGCGTATATCCTTGTCATATATTCCTATTCTTCTTAAAATGTCTATGAGTTTATGGTGTCGAATGCTTTCTGGTAGTCTATAAAAAACGCATGTATATCACAACTGGCGTCTCTACATCTTTGAAATAGAATCTGTGTGCAAACAAATAATGTCATTTATATATTTTTCGCACCCCACTGATAAACGTTGAACTCCACAATATCGGTTTACGTAAATCAGACAGAAGGTCTTTTTTTTCGATCCGGTCAGTCGGCTTTTCTCAAATAAATTTAATAAAAAAAAAATTAAAATAATTTTTCATTCTAAAACAGAACTGGCTCCTTTATTATTTCAAAGATTAAGGCGTTTATGCAGCGACTGGCGTGTTTTCTTTTCAGTGAATGTTTACCAATTACGGGGGTAAGGTTTCGTAAAGGTCAATGGTTGCTTTAAAGAGAAGTGAATTGACATAAGGATTAAGAAATTTGCAGAAAGTGTAGAATATAGCCACAAGTGAGATAGATTGTGTCATTGGTACAGTTGGTTAAGTTTTAAATTTGTCACGGACAACTTAGGATATTTTATATGGAGATCCATTGAACATTTAAGGTACATATAACTAACCAACCAATCAGGTACCAATTAATGGTACATAGAAATATCGTTTAGCATTTAGGTATTTATCTGGAAAAAGTTCAAAGAAAAATATATTTGAAGTTCTGTTTTTTACTTTGCCCCAAACAACAGTTAAATAAAATATAGCGGATTTCAATAATAATGAAAAAAATTGCCCCTAAACTAATTTAATAAAAACATAATATATAAAAATTGTTATATTTTAAAATAATTACTTATTACTTACACGGGTTTTATGTTTCAGTATTATAGAGTAAAAATTTTAACAATTAATTCACTAAAATTTTATTTGCTTCCTTGTAAAAAAGATAATAAAATAAATGTTGGGATGGATTGTTCCCCTTTATGTATTATTGATTAGAAAGAATTTTTTTTGTTACGTCTAGAAATAATTGTTTTATTATGGTCGACGCATGGGGGCTTCTGCTGTAGTGAAGGCTCGTATATATTATATGTCTTTTCTTTATTGATTCTTCCAACATATTTTTGTAGGAACTTAATGTAATTTCCACAGTTTTATGTACAGTATTTTTTGTAGTATTGGAAAAATTTTACAAATTTTTTTAAGACGTTAGCGTTGAATCCCGAAATAGACGGTTCACTATTTAAATGTGGCTTCTTCGTTATTGTTAATAATTCAGGCGTCTTGTAAGATCAGTGTGCTTTCATTACTTGAGTTTGTTTGAGAGAGAGCATTTATAAATTTCAGGTGCTTTAAACAAGCTTTCGGGAAAGATGTTTTTATCCATGGGCCAAATTCCTGCCGCTTGAAATCCGTTCACACTCATGCTAATTATAGCAGCTCTTTGGTACGCTTCTGCAAATAAACTTGCAACTTGATATTACGTTACTTGACGACCTGGATTTGCCCTCAAGCATTTTTCTGTTCTTTGAATATAATAAGAGCTCATAGGTTTAAAAAAAAAACACGTCGAGGGGCTGAAGCCGGTGAGTAGTATTGCCTGGCAACTGTAACATTAGCCTTTACTATGTTCAACGCTTCCAGATTCTTCGACTGCGCTGTTTTTCCATCAAAAAGAAGTAACACTTTATTTTCAATTGGCTTTACCATGCTTATAAAATGTTTCATCCATTTTACAACTTTTACATTTTACAGTTTGAGTTAATATAGCCAGTGCTTGGAATGGTGACAACGCTCTCAGAAGGTGTGCCATTCCCCAATTCAGGATTTTGTCTGATTCTTTTGAATATTTAATCCTAAAATTTTTGTGTTTATTGAACGATGGAAAATTCGCTTTCATTAACGTTAGATATTTTTGTAGACGAAAATTTATTTTTATTTACAATTATGACATGAGGGTCGATTTGCCCTACTCTCCGCCGGCCGGTCTTTCATGGGCGGCTTAGTTTTGTAAATATTTGTTGAAAAGGAGTTTTACCTCTTTTTTAATTTTTCAAAAAGCTTGTAATTTGAAAAAAAGAAGTATTGAATGTGCTTCGACCTGGCTACATATATATATATATATATATATATATATATATATATATATATATATATATATATATATATATATATATATATATGTTACAATAGAGGTTTTTTAACGGAGGGTGGAATGTAATACATTAAAATTGCGGGTTTCAATCCGTTCGTCTGACAATGAATTTGCGAAGTTTCGCCAAAATCTCATTTAGAATTTTTAAGTGCTCTTGTTGTTGCTGTTATTCGATACTATGATCTTGCTGCTGCTGCCGCTAGAAGCTAACGTAGCAGTTGGTAAAGCCTTTCCACATTGGCGGGAACGGGCATTAAAGTGTAGGTTCCCTTTGTCTGTGGAATTCTTAAAAAAAAGGCACCAACCACAGGGAAAGGCGAGAAGGTCGGCTACGTCCACATCCACACTTCAAAAAGATAGTGAGATAACGCATCGAACTTTATTACTCCCCTTTCTATTGTAGAGAAACTACGGTTTTATTCTTACTTTATTTACTAAAAAAAATAATGAGATACTGATCTGTTCTTCAAAATTTAGTCGGACCTAAAAATTTTCTATATTCGACTATACCTGTGATTTAAAGTATTATGAACCTTACAAAACAAATCACAAAATAAAAGGTCCAATAATGCTTTTAAAGGTAAAATATCTCGAGGGTGAGATAACAGAAAGTTAAAAGAGTGGCCGCAGATTTAGGTAGATTTTGGGCTCTCGGACTTTAAACCTATTTCTATCCCAAATGATAGTATATGAGTAGACATTAATTATAGAAAAGTTTCTTGTTGAGCCTAGGATTCGTGTTGGACATACGAAGGTTAGCACAGAATACGTGTAATCCTACTGGAATTGAGGGCGACATCAGGAATAAAGAGAAGATTATCTCTGATTCAAAACGACATTGCTTGAAATTTACTACAGTTAGAGAAAATTAGCACATTTATTTTTCCAGTTTCACAAGTACTAAAATAAATACTCAGTAACATAGTTTATGTTTACAGCTCGATATTTTAAATAATACGAGGGTGGATTAGTGAGTGAAAATTTTGTTAAGTAGCATGACTGTGTGATTCTTGTGTTCAAAATTTCAGATAGATATAACTCGCAGTTATTTGTTGGCAGATGTCGTAAGTTACCTCCGTAACAGCACTTAAGACAACTTAGTACTGGATAAATGAATTTAAACGGGGCCGTACGAGCATTGCAGATGCTGCAAAATTAGGACGCCCGATGGAGGTTTCTGTTAAAGAAATGGTCGTTATAATTAAGAGATTGCTGAGATGGTAGGCATTTGATACGGACGGGTATATAACATCCTGCATGAAGTTTTGAAAATAAAAAAACCAAATTCACCATGGGTGCCGCGTTTCTTGACTCCAGGCTGAAAACGTACGAGGAATGACATTTCAGAATCGTGTTTGCGAAAGTTACGGCGTAATCCGAAGCATTTCTGGTGTAATTTTGTGGCTGTAGAGGAAACGCACTGAAAAGGCAAAAACAGTTTTATCGGCGGGAAGAGTTTTTTTTGCGACTCACAGGGTATCATCATGATTGATTATTTGAAAAAGGCTAGAACAGCAACTGGCTCTTATTACACAACGTATTTGGACTATTTGTATAGTGAGTTGAAATAAAAATGACCAAGATTAGAATGCAAAAGAGTGGTCCTTCACCAGGACAATGCGGCTGCTCAAACTGAACTTCGAAATAGTTCTCTACCCACCCTCTTATGTTAAGAAATAAGTTTTTGTTTTTGTTGTTTACCCTGTTTTTTACAAAACTTTTCAATCCACCCACGTAGGTTTTTTATAGCGAAATGCTAAAGACAGACCTATATGTTTGATTAAAAATTATTAAACTTAAATTAGCTTTTCTCCTAGTTGAAAGCAAGAAAAACATCCGAAACTGCTGTTTTTGAAAATATCCTCTGTTAATTACATCCCATTTTCCTATATGTATTAACTCTAGAAAATATTAACATAAGTTTCAGATTTTTCGACATTAAAAATTCTGAGCGGTATATAAAACATGGCATATTGAAAGGAACTCTTTCTGAACTCGTACCTTACCCCTTTAACTCTTTAAAGGGTTGACTGAAAAATAAATATCTATAATAATAGATGTACAAATTAATTCGGTACCTTTTTGCGTTACCAAAATGTATTGTGGTAACGCAATTTTTATTGACAGAATACAAGTTGATTAGAAAAACATTTCTTATTATTTTTCACACATTTTGCCCACTTGTCAGGCAGCTGGTGGATTTTCTCTTTGAAAAAATATTATGTGTTTCGAGTCGATGAATGTGTCGATGCTGGAAAATATATACTATCCTAATATTAATTTACTGAGTCGTCAATATCAACATAAATCGTAGAAAATGGTAAGAAAACTCAATCTTTGAATAATTTACTGTTAGAATATAACATTTCACGTAGAATACGCGAACCTCTCATAATTATTAATGTCACATAAACTTTTATCAACAATATTGTTGTTAATTTCACACTTATTTGGTCCTAGTTATCAGTAAATATATTTTTCAAGTATAATTTCCAGTAATCATACAGAGAAAAGTTACTATTTTAGAAACAGCAACACTCAAGCTTGTAAGTCATTTCTTACAGACAGAGAGAGCATTATGTTAGAGAAAGACGCGAAATAAATTGGTTTTCAGAGTATAATGAATATGGCAACGTAGGTTCTGGCTTGCCTCCCGTCGTACACAATCACGTGTTATTTATACTAACCTTGATACTTTTACATAATATACAATAAAAATTATGTATAATTAATTAAAACGATACTTCGGATTATTTATTAAAAATATTTCAATTATTAAGTATTGATAAATGAATAAATGCCCGTACGAGGCACGCGTTTATTCTAGTATCTTTTAAAAGAAAGTCCGATCAGTGCAATGCATTTATGTGATTTAAAATTTGGAAGAACGCCCGCGTGCGCATGCTCAGTCTTCAAGCTACGTTGCCACAACGAAAATTCATTTCATAAAATATATCAAAAAGTAATATTTATCTAATTTTTTTGCAGCTACTAGGAGGTAAACTGCCTTCATATTTCAACACACGAAAGCAAAGTGATTTTTTTATGTATATATTTTTTTGTGACTTTTTACTTTTTAATGCACATACGACAACAAAAATTGTAAAAACTCATTCTTTTGTCCGAAGAAAAAGTATGGATTCCTATCTTTTACGTGATAAATATCTGAAAGTTTTGCAGTTAATTATGGCAATACGGAGCACTATGGCGACAATACTTAATTTTTACCCAAATTAATTTTCTGACCGCAATTTTTAGGGAATCTCAGTAATTTTTTTTAAATCTTCGTTCTTGATTTCTCTATGGACCTATTTGAGCGAATTTTTGATTATTTACCATGATTTTTACTAATTTATCAATATATATTGCTTTGTTGTCGAAAAAATACCCTTTTAGGCAATAAAATGAATCTCAGTCACACTATTATAATCTTTGTTTTTGATTTTCCTATCGATCTGTCTGTGCGGATTTTTGATTATTTGCAATAATTTCTATTAATTTATCATTATATATTGCTCTTTTTTCCAAAAAACACCCTTTTTAGGCAATAAAATGAGTCTCAGTAATGCAATTTTCAAGAAATGATCGATGGTAAGGTCCGTCAAGCTCTTACAGGCATGATTTCTTCTCAAAGGTGCTCTATATGCAATGCTCTTCCGAAAGAAATGAACAAATTAGAAATTATTGAGAGGATGATGGTAAATGTAGAAGCGTACAAGTATGGTATTTCAACTCTCCATACATGGTTAAGGATTATGGAGTGGGTTCTACATTTAGCATATAAAATAGAAGGAGAGACGTACCCAGGATGAAAATACTTTGCTGGAGAAGATAATTTTTGAGATTCAGAAAGAATTGGGTATACTGGCTGAGTATCTTAAGCAAGGGGCAGGTAATACGAATAAAGGTGATACAGCCAGGAAGTTCTTCCAAATTATAACGTTATTGTTATAAACACAGGTGTTGATGAAGATTTTATTAAGAGGGTTTACATTATTCTGCAGTTAATAGCATCGAAAAATGGTATTGACGTCAATAAATTCAAAAACTTCTGTATTGAAACAGCCAAGAAATATGTAGAGGTGGTACCCAATGCCTTCTTCGTGTCATGTGTCGGGACACCCAGGATATATCACTCATGTGATATATCCTGGGTAATGCTAAAAAGGCTGCAAATTTCGGAGGCATATCGTACTTTGTAGCCTTAAAAACCTCTTAAAAGATTCAAATCTTGACCAATATTCAATATTATATATATATATATATATATATATATATATATATATATATATATATATATATATATATATATATATATATATATATATATATATATATATATATATATATATATATATATATATATACATATATATATATATATATATATATATATATATATATATATACATATATATATATATATATATATATATATATATATATATATATATATATATATATTATATATATACAGTAGAACCCCGGTTATCCGAGCTAATGTGGGGGGGGCACCCTCCTCGGATAACTGAAAACTCGGATAATCCGGATTTGTTTTTTGTTCATTCAAAAAATAAACACTAATACTTTAAACCGATATATTAAAGTTTTTAACATATAAGTAGGTACATACATTATAAAACAGTGAAATAGGTATCTATGCGCTTCTGTTTCATATTGCATCTTCTTTTTCTCGCTGCCATGTTTCTCCATCTATTAAGAAGAAGCAAATCCGCTGGGGTTGCCTCTGGTTGTTGTTCAATATACCTCAAAGCTTTTTCCAAAGAAGCTGAACCTTCTTGATGAGAGATCTTAGTGGGAGACTGTTCATCCACCGCCGCTTCGTCATCGTCATCGTCTTCTGATTTTTCGGTTTCCTGAAAGGCATTCGTTATTTCTTCAATACTCATTTCTTCTTCTAAATCATCTGCTGTAATCCATTCAAGAATATCTTCTCTTGTCACATTTTCGCAACCTTTTAATTTTTGCATTAATTCAAATAAACTTTTTTTTTTCTTCTATCTCGCTGTCAAAATTGGAACGGAACATTTCTCCACGATTTCTCAATTTCAAAGCTAATTCATTTAATGGAGTATCATCTTCACTGTCATTATAGTCCTCAAAATCAATAACTTTTGACCAAGATTTTTGAATAGTGGTAGTACGCACAGAATCCCAAGCTTGACTTACCCAGTAAATATCATTTTTCAGTGTAACCTTTCTCATCTCATTGATAATATCCTCCTTTACTGTGTATTCTAACAAATGTTCAAGATATAAATGCCTATAACTTTTTAAAATATTTTCGAGAATGCCTTGATCCATTGGTTGCATTATGCTGGTTACATTTGGAGGAAAAAATTTTACAATTTCGCCCACTTGAAGTCCTTCTCCAGGGTGAGAGGCGGCATTATCCATTAACAAAATTGCCTTAACAGGAGGACGGGTTCTGTTCAAAAATTTAGTCACAGATGGCACGAACTCTTCTTCAAACCAGTTAGTAAAAAAGGTCGCATCCATCCATGCGCTCTTCTGACTTTTGTAATAGACTGGTAGGGCTTTGGGTGAGATGGCTTTTAAAGCTCTTGGACGTGCAGACTTGCCAATCACCATCAGTGGGATTTTGTGCTTGCCAGTTGCATTGGAACATACCATTAAAGTTATATAGTTATTCCTTACTTCGTTTGTGCCCAGGAGCTGATTTTTCCTGTCGAGATGCCAATGGTTTTGTGGAAGCATTTTATAATTCAGACCAGTTTCGTCACAGTTGTAAATTTGTGTATCCACAATCTTTGATTTGCTTTTTAAAGTTCTGCTTAAACTTGTCAGTTGATGACACATCAGCAGAAAGTTTTTCACCACATACAGTCAGTTGTCGTACACCGTACCTTTTTTTCCAGCGGTCAAGCCATCCAGAACTAGCGGTAAACTGATCTATCTCTGGGAATTGCCTATTAATCATTATTGCTTTCTGTTGTAAAATTGGACCACATGAATAAAGCTTCGTTAACCTTTTCATAGTCGCCGGTTTTCATTGATTTTCTTCCTGAGGACGAGGAGGCTTGATTTATACACCACTCTTCTATTTTTGTGCGGTTTCTTTTTCAATCTCCAACTATTATCTCACCTACTCCATAATCTCGTGCAACAACTTTAATTGTCTCTTCTACTTCAATTCTTCTGATGGCTTTTAATTTTTCTTCAATAGGAACGACGATTCTTTTACGCTTGTTTTGCTCCACTATAACACGACAAACAAAAATTCAAAACAAAGCAGTTCGTATTAATTACACTTAACTACCAGAACTCCAACCAAATAAATTATGTGAGTATACTCGTACTTCTCCGTAGTAAACGCTATAACGCACTGCATTCACGCAAATTTACACGCTGAAAGAGTCCAAAAACATAAATAGGGGAACCCCTCACACGGGCCAGGGGAATTCCCCGAAGGCACCGACGATATTAAATGGAAATATGTACATATATATTTTAGAAGCTCTGTTAACACGCAGCATAGACGCGCGTACCTCGGATAATCAGGTTCTTAGATTGGCTCAGTTAATCCGCAGCTCGGATAATCTCGACTCGGTTAATCGGGATTCTACTGTACATATATATATATATATATATATATATATATATATATATATATATATATATATATATATATATATGTATATATATATATATATATATGTATATATATATATATATATATATATATATATATATATATATATATATATATATGTATATATATATATATATATATATATATATATATATATATATATATATATATATATATATATATATAAATATATATATATATATATATATATATATATATATATATATATATATATATATATATATATATATATATATATATATATATATATATATATATATATATATATATATATATATATATATACATATATATATGCATATGTATATATATATATATATATATATATATATATATATATATATATATATATATGTATACATATATATATATATATATATATATATATATATATATATATATATATATATATATATATATATATACATATATACTAAAAATTATTGAGATTCCTTAAAAATTGCGTGACTGAGGCTCATTTTTAGTGTTCCGTACGGAACACTTATAAGATCACTTCGGTGTCTGTCCGTCTGTCTGTCCGTCTGTCACAGCCGATTTTCTCCGAAACTATTTGTCATAGAAAGTTGGAATTTGGTAGTAATATAGGAATTGATGGCCTCATCAGAGCCATGTAGTTTTGAAAGTTAAATTTTGACTTAAGGGGTTAGTTTTGGGGGGTAAAATCGGAAGTGAAAAAAAAAAAAATTTTTACTGGGTAATCGAGTGTGATGTCAAATGAAGCTTGTGAAAACACGAGTATAAAATATATATAATGTAATACTTGCGCGCACCTTTCTTTGTATTATTTTTAAAAAATCGCGAAAAATCGCTGTCCACCCGCCTTATCTCGGAAAGTACTTATCAAAAAATTTTGAAAAAATTCTGGAATATTCTACACGGGGTATAGATTGAACGAAAATTATCATTACCTTTAATAATTTATCTGGTATATAAAAAAAAACCAAAATTTCAAGGTCATCAGTTTTCAGTAAAGATCAGAAAAAACTTTGTTGAGAACTTATTTGGGGTGTGTTTTGTGAAGTCACTGATCATTTTATACCACCCTAACAAAATTTTTTATTTTAAAAACAATCAACGTACGGAACACTAATTGTGCACGGGGTGTAGATTGAACGAAAATTATCACGAGTGCATTACCTGTAATAATTTATCTGGTATATAAAAAAAACAGAAATTTCAAGGTCATCAATTTTCAGTAAAGATTGGAAATAAACTTTGTTGAAAACTTATTTGGGGTGTGTTTTGTGAAGTCACTGATCATTTTTTACTAGGTCATCGAGTGTGGTGTCAAATGAAAGCTTGTGAAAACACGAGTAAAATATATATATATAATGTAATACTTGCTCACACTTTTCTTCGTATTACTTTTAAAAAATCTTATCTCGGAAAGTACTTATCAAAAAATTTTGAAAAAATTCTAGAATATTCTCCACGGGGTATAGATTGAACGAAAATTATCATTACCTTTAATAATTTATCTGGTATATAAAAAAAACCAAAATTTCAAGGTCATCAGTTTTCAGTAAAGGTCAGAAAAAACTTTGTTGAAAACTCATTTGGGGTGTGTTTTGTGAAGTCACTGATCATTTTATACCACCCTAACAAAAATTTTTATTTTAAAAAACAATCAACGTACGGAACACTAATTGTGCAAGTTCAACCTGCACTTGACCGGTTTTATTGTCTAAAAAGGTGTTTTTTGGAGAACAAAATACTATATATATATATATATATATATATATATATATATATATATATATATATATATATATATATATATATATATATATACAGTCCCTGGCCAAATTATTAGACGCACTGCAAGATTTCATGTAAAATATTAATTACCGAGTGATATTGTACCGTTTTATTATTTTAAATTGATTTGTTTTTTATTTTTATATTATCCAATCAATTACCTATTTATTTGACATAAATAAAACAGCATTAATTTAGAAAAGCATAAGTTTATTAAGTTTTAAAAGAGAAAAGTGAAATTAATGTTAGTAAAAGTTAATATTTAGTTGAGCCACCTTTAGCCGCTATCAAAGCTTTAATTCTGCGCGGCATGCTATCAATGCAAGATTGTACTGTCTCCTGCATTTGAGGATGATGATTCCACACATGAATAATATTTTCTAGGAGTTGGGTTTTGTTGGTAATCACATCTTTAGCCACTTCTCTTTTCATCAGCTCCCACACATTTTCAATGGGGCCAATCCAATAGAGGGATATTTTTCTGCCAAAAAAGCTTTACAGACCGAGCAGTGTGGCAGGGAGCTCCATCTTGCATGAAAGTGAATGGTTCCCCATTTGGAAACCATTCTCTGAGCTGCGGAATCAACCGATTTTGTAATACTTCTTTGTACTGATCTTGCCTCATTATTCCTTTGACGACGTACAGACGTCCAGTGCCCTTGCCGCTGATGACTGACCAAATCATCACTTTGGTGGGATGTTTAACCGTCGGGACGACACAATCAGGATGAAACTTTTCTCCATGACGACGACGCACATACTGAGCTTTATTCTGCAAAATTTCGAATGTGCTTTCGTCACTGAAGCAGACCTGTCAAAAATAGGAAAAATATATAAACTTCCATGTTTATTTGCTTTATTTAACTGAAAATGATAATAATGTATCAATTATTGATTAAATTGCTGTATCTTACCGATCTCCAGAAGTCCACATCTTTGTCTTGCCATTGTTTGGCCCACTTCAGGCGCTTTGCTTTCATTGCAGCTGTTAACTTGGGCTTCCTGGCGGGGCGACAGGCCTTAAAATCTAATTCTTTCAATTTTCTTCGAACAGTGCGCTCAGAAGCATTTACGCTAGCATCCTGGAGTTGTGATTTTATTACCTTTGTGGTAGCAAATCTGTTTTCTACACAAATTTTCTTCAAACATCTCTCTGACCGTGGAGTGAAAATTGGTTTTCTACCGCATCTTTTCTTTCTTTTCGGGCTTAATTCCTTCCCTGACTCAATTTTCTTTTTTATGCGTCGTACACTAGCTTCAGAAACCTCCAATCTTCGTGATATTTCTCGGTTTGTAAATGTTTTCGCAATCACAAGGGCCTTCACTTCAGCTTTTTTACGTGGTGAAAGATCGCCTTTTCTACCCATAATGAAAATAGTCCAATTACTTTTTTAAAAAACACTGCATACAAAATAAACTAATAACTGAGTAGTATAAAACTGTTTAAACAAACAATCACAGTCCATAAAGCCACAGAAACACGTCCGTACCTAACTCAATTCCGATCGCGACTGATACAGGTTTGTACTTGTTTACGTTCATGTATCACTTTGTCAACACAGTGTTGCCATATGTTAAAAATAAATACAAATATGTAGTCTACAACAATTCTTTTAAATAAAAATCAATAATATTGTAGTTTAAATATACCATTATTGCATAAAAACTCTTAAGAAACATAAAATTACTAAAAAAAAATACAGTGCGTCTAATAATTTGGCCAGGGACTGTATATATATATATATATATATATATATATATATATATATATATATATATATATATATATATATATATTTATATATATATATATATATATATATATATATATATATATATATATATATATATATATATATATATATATATATTGATAAATTAGTAAAAGTCATGGTAAATAATCAGATTTAAAAAAAAAAATACTGAGGTTCCTTGAAAATTGCGGCCGGAAAATTAATTTGGGTAAAAATTACGTATTGTCGCCATTGTGCGGCGTGGTAAACCATCTTTATATTGAAGCAGTGAATGCATGATGCTAAAATCTATTATTTCTCAAAATTTCAAACAAAACTACTTTTAAACACTTTCCCTTAAAAAATACCTTAAAGATGCTATATCTGTTGTTGACCCGACTAATCTTCTCCGTGAGATAAATTTTAACGCCGACTGCGACGTCTGTATCAAACATGTTACATACATTATTGTAACAGGTAAAGAAAGATCCGACCTAACCGTAAATGGTAAATCGGAATCTGGTACTCTTAAGATGCCCCGGCTATGTTAAATGTAACGTTTTGCCTATAGTCTCATTAGGCATCTGCAGAAATTTTTACTCTTACACTCTTGACAAATATTTCTAGTCTGAAATTACTTTGACGTTTCTATTCTGATTTAACGCTTATTGGTACTAACAGTGGTATAAATAGGACGAGATGAAAATTGAATTTTCTGAACGTGTAATGAACTCCTGTGAAAAATATTTTGTGACAGAAAGAATATCTTAGAATGTTCAAAATTTCTGAAATTTTATAAAGCATGGATAAAACGCCATGTATATTTTCTAAACCAATACCCAACTTCTATTTACTGACAACATACTTTATTCCTAACTCTTGTAATTCTTAGATTTCTCGCACAGTTAGATATCTTGCGTGAGCAAAAAAAAAAAACTCAACTCAAACTATTTGGCTTCATTTAACACGGATTTCACAAATTTAGTGCTCCTATATTGTTAAGGATTTTAGTATCATTTGAAAGCTATACTCTTCTAATGATACCAAATTTCATAGTATACCTCATGCTTTTTACTGTTTTAAATGATTGAAAGGGAAATCAAGGAGAACAAAGATTGAAAATAGGGATAAGAGAATGGAAAAATTTAACAAATTTTAAGTTTAACAATTAAATTTATTAATAAAAACCAAAAACTACTATTTTATATTATCCCCCCTAGTCCTTATTATTGCTTCTAGCCAGTTTTTTATGAAGCGAGTGAGCTTTTTCACCACTGTTTGTAGGGTTCTTCCCCACTCTTCCGCCATCGCAATCTTTAAGTCCCTCAGCGATGGATTTCTGGCCCGAACCCTTCTTTTGAGCTCATCCCACAAGTGCTCGATTGAGGTCAGGACTCCGCGCAGGCCAGTTTAATGTGGGTATTTCCACTTCCGCCAGGTATTGCGGCACTGATGCAGCAGCATGTGGCCTCGCATTGTCACGAAGTTATCGCCAATAAACTCAGTGTAAGGAAATTGAGGACATCCTGCAATTTCTGCATTATCTCCTCAATGTACCGGTGAGCAGTTAATCCACCGCTACGAGTGTCATCAGTCACGAAAACCAAATCGATTTTCGCATCCAGTGAGATGCTTCCCCGTAGGCGACCGTTTCAGTAATGCAGCACTGCGCATAGCGCTCCCCAAGCCTTCTATAGACGCTTCCTCTTCCATCATTGCCATGTAGGCACATTCGGGACTCTTCAAAGAATAAAACGGAGCACCATTGTTCTAAGGTCCAGTCGGGCAAATCTGACTCTCGCTTGTCAATGGACTGCTGTCAATTTGAGTTCACTAGCTAGTCTCTTCGGAGTTACGTTAGCTTCTTTAAGTCTTGTTCTGACTGTGCAATGACTGACAGCCCGACTACGAACTTGTCGGAGCTCCTGTTGATCCTCAACGCCGCTCAAGTGACGAGTTCTTAGGGTTGTGTTAACAATGAAACGGTCGTCCCGCTCCGACGTACACCTTCTTCTTCCTGTCTACGTATAAAGGTGCCAGCCTCTTGGTAAGGTTTATAGACTCTGGAGATAGGTCACTGGCTCAGGTGCAGTTGCGTAGCGATAACATGTTTGCTATGCCCTTCTTGCAATTAGGTAATGACTTCTGCCGTTTCTTCCGGAATGGTATCCATTTTTAAATGATGTATATTAGTGAGCAAATATAACAGAGATGTTAACGGTTCAAGCTCCGATAAAAGAATGATAAGGAGATCGAGTTGCATGTGTTTTTATAGGGCTGTATAGCTCGAAAGAGTACGTTGCTGAGCGAGCAAAAACGGTTCTATTGCGTAAAACCGTTTTAATCAGTTAAACTTTTTGGTATTATTGAAAAGAGTAAAAAAACAGCATTCTAATGATACCAAAATAATACTA
>CM032453.1:116767127-116769627 GCA_019049505.1 Pachyrhynchus sulphureomaculatus
ATATATATATTTATATATATATATATATATATATATATATACATACATATATATATATATATATATATATATATATATATATATATATATATATATATATATATATATATATATATATACAGGGTTACAGGGAAAGTCGTCCTAGATAATTAAGGACGTTATAGTTTAGGTCGTTTCTGACCGATTTGATTCTATGACATGATGTCCTAAACTTAACCGTTTTCGAGATATTGAAGTTTAAAGATTTTCTAAAAAAAAACATGTTTTTTTTTTGCTTTTGTATCGATTTTTTTTTATTATTAGAGGTTCTCAAGTGCGATTTTTTGGTTATTTTTTTAGTTAGTCTGCATGTCAAGTATCAAAAATCATCAAAAAAATTTGAACTAGTTTACTAACAGTTTCAAATGGCGGCTTGTTAATATTTCTAAATTACGAATTTTTGCCAAGTGTTTCCTACTTTAAATCAATAAAGAGAAAAAAAAATGTATGGAAGTTATTCTGCAAATTATTTTAAAAACTTTTACGCCTTTTTAGCTATCTAAAACGGTATAATATCTACTGGATCTATTGAAAATTCTAAGAAAATGAGATTTCAATAGGCCCAAATGTAGAGTAACATAATAATAGAATTTAGATACTACCAATTACCGGTTTACTACCTGCACCTTCAAACAATAAAAAGGGTTGGGTAAGCATTTTTTCCGGTCGGGGTACTCTCTGTGCGAGTGACATTTTCTGTTCACTAAACATTATTGAATGATTTTTAGTCTGCTCATGCGATTCGTCCGTGGTAGATGTGCTATACCGTGCTTTCAAAAATATCTGTGTTTCATCTTCTAACTGTGTGAATTGGCTCGTAACTGGATTTTGATGTCTGCTTGTGAATATGGCAACGTATACCAACGAGGAATATACTGACATCCTAATGTGTTACGGATTTTGCGAAGGAGTGTCGTCGCGTGCACGTGATGAATACATACTGCGATATCCTACTCGTCGTGTACCTGATGTTAGCGTATTTGATGAAACTTATCGAAGACTACGAGAAACTGGTTCCGTACAAAGACGGCGGACTGACATGGGATGACCACGTATCTTTGACGAAGACGAAGAAAACGAAATACGACGTCTCTTTGAGGTGGACCCAACACATCTACAAATGTTGTCGCACAACAGCTTGGTATTTCGCAGTGGAAGGTATGGTTTGTAATGCATGCTGTTGGGCAACACCCTTACCACTATACGCCCGTGAAAGTCATTGAAGAAGGGGATCCGTTGCGACGATTAGAATTCTGCAGATTTATGCTCAATACCGATGTCGAAGATGCATCTTTTTTTAAGAAAATACTATGGACTGACGAGTCGAAATTTGACAAAGACGGTCTTACAAACTACCACAATGCCCACTATTGGGCTTCTAAAGAGGAAGGCAACCCAAACAAAAAAAGAACGAAAGGATCACAAACAAGATTCAGCTTAAATGTGTGGATGGGTATAATTTCAAATTATTTGGTTGGTCCATTCTTCCTGCCAGATAATTTGAATCGCGAGGAATACGACAATTTTTTGCGGAACGATTTACCTAATTTGATAGAAGACCTACCTATTGGTTTGAGACAAAACATGTACTTTCAACACGATGGCTGCCCAGCTCACTACAGAGGAAGTGTTCGTGCATGGCTCAATGACAATTATCCCAACAAATGGATTGGAAAAGGCGGACCCATACCTTGGCCGGCGAGAAGCCCAGACCTAACACCGATGGATTTTTATGTGTGGGGTTACATGAAAAGTCTGGTATACGACCAGATGACTCCTATCGAAAACGTGGATGTCCTAAGACAAAAAATAATTGATGCGGCTGACGAAATGAGGCGGCACCTCACAACCAGCGTTGTGAAAAGTAATTTAAGAAAAAGAATGAGAATTTGTGTTAGAAATAGGGGCGACCATATAGAACATGAATTATAATTAATAAAAAATATCAAATTGCAAGGTTTTTTGTTTTATTTGTGTATTTTTCGTATTTTCACCTAGAACTAAAAATTTACCTTTTGTACAGTTTTCCTATTAAACTCCTAGTATTATACCTTTTTTGATAGCTAAAAAGACGTAAAAGTTTTTAAAATAATTTGCAGAATAACTTCCATACATTTTTTTTTCTCTTTATTGATTTAAAGTAGGAAACACTTGCTAAAAATTCGTAATTTAGAAACATTAACAAGCCGCCGTTTGAAACTGTTAGTAACTAGTTCAAATTTTTTTGATGATTTTTGATACTTGACATACAGACTAACTAAAAATAACCAAAAAATCGTACTCGAGAACCTCTAATAAAAAAAAATCGATATAAAAGCAAAAAAAACATGTTTTTTTAGAAAATCTTTAAACTTCAATATCTCGAAAACGGTTAAGTTTAGGACATCATGTCATAGAATCAAATCGGTCAGAAATGACCTAAACTATAACGTCCTTAATTATCTAGGACGACTTTCCCTGT
>CM032453.1:116772127-116962127 GCA_019049505.1 Pachyrhynchus sulphureomaculatus
GTTTTTGTATATTTTTGTGACATTTGAAGAATTTTTTGACTAATAAATAAACTATCGAATCGCAGTCGTTATGATTATTTAGCACCAAATTCGGGAAATTTATATATATATATATATATATATATATATATATATATATATATATATATATATATATATGCACATATATGTCTATATCTATCTATCTATCTCTTGCCTAGTCCTCTTCTTCCGTCCACCCTGCAGTATCAGTTGGAATAGACCATATTTTTTCTCGTTTCTCATGATGTTGCTCAGATATTCGAATCTTCTTCTTTTAATTATATTAACGATTTCCAGGTTTTAACACACCCTCCTCTCCAAGATATTCTAAGCATGCGCCTGTAGATTCACGTCTCGAAAGCTTCCAACCTTTTACATGATGCCGTAGTAACAGTCTAAGACTGTAACTATGGCCCATACAAAAGCACCGGAAAGTCGTAGCATTTCAGAAGTCTTATTTTGATTCTTAAAAAACTAAGATTATGACTTCTGAGTACTTTGGCCTTTTTATATAGGCTGCTCTCGCTTTCTCTATTTTGCATCGAATCTCCAATGAGTGGTCCTATTCTTTATTTACTGTGGTACCTAAGTAGCAAAAAATATTGACTTTATAAATCTTTTGGTTGCTAAAATTAACCTGCACTACAAGTTCTTGTAGTGCAGAATTATTGCCTATGATCATGTGTTTAGTCGAACTTCATTACTCCCCTTTCTATTGTAGTGGTTTTATTCTTACTTTATTTACTAACAGAAATAATGAGATACTGATCTGTTCTTCAAAATTTAGTCAGACCTAAAAATTTTCTATATTCGACTTTACCTGTGATTTAAAGTATTATGAACCTTACAAAACAAATCACAAAATAAAAGGTCCAATAATGCTTTTAAGGGTAAAATATCTCGAGGGTGGGATAACAGAAAGTTAAAAGAGTGGCCGCAGATTTAGCTAGATTTTGGGCTCTCGGACTTTAAACCTATTTCTATCCCAAATGATGGTATATGA
The DNA here is from genome assembly GCA_019049505.1 of Pachyrhynchus sulphureomaculatus. NCBI lineage: Eukaryota > Metazoa > Arthropoda > Insecta > Coleoptera > Curculionidae > Pachyrhynchus > Pachyrhynchus sulphureomaculatus. Next base: position 116,773,152 of record CM032453.1, read on the forward strand.
GTAGCCATTAATTATAGAAAAGTTTCTTGTTGAGCCTAGGATTCGTGTTGGACATACGAAGGTTAGCATAGAATACGTGTAATCCTACTGGAATTGAGGGCGACATCAGGAATAAAGGGGAGATTATCTCTGATTCAAAACGACAGTGTTTTAATTTTAAAATTGCTTGAAATTTGCTACAATTAGGCAAAATTAGCACATTTATTTTTCCAGTTTCACAAGTTCTAAAATAAATACTCAATAACCTAGTTTATGTTTACAGCTCGATATTTTAAATAATACGAGGGTGGATTGGTGAGTCTGGTAAATTTCTACGAAATATAGGAAATTTTGTTAAGTAGCATGACTGTGTGATTCTTGTGTTCCAAGTTTCAGATAGATGTAACGCGCAGTTATTTGTTGGCAGATGTCGTAAGTTACCTCCGTAACAGCACTTAAGACAACTTAGTACTAGATAAATAAATTTGACCGGGGCCGTACGAGCATTGCAAATGCTGCAAAATTAGGAGGCCCGATGAAGGTTTCTGTTAAAGAAATGGTCGACTAAACGTTAAAAACGTACGAGGAATGACATTTCAGAATCGTGTTTGGAAAGTTGCGGCGTAATCTGAAGGATTTCTGATGTAGTTTTGTGACTGTAGAGTAAATGTCGATATACTATTATACCCCAGAGACAAGACGGCAGTCAAAATAGTGGGTTGGTAAAGATGGGAGTGCACTGAAAAGGCGAAAACAGTTTTATCGGCGGGAAGAGTTTTTTTTTTGCGACTCACAGGGTATCATCATGATTGATTATTTGGAAAATGGTTTAAAACAACAACTGGCTCTTATTACACAACGTATTTGGACTATTTGTATAGTGAGTTGAAATAAAAATGAGCAAGATTAGAGCGCAAAAGAGTGGTCCTTCACCAGGACAATGCGCCTGCTCATATATCAGCCGTTACAATGGTAAAAAGTGCACAAACTGAACTTCGAAATAGTTCTCTACCCACCCTCTAATATTAAGAAATAAGTTTTTGTTTTTGTTGTTTACCCTGTTTTTTACAAAACTTTTTAATCCACCCTCGTAGTTTTTTTATAGCGAAATGCTAAAGACGGACCTATATGTTTGATTAAAAATTATTAAACCTAAATTAGCTTTTAACCTATTGGAAAGCAAGAAAAACATCCGAAACTGCTGTTTTTGAAAATTTCCTTTGTTAATTACATCCCATTTTCCTACATGTAACACATGGGCTGAAAAGTCCCGGGCCTAACAAAGAAAACACGGTTTTTTTGGTTCAAAATTAGCTTTATTCATCAACGTAATCTCCATCAAGAGCAACGCAATCATTCCAGCGCCGCTCTAACAATGGCCAAACACTGCTCAGAATCATCAACACGTTCTTGTTTTTGATAAACAGTGAGCAAACGCGGCACCCACTTTGAACAGAGCTTTCTCATAGTCAAATGCTCATGCAATATAAAGCCAACACGTTCTTTTGATATCTTTACGATGTCAGCTAACTCACGGAACTTCACTTTTCGATCATTCAAAACGATTTTATGGATTTTTTTGATGTTTTCTGGTGTTGCCGCCTCATTTGGACGTCCACTGCGTTCTGCATCATCGGTGTCTCTACGACCACGTTTGAAGTCAGCAAACCAACGTTTTATTATTGTTTCTGATGGAGCGGAGTCCCCATAACACTTTTCAAGCCATTGCTTCGCTTGAACGGTATTTTTTCCCATCAAGAAGCAGTGTAAAATTAAACACGAAATTGTTTTTGATCCATTGTTTTGAAAATAACAAAAGTAGCGTCACTCTTAGCACAATAACTCACAAACTAATGAATAGAATATCATGAAATTTTAACAGCTGTCTTTTGAAGGTTAGTATTAACTGAAAAAAAGGTGACTGCAATAAAACTAGCGTCATCTATGTGTTAGGCCCGGGACTTTTCAGCCCATGTGTTATTAACTCTTGAAAATATTAACATAAGTTTCAGATTTTTCAACATTAAAAATTCTGAGCGGTATATAAAACATGGTATATTGAAAGGAACTCTTTCTGAACTCGTGCCTTACCCCTTTAACTCTTTAAAGGGTTGACTGAAAAATAAATATCTATAATAATAGATATACAAATTAATTCGGTATCTTTTTGCGTTACCAAAGTTGATTAGAAAAACATGTCTTATTATTTTTCACACATTTTGCCCATTTGTCAGGCAGCTGGCGGATTTTTTCTTTGAAAAAATATTGTGGGTTTCGAGTCGATGAATGTGTCGATGCTGGAAAATATATATTGTCCTAATAATCATTTACTGAGTCGTCAATATCAACATATATCGTAGAAAATGGTAAGAAAACTGAATCATTGAATAATTTACTGTTAGAATATAACATTTCACCTATAATACGCGAACCTCTCATAATTATTAATGTCACATAAACTTTTATCAAAAATATTGTTGCTAATTTCACACTTATTTGGTCCTAGTTATCAGTAAATATATTGTTCAAGTATAATTTCCAGTAATAATACTGAGAAAAGTTACTACCTTAGAAACAGCAACACTCAAGCTTTTAAAGTATTTCTTACAGACAGGGGGAGCATTATGTTAGAGAAAGACGCGAAATAAATTGTTTTTCAGAGTATAATGAATATGGCAACGTAGCTTCTCGCTTGCCTCCCGCCGTATCCAATCACGTGTTATTTATAATAACCTTGATATTTTTACATAATATACAAAAAAAAGAATGCATAATTAATTAAAACGATACTTCGGATTATTTATTAAAAATATATCAATTATTAAGTATTGATAACTGAATAAATACCTGTGCGAGGCACGCGTTTATTCTAGTATCTTTTAAAAGAAAGTCCGATCAGTGCAATGCATTTATGTGATTTAAAATTTAGAAGAACGCCCCTCCCGCGCGCTCAGTCTTCAAGATACGTTGCCACAGCGACACCTCATTCCATAAAATATATCAAAAAGTAATATTTATCTAATTTTTTGCAACAACTAGGAGGTAAACTGCCTTCATAGTTCAACACACGAAAGCAAGGTGACTTTTTTATGTATATATTTTTTTTTGTGACTTACTTTTTACCACAACAAAAAATGTAAAAACTCATGCTTTTGACCGAAGAAAAAGTATGGATTCCTATCTTTTACGTGTTAAATATCTGAAAGTTTTACAATTAATTATGGCAATACGGCGCACTATGGCGACAATACTTAATTTTTACCCAATTTAATTTTCTGACCGCAATTTTCAAGGAATCTCAGTATTTTTTTTTTTAAAGTTTCGTTCTTGATTTCTTTATGGACCTGTATGGGCGGATTTTTGATTATTTACCATGATGTTTACTAATTTATCAATATATATTGCTTTGTCGTCGAAAAAATACCCTTTTAGGCAATAAAATGAATCTCAGTCAAGCTATTATAATCTTTGTTTTTGACTTCCCTATCGATCTGTGCGGATTTTTGATTATTTACCGTAATTTCTATTAAATTTGTCATTATATATTGCTTTTTTTTTTTTTTTTTATATATCCAAAAAATACCTTTTTAGGCAATAAAATGAGTCTCGGTAATACAGTTTTCAAGGAATGATTGATGATAAGGTCCGTCAAGCTCCTACAGGCATGATTTCTTCCCTGCTCTATATGCAATGCTCTTCCAAAAGAAATGAACAAATTAGAAATTTTTGAGAGGATGAAGGTAAATGTAGAAGCGTATAAGTATGGTCTTTTAACTCTCCATACATGGATAAGGAATATGGAGTGGATTCTACATTTAGCGTATAAAATATCTTTATGAACATGGAATGAAAGACGTAATCAGGATGAAAATACTTTGTTGGAGAAGATGATTCGTGAGATTCAGAAAGAAATGGGTATACTGGTTGAGTGTCTCAAGCAAGGGGCAGGTAATATGAATAAAGGCGATACAGCCAAGAAGTTAGTTCACATTATAAGGTTATTGCATAATCACAGGTGTTGATGAAGATTTTTATTAGGAGGCTTTACATTATTCTGCAGCTAATAGCATCGAAAAAATCGTATTGACGTCAATAAATTCAAAGACTTCTGTATTGAAACAGCTAAGAAATATGTATAGAAGCACCCGTGATACCGAATGCCTTCTTCGTGTCGTGCGTCGGGATACTTTGCAATTCTACCTCCACGTAATGTATCCTGGGTAATGCAAAAGAGTCTGCAAATTTCAGGGATATATCGTACTTTGTAGCCTTAAAACTTCGTAAAAGATTCAAATCTACACCAATATTCAATTTTACTTTAACTTTCTAAATCTTAAGTATATATATATATATATATATATATATATATATATATATATATATATATATATATATATATATATATATATATATATTACTAAGTATAATTTTGTGTACTAGGTTATGTTTGATTTGTAATTCGCTGGGCTTAGAAAAAATTCATAAATACATTTATTTTTAGGCATAGGTCATGTATGGTTTAGAATTCGTTGTGTTATAATGTAATGTAATGTAATAGATTTAGGAAACAATTATAAATATATATTTGTACATTACGTTATATTATGTTTAGAGATCGTAACGTTAGAAAAACTTCAAAAGATTACTTGTCTTTTTACATTAGTTTACGTTAGGTTTGGAGTTCCTGGTTTAAAATCCTTAAGTTTAGGAAACGTTCATCTAATCATTTTTCTTCTTTGTATAGGGTTATGATAGGTTTGATGTTCTTGGTGTGAATGGCTAAAAACTGTCTTTATTGAAAAATAAGTTCAAATCATGGTCAATAATCAAATATCTGCTTTGACAGAGCGATAGAAAAATCAAAAACGAACATTATAAAAAAATTATTGAGATTCCTTAAAAATTGCGTGACTGAGCTCATTTTATTGCCTAAAAAGATCAGTAAAAGTCATGGTAAATAATTAAAAACCTGCCAGAGAGATTCATAGAGAAATCAAGAACGAAGATTTAAAAAAAAAATTACTGAGATTCCTTGAAAATTGCGGACGGAAAATTAATTTGGGTAAAAAAATTACGTATTGTCGCCGTAGTGTGGCGTGGTAAACCATCTTTATATGGAAGCAGTGAATACATGATGCTAAAATCTATTATTTCTCAAAATTTCAAACAAAACTACTTTTAACAGATCGATGTTATATCTGTTGTTGACCCGACTAATCTTCTCCGTGAGATAAATTTTAACGACGACGTCTGTATCAAACATGTTACAAACATTATTGTAACAGGTACATGGTTTGAGCATGGAACTGAGACATCTGTAAGGCTTATTTTAAAAATTCAAGAATAATGACTATCTTTATATCTTTACTCACTTATCCTATATATACAAAAATAATTTAAAGCTATGAGATAAAATGATTTAAATTTATACCTGTTTTTTGCAACAACTAGGAGGTAAACTGCCTTTATAGTTCAACACACGAAAGCAAGGTGACTTTTTTATGTATATATTTTTTTTTGTGACTTACTTTTTACCACAACAAAAAATGTAAAAACTCATGCTTTTGACCGAAGAAAAAGTATGGATTCCTATCTTTTACGTGTTAAATATCTGAAAGTTTTACAATTAATTATGGCAATACGGCGCACTATGGCGACAATACTTAATTTTTACCCAAATTAATTTTTTTATATCTTTACTCACTTATCCTATATATACAAAAATAATTTAAAGCTATGAGATAAAATGATTTAAATTTATACCTGTTATACGCAGAATAATCAAAATTTTCCAATTCACTATTCAAGACTAGCTATTGAACAGAGAAGCCCAAGATATATAGGGCTAAAAGTGTACAGTCGAGCCGCAAAACTAATATTTTATATTATCCCCCTAGTCCTTATTATTGGTTCTAGGCAGTTTTTTATGAAACGAGTGAGCTTTTTCACCACTGTTTGCGGGGTTCTTCCCCACTCATCTGCTGTCGTAATCTTTAAGTCCCTAGACGATGCAGGGGCTGGATTTCTGGCTCGAACCCTTCTTTTGAGCTCATCCCATGTGCTCGATTGAATTGAGGTCAAGACTCCGCGCAAGCCAGTCTAATGTGGGTATTCCCACTTCCGCCAGGTATTGCCGCACTGCTGCAGCAGCATGTGGCCCTGCATTGCCGTGGATGCTTCCCCGTAGGCGACCGTTTTAGTAATAAAGCACTGCGCATAGCGCTCCCAAAGCCTTCTATAGACGCGGCTTCTTCCATCATTGCCATGTACTAACTTAGGAATGTGGATTCTTTGGCACAATGACACTACATAGTATATATCACCACTACACCAAACACTTTATTTTTACACTCGACGCACGTTGCGCTAACCATGTTAGCTTCATCAGGAGCGATGATCGACAGTCAATCATCGCTCCTGATTGCGAAACGCGCATCGAGTGCAAAAATAAAGTATTTGGTGTAGTGGTGATATATACTAAGTATTGCCATGTAGACACATTCGGGACTCTTTGGAGAATAAAACGGAGCGTCATTGCTCTAAAGTCCAGTCGGGCAAATCTGAGTCTCGCTTCTCGATGGACTGCTATCAATTTGAGTTCACTAGCTAGTCTCTTTGGAGTTAGGTTAGCTTTTTTAAGTCTTTTTCTGACTGTGCAATGACTGACAGACCGGCCACGAACCTGTCGGAGCTCCTATTGGTTGCGTAGCGATAACATGTTGGCTATGCCCTTCTTGCAATAAGGCAATGACTTCTTCCGGAGTAGTATCCATTTTTAAATGACGTAATTAGTGAACAGATATAGCAGAAATATTAACGGTTCAAGTTCCGATAAAGGAATGATAGGGAAATCGAGTTGCATGTGTTATTATAGGGATGGATAGCGCGAAACGAGTACGTTGTTGAGCGAGTAAAAACTATTGAGTAAAAGTAAAAGTAATCAGTTAAACTTTCTGGAAATCCAAATATTTTTAGTATTATTGGAAAGAGTAAAAAGTCAGCATTCTAATGATACCAAATATAATACTACTGTTTGGAAATTAAATTCAAGGATTCGGTGTTAAATGAAGCAAAATCGTTAGAGTCGTTTTTTTTTCTCACTAGTGTATTATAAAAATGTTACTAACCTTAAATCTGAGATCTCCTATTGGTGGTTTAGCATAAGGTATCCCCAAAAACTGATAAAAAATTTCACCGTCCAAATTTTTACCAGTACATCCTTGTAATATTCCTTGAGGTAATGTAACCCGTATTGAATTATCCATTTTAGTTTACTAAAACTGTAATATTGTTATTGGTAGGTATATTTAACAACTGATTGTTGTCTGGAGTACGCTTTGTTTAAATAGTCTATATTTGGCGACAAAAGGCTCCAAAGATAATTATATTTGTTTTAATATTTAAAACGTACTTAATATAGGGGAGATCGGGGCAAAACGAGGTTCGGGGCACGACGGGAAATGTGCTAGTGTGCGTGACTCGTACACGCAAATGAGCCGGCGACAGCGCTATTCGTACCAACTTCTGTCGCCTTACGTCAGTCAGCCGGACAGGAACATGTGAAAAAAAAACTGAATTTTGTTTATAATTTTACGAAACATCAATGTGTTATGAGGTGAGTAAGCAAGGTTTTTGCGATATTTTCAACCAAAGACCTTAGCAGTAATATCGGATTTTAATATTAGGTCCTGTTTATAGCCTTCACTGTTTTAGGTTAGAAATGTTTGGTTTTATTAGAAAATATGTTTGTTGGGGCAAAATGATCGGGGCACTATCTCCCGTCTTGCCCCGTGCTAAAAATTTTGTATTCGTTTTTCAGCTTTTTTTTTTTCTTTTTTCAGTCAAAATGGTCCGCAATTATAAACCGAAAACAGATTTCTCCCAGCCCCAAGCACATATAATGTAACATTCATTTTTTCCTAGATTTTAAGATCATGTTATGTTACTGGTTTCTCATTATAATTTACATTTTTTTTCATTTTTATATCGAGCAGTGTTTACTAACTTTTAAGCAGTGTAGTTCACTCGGCTTTCTAAGCTGTTTATATTACAGTGTGCATTGCTGATTTCCTACCGGATTTATTTAATTCATTTCTAATGCGTCGATTGGCTGGACATTGGTATCCGGGAAGCAGCCATCTTGAAGACGTGATTTATACGGAGGGGAGAAAAATATTTAAGGGTCCGGATGACACGGATCAGGGCTTTTTCCATCAAGCCATGGTAGGCTTTTTTCCATCATAGAGCCAAGTCGAGTACGTGGCTTTTTTCCAACATGGAGCCGTAATGGCTTTTTTCGACAAGTAGCCGTCGTAGGCTCTTGCTTCTCATCATGTAGCCCTACTGATAGATTAGTGATGAAGTAGTATGAAAACGGTTTTGGTGCTCAATTCAAGGCCTAGAAGCTTGTAGGAAAAGCGTAAGTCACCAGAATATACAGCCGTAGACCTATTTTCCCGCAGACAAGTGTATTTAACATCGTATAGAACTGATAACTCGTGAAGTGAACCTAACGAACCTTCAACATCGTGTGTAGCAAAGTTTTAATCCTGATTTAAGGACTTTAGTTAGCAATACCACCTATTAGGCTAAGGTTTTTTGTAATAACAGAACTGCAAAAGTTTTAAGTTAATCATTAATAAATCTTTTTTTTCTTGTTTAGGGCTAGTGTTTCACTGTGCACCTATCTTACTTTTCAGGACAAAAGGGTTGTACCATATTAAAATTTTCCATAACAACGACTTAACCCTTCAGTATTTTTTCATTTTTTTAGCTGAAGTTAGATCCTTTTTATTTTAAAATGAATGTTGCCCAAACTTTGTACAACCAAAAATTTTAAACAACTATAGAGACTATTTCCAAAAGACGTACAAAAATTATCTCTTACCCATATTATTCTACCAAGAAAAAACTGAGCTAGTGTATGTTTAATTTCTTTAGTTCTTTTAATATTAATACCCACTCAATCCATTCTCAGAAATTATGAAAAGGGAACGCCACAAGTAGCGCCTCAATGTGCGGGTAAAGTTGACAAGCCACAATGTGTCGAAATCGACTTTAGAACGTCGCGTCAGGAAAGTGCGGAATAAATGAAAACGAAGACACAGATTCAGATAATGATTATGGAAAAAAAAGTTTAGGACGTTAAAAAATAGTCTTTAATAAAGAGCAGGAGAATTGAAGCCCGACTATTTGGTATAACTGGTAAAGAGCTTCATGTGTTAGCTTATCAACTGGCCGAAAGAAATAATATCAAAAAACCCGTTCAACGCGGAAAAATGGAATGACTGGAGAGGACTGGCTCAGTGATTTTCTGATCCAGACATACAGGCGCCCAGAATCCAGTTCTGCCGCGAGAGTTATGGCCTTAAACCAAGTGGCAATTAATGAGTTCTTTACATTGTTGCAACAGGCTATTGACAAGTATTCACTGACACCCGACAGAATATACAATGTCGACGAAACGGGTGTCAGCATAGTACCAAAGAATCAATCAAAAATTGTGTCTTTGAAAGGCCAGAAACAAGTCTGCTGCCAGTCTTCAGCAAAAAAAGGCCAATTAGTAACAGCAGAAATCTGTTTTAACGCGGCAAAAACTTATGTTTTACCAGTGCTTATATACGCTCGGAAAAGCATAAAAAATGAGTTGCTGGATGATGCACCGACGGGACTTTGGGGAACATGCAGTGATAACGGCTGGATAACTTCAAAAATATTTTTTGGTTGGTTTAAATCGTTTGTAGAGTTCACAAGGCCCACGAAAGAGAAGCCAGTCTTACTACCACTGGATGGACATGCGTCATACACCAAAAATATTGAGGTAATTGATTAGGAAGGAGAACACCATGCCGCCACACTGCAACCATAAATTGCAACCTCTGGACGTTGCCTTCATGCGACCGCTAAGCACTTACTACAGTGCAGAGGTAAAAAAGTGGTTGCGAGAGCATCCTTGTCGCGTCGTTAAGCCTTATCAAGTGGCAAAACTTTTTGGAAACGTTTATCTTAAAGCCGCAACGTTGCTAACTGCCATAAATGGTTTTAAGAAATGTGGAATATGGCTAGTGGACCGAACTGTATTTACAGAGGCGGACTTCGTAGCCAGAGAGACTACTAATACCGAAAGAATTGTAGCCTAGACCTTCAATGTCCGTTACTGTAGAGAAAGAAGAAACTCCGGAAAGATAAATGGCAAATACCTTGTTTCTGGTCAGTCCGGCACACATCATAGCAATACCGAAAGAAGTTAGGACTCAAGAAAGAAAGACTAGAAAACGAGGTAAAACTGCAATACTCACGGATTCTCCTTAGAAAAATGAGCTTCACAAAGACTTAGAAAAGAAAATTAAGAAAAAGAATACTAATGAACAAAAGACTGAGAAAAAGAAATTTGGTACGAAGACTGATGAATAAAAGACTAAAAAAAAGGAACTTGAAAAGAAAAAAGTTACAAGAAACCTGGAAAGAATAAAATTAAGAAGCGCAAGAAAGAAAGTGAGACGAACACTGATTCATCCCCAGAGGAAGATGATGATGACTGTGATTGCATTTACTCTGAGTTCTTATATTCGCAGTCAACCGAAGGATGGGTGATTTGTAGCGTGTGCCACGGTTGAGCCCATAATTCTTGCGCTGGAGTTGATGACGAGGACGATGAAGCGCATACTTGTGAACGCTGCCAGCCTGACTAAAATATGTGCTCTTTTTACCCGTGCCATTTCCCCAATATGCCCCGACCACGGGGCAAAATGGGAAAGTTGAGTTACTTATTGTTGCTCCTCATTACGAAAAAAATTATATGTTTTAGCCTGTAGAACAATTTGATTATATAAAGTTGATTTATAAATGTTGCTATTTGAGTAAAAGTTATTCTAGTAAACAGTTTAATTTTCTTTATATGATGTTTTTTCTTCTTAAGTATCCCATTTTGCAACGAAAAATGATACCAACTAATTAAATATATGTAAGCCAAGTAAAATTAGAATTATCATTTGTGTGCATCGAAACTTAGCTTCACGATGTGTAAAAATGTCACTTTGTAGATGTATCTGAAAAACCATTTATAAATATAAGACTGTATAATTTAAAACTACTATACAAATGTGTGGATATAGGATTTGGTGTGTTTGAATTATTTCTAATTATAATTTTTCTAAATAATGAAAAATACGGTAATTTCCTGTTTTTTACACCAAAAAAAAGTTGCAAAATGAAAGAAAAAAAAAAGTTATTTATAGATACAAAAATGCGTATTGTAACAGGATATATATAGTCTATCAAGTAAGGACGTGGTCACTTATATTCTTGAAAAAATGTGTTTCGAGAACACTTTGTGTCATCAGTGTATTCTTTAATGCGTTAACAACGGCGCAATTAGCTTAGTAAGTTGTCCAATCGCCTCCTGGATCAATAATCGCCTGGCATCTTCAAGGCATACTGTGGACGAGATCTTCTGCATACTTTGCAAATTCGCGAGACAACTGAGTTAAAGTCCTCACAGAGTTTTTTCCTCTGAGTTTCCTCTTTACAAGGGACCAATCGTTTTTACTAGGTTGAGCGTCCGGTGATTGTGAGGGCCACTCTAGTATCTTATTGTGGGCCCAAGCGAACCGCTTCTCAACGTGATTTTCACCCAGTAAAGGTTTCTTCAACGTGCTTCCCAATTTGACATCATGAGCATGAAGATGTTGTCGAATGGTCTTATGGGACACATTCAAACCCGATTTTCTTAATTTTGCCGCTCCTTGATACAGCGTCAATTTCGGGTCCTGTGAAAACAAAGACACAATTCGTTTTTTTCGACTTTTGAAGTTACTTTGCCTACCGAGCCACGTTTTGGCAAGTCGTCGACATTTTTCGTCTCGTTAGAATGAGTTATCAACTTCTTCACAAATAACACCGCAGAATGTGTCTTTTTAGGCCCCTTTGGATGGGAACAAAGAAAGACTGCCTCGAACCTACGCGCAAACAAATGACTCATTTTAGATTTTACGTGATTTCGACAAAAGATTGGAGTCCACTGATACTTTTACTAAAATGTGTCGTAGACAAAGATTCTCTCTACGGATTTTTTGTTGAATCGCTAGAATTACATTTACCAAAAATAAATTATCGAGAACGCGTTCTTACATGACGGACGGTATCATACCCAAATCAAAATTATTACAGATTTTGTGCAACATTTAGAGCATTTCTCTCAACGAATTGTTAAAAAAATTACTACAATTAGCTTATAGAAATTGAAACAATCTGTTTGAACTCTCTTACCAGTCGTTGTTCAATTTCGAACGTCATGACTGATTCATGGTAATGAGTAACCCTTCGCTATGCTACTCTATCTTATACAGTTCTCCTAACTGCTGCAACCGACATGTTTATGAAGTCCCTGGTTTGGTCTATAAATCTTACAGGAGATCTACCTCTTGTTTTTTTACCGACAATCTTTCCTGTATCATTATTTTCTCCATACCGTCATTTCGTATTACGTGACCGAAGAATTTTAGAATCCATCTTTGAATCGTTGAAAAAATCTTTTCATGATCACGTGTATTCAGATATTTTGGTATAGAGATATCCATTCTATGAGCCGTCCACGAGATTTTTAGAATCCTACGATAGCAAACCATTTCAAAAGCCTCTATTCTTCTGCGGCATGCTGCGTTCATTGTCCAGGATTCCGACCCGTAGGTTGCATTAGGAAAAACTAGTGCTTTGAAAAGTCTTGTTTTAGTTGCTTCTCCGATATTGTGGTCTCTTCAGATTTTAACGAGTCTACCCAAGGCTTCCTTTGGCATCCCAATCCTTTGCTTTATTTTGTCTCCGATCCTTCTTTACTCGTTATTTGTGTGCTGAGATAAATAACGTTGTTGTTTGTCTCTATATAAGGGATGAGTTCCAGTGGCAATGGTATTGTTTGAGATCTATCCAAAATCATCAAACGCATTTGGCTCTATTCAGAAATATGCCCAACTGTGAAATTGCAGCTTCCAACCGCTGGAAAAGCTCAAACATCCCTTGCTTGTTTTGAGCCAGAACGACAGTTTCCTAATTCAAAGTTAGACAAATAGTTTTTAAAACACTGTGAAATTCATTAACGGATCTAATAGCAGTAAATTCTCAGCATTCCCGATGGTTTCTCAGGTCGTACCTCAACCAACCGGTCTTTGTGATCTGGAGTCATTTTGAATTAAGTGTCGGCTCCAGCCAAATTGTTTCCAAAATTTTACTTGAAAATGGAGTAAAAGTTGGTCCATTTTCCCTTTTAGTGACAAATTCTGGCGCGATATTCCAATTACTTTTGTTCTAAAACGCAACGAACTAGTACAAAATTTTACCAAAGTATTTAAGAACAATGATTGTATTGACAATTAAGCAAGGTGTTCATTTCTTTCTAAAGTACTACAGAAATTTCAAAACGATTAGAGCCGAAATAGATACTTGTCTCAATTATTGAAATATTATGTTCTTTCAAACCTTCAAATGTGTTTCATCATATGCTTGTTCCATTCTCACCTTCTATTAAACCCCAGTCGTGTATCTTACCTATCTAATTTGCACTTCTGTAGTAATTTCCTTTTGACTTCGGTAGGGTCTTTGCTGCTATGACGTACAATGCTTCATTTTTTTTTTATTTCGAGTATTTGAGTTCTTTTTTTATATTTTTGGTTGGGTTTCAGCTGTCTAGGTCAATTTAAATCTAAAAGTAGTCTGGTAAATTTGAAACTTCGTTTCAATCCTCAGATGTTTGTTTCGTCATATAGCATAGTTCAAATATGTCGTTGTTATCGACGTCTTTTCTGCTCGATTTCGCACTTATATATCGATACCGCTAAAACTTCTTTACACTGTTCCGTATGGAAACCTTATAAGATCACTTCGATGTCCATCTGTCTGTCCGTCTATCTGTCCGTTTATCTGTCACACCCGATTTTCTCTGAAACTATTTAACGTAGAAAGTTGAAATCTAGCCCTAATACAGGATTATCTCGAGTATATAAAAAAACAAAAATTTGAAGGTCATCAGTTTTCACTACAAATCGGAAAAAAAAAAAAAACTTTGTTGAGAACTCATTTGGGGTGTGTTTTGTGAGGTCATTGATCATTTTATACCTCCGTAACAAAATGGCATTTTCAATGTTGCCATGTTTTTTCTTTTTCCTGTCGATATTGTCATCACAATTTTTTTTTTGCTGCTTTTGTAAACTCATAAAATAACCTCTGAAGATTGTCTCTATTACCATCAGCATGGCATAGCGTTATATTTATTTATCTTACTAAGGCAGTATTCTGTTTGTACCGATTTAGGCTTTGTAAGGTCACAAATTATTTGAGCTATATTATCGTTTTTCGAGTAAGTATTATCTATGGAATACCCAGCAACACCATCCAGGCGTTGTAGGGTATATGTCTTCGTACTTTGTCTTTTAGTTAAATTTGAGATTAAGGTTTTTTCTAAATCAATGAAATATAACAATACCGGTTTATTATATTCTAGCGATTTTGTGGTAATTTACGCTATGATGTAAACGACATCCGTGTAAAACCTCCCTGATATACGCTCTTGTTGTTCCTTTGACAGTGAAACGTGCTCGTTGACTTTATTTGTTATTACCTTTGTTTGCTCTGTCAGTTTCAGAGTTGTAGCTAGAAGGCTTATTCCTTTGTAGTTTGTTATTATTATTTACCTTATACACGTAAAGAGTGAATTTGTCGAATGAATGACTTTTGTTTTCTGTTTATGTTTATATATCGAAAAGTTACTTTTTTTATTTGAATATATTTAATAAGAAATTACATAAAAACATCATTAATTATCTCATATCTTTCTTCTCCCTACATCGATTCTGCAATAATTTTTGAAACAAATATCTACCGGAATTTGATGAATTTTTTATAACACCACTGGTTTCACGGGTTGCTAAAAATTGGATTTTCTACTAAAATATTATTGTTGGTGGCTTTTAATTGTGTGTAAGTATACGACACTTGAGCAAACAATGCTTAAATTCTTTATCAGTGTAAATAATTACGAAATAAAGCGATTTATTACGCAATTAAAATACTTTGAATCGAATATCGTACTGGAGTTACATTATTATATTTATATAGGGAAAAATAGTTGAGTTATTTGTCTAATACCTCACTTGTGATTAAAAGCAGTAACATGAATATAATTCTCTGATCCCCTCCCTTGTTTACATATTTTAGTGTAAATAATATTTATTGCAGTTTGTATCTCAACCGAAAGACAAAAATTTTTTTATAATATTATTAAAACTAGACAAAATTTATTGACCCTACCCCTTTTGTTCCTTTTTCCTGAGGTTGTTCGTTTTCAGCTCAACTATTAGGTCAGTCAAAAAGTTTTCAAAGTAAAAATAAAACAAGATAAAATAATAAGTCGAAATACGTAATCTTCCTTAAACTCAATACATTTTTTCCAGCGACTTTCCACTTCATTTACTCCATCTCTGAAGTGGTTTTCCAGAAGTTCTTTAAAATACCTATCTGAGGATGCTATCATCTCATCATTTGTTGAAAAATGCTTCCCACGTAGAAATCTTTTGAAATCTGGCGAATAGGGTGGTACAATTCGTACTTTAATCCGACCAGTTTTGCCGTTGCTAAAACACCATTGTTAGCAGGTGCACTGTCATAATGAAAGATGATTTTTTCTTCTACAAACCGGGCCTTTTTTCACGAATTTTCTCATCCAGCTGGTGCAAAAGGTTACAATAACACTCTCTTGTGATTGTTTTACCGGTTTGAAGGTAATCAATTAACAAAATTGTTTTTGCATCCCAGAAAACTGATGCCATAATTTTTTTGGACGACTTTGACCACTTTGGCTGCTTTGGAGCTGAACAAGTAGGCTCAGTCCACTGTACGATTTGTCGTCGCAGTTCAAGATCATACTGGTAAACTCGAAGCGAGCCAAATGTTGTTTAGAAAGTTTCTCTCGAGTGCGGTTTTTTTCGGATGTTAACAAATACGGCACCACACAGCTATTTACAATAGCTTTCTCATACACAAAACATTAGTTAAGATCTCATATACTATTCCATGTGAGATGCCTATAGCGTCCGTTAAATCGTCTATGGTTAACTGATAGCCTTCCATTACCATATCTTGTACTTGCACAACAGTTCCTTCAGTTGTTGCAGTTTTTGGACGTCCTGAAAGTGGATCATCATTGACGCTTGTACAACCACGTTTAAACTCTAAAGTCCATTTATGAGTAATTGGAAATGAAGGAGCGGAGTCCTTTAACACCTTTTTCCATTTTTAAAAACTACTCAAGCTCGTCTGCTTTAACCAGCTGATAAACAATGAGTGACTTGACAGATCGACTTGGAATTTAGGGTAAGTGCATATAACAGTTGAAGCTTCAAAAATGGTGTTCAATATTTAGTTCAAGTAGTTCTCCATAGGTGTCACTTTCAAACTTACTGACTGACCTAATATTGTTATAAAGTATGTTTGTAATAAAGACGATATTGATATCACATTTCATTAGAGAGTTATCGTGCTATTAGGCTGACAGAACGATTGTGACCGACGGATAAAAGTGGCTATGTTTTAATGCAATATTTTCCGTTGGAAGAATGCGTAATTATTCAGAGGGAACTTTCAACATTAGATAGCTCTTTATATAACCTTTCTTCATTTTGGGTTTTTTAGTCATTTCCTTGTGGAACCGGCCAAACGTATTGACAAGGGGTAAAGTAGTTGCAAGGATGGTATGTGGTGAAGTATTAATGTTTTTAGGCCCTCATGTCCCCTCACATTAGGAAGTGGGGGAGACCATGGTTGGCATTGGCAGTGTCGTGTCCCTAAATTATATATGTCCTCTGCCGGGATTGCAGAAGAGTATATACCCACTACACCAAACCAGATTAGCAGGACACGATTGGATGCAAATAGTAAACAACAAAGCTCGTTAGAGACAACTTGGGGAGGCATACATCCGACTATGGATGGAATAAGCTAATGATGATGATGATATTTACCTTTGAAAGTTCAATTACTACTAGAATTATTAACTGGTAAAATCACATTAGCGTCCTGTGTCCCGATCGCAAATATACTTCGAAATTTCTACGAACAAAATTGATTAGAACCCACACATTAGCAAGTACGCGAGTAGCAGCAACATCAAGAGCTCTTAAAAATGCCAAATGAGATTTTGGCGAAACATTGTGCAAATTTATCATTAGATAGACGGATTGAAACCCGGACTTTTTAATGTAACATATATATATATATATATATATATATATATATATATATATATATATATATATATATATATATATGTATATATGTATATATATATATATACATATGTATATATATACATATATATATAAATATATACATATGTATATATATACATATATATATATATATATATATATATATATATATATATATATATATATACATATATATGTATATAATATATATATATATATATATATATATATATATATATATATATATATATATGTATATATATACATATGTATATATATACATATATATATATATATATATATATATATATATATATATATATATATATATATATATATATATATATATATATATATATATATATATATATATATATATATATATATATATATATATATATAAATATATATATATATATATATATATATATATATATATATATATATATATATATATATATATATAATATATAAATATATATATATATGTAGTAATGGTTTTTCGGGTATCCCGTGTTAGCTTGAAGTCCCTTGGTGGACGGTTTCGCTGACGTTTCGATGGAATCTCATCCATCTTTTTCAAAGCGTTGATCACTGGTCGGTGTCTTGGCGTTGAATGTCGAGACTGGCCCTGAGTGCGCCGATTATATGTACTCGGGGGTGTTTCTATTGGTCGGACGGATCTGGCCAATAGAGGCTCGGCTTTGGCTGCGCGTTGTCGGTCCTGTGGTTCTTTGTAATGTTTGTGTTGGTGAAGTAACATATGGTTGAATTATTGTTTCTCTTGGTTGGACTTGGTACTGGGATAGTATATGTTTCCAAGAGTTCGGTAAACGTTGGCTATCATCCCGATTATTTAAGTTGTTGGGTCTCTTTTCTATTTCTATGGCTTCTTTGATTACCCTAGTGGATAGGTTATTACTTTTTTGTAGGGTTCTGGTTTTGTCAAAATCGATTTTGTGGCCGGTATTGTGTGCATGTTGTGCTAGAGAAGAGGTGGTGGATTTTTGTTTTACGGCGTTTTTGTGCTCGTCTCTTCTGGCACTAATTTTCCTGTTTGTTTGGCCTATGTATGAAAGACCGCAGTCCTGACACGGAATTTCATATACGCCTTGGTCTTCTAAGGCTATAATGTCTTTTGGTGTAGGTAGAATATCTTTAATTTTTTGGTTGGTTGTGTAAATGGTCTCAATTTGGTGTTTTCCTAGAAGTCTTCCTATTTTGTCTGTGATGCCTTTTACATATGGGAGAAATGCTTTTGTAGTATATGTCTTTCTTTCCTGTTTGTGTTGTTTATTTAGGGCCCGCCGGATCGTGTTTTGACTATATCCATTTGAAAGTAAAACGTTTCGAAGGAGCTTGGTTTCTTGTTGCAAATGTTCCTTGTCTGTTAGGGTTTCTGATCGGTGAGCTAAGGATTTGGCAACGGAGAAGAGTTGGGCTGGGTGATGATGTGAGCTGGCATTTAAGTATCTGTTTGTATGTGTCGGTTTTCTATATACTGAGTGAGACAAAGAACCATCTAACTTTCTTTGAAGCAAGACATCTAGGAAAGGTAGTTGCTCTGCTGCCTCCCTTTCCATTGTAAATTTGATGTTTGGATGTATGTTGTTGAGGTGTTCCAGGAACTTGTTTAAGTTGTCTTCACCGTGTTGCCATACCACAAAAGTGTCATCTACGTATCGAAGCCATGTTTTCGGTTTATGTGGAGCAGTTTCTAGAGCTAGTGTTTCGAAATGCTCCATGTATAGATTAGCTAGTGCTGGTGACAATGGAGAGCCCATGGGTGCACCTTCTATTTGTTTATATTTTTGGCCTGAATAGACGAAGTATGTATTAGCGAGGCAGTGTTTTGATAGGCTGGTGACGTATTCGGGCAGGTTGTATTTTGTCTCTATGATAGACAGTGCTTCGGTAACTGGTACTTGCGTGAAAAGGGATACGACATCAAAACTGACAAGTAAATCATTTTTCTCTAGCTGCATGTTTTTTATGATTTGAATAAAATGTTGTGAATTTTTCACGTATGATGCGGCTTTTTCCACATGAGGTTGCAGAGTCATGGCTAGGTGCTTGGCTAAAGCTTGTGTCGGGGAGCCAAACGAGCTGACTATTGGTCTTAAGGGTGCTCCTTGTTTGTGGACTTTCGGTAATCCATACATTTTTGGGCATCTTGATGATTTCTCTCTAGGGATAAGTTTCTTTTTTGTTTCTTCACTAAGAGAGGAGGCCTTGATTGCGGATTTAGTGGTTTTCTCTAGGTATGTTGTCGGATCACTTGTGATGGCTTTATACGAAGGATCATTTAAAAGGTTGAGCATCTTTTGGTGGTAATCGTCAGAGTTGAGGACCACGGTGGCATTGCCCTTGTCGGCTGGTAAGACAATAATTGATCGGTCTTTGCGTAGATCGCGCAGGGCTCGGAGTTCTTCACCGGATATGTTTTTCTTGGGTGGCTTGGCTTTGCGTAGAATGCTAGTTGTTTCTTGACGAAGAATTTCAGCAGTGTCTACATTCAGTTCGGTGATTGCCTTCTCAACTCCACAGATTATGTTCTCAACTGGGATGCGTGACGGAGCAATAGCGAAGTTGAAACCCTTGGCTAGTGCTTTTTCAGCTGCTGGAGTGAGCAGTTTGTCTGACAGGTTGTGTACTATGGTAGGACCATCTTGGTGTCTTTCTGGTAGTGTGTTTTGTTGTTTCCGTAGTAGCACAGAGACTTTGGCCTTTTGCCTTTCAGTTCTAATGGAGAAGTCTGTTTCTGATCTGAATTCGGCTAGAGTATCTATAACAGACCAAAGGGATGGGTGAATGATGTTGCTAAGGCGGAGACGTAGTTTGTATAGTTGGTGGTCGTTAGTGTTCAATCTCTTCTTGATGTCATAGATTCGTTCTCGGATGATAGCGTAGCTGGCGTTGTTCAATATTCTGTTTAACTTGCTGGTCTTCGTATGGAACTTTAACTTGCAGCAGTTGGGAATAAGGTGTTGATCTCGGCAGTTCTTCAGAAAAGCTAAGTCACAAAGCAATCTCGTTCTTTTTGTGCATAACCTTTCGAAAGTTTTTGTGTCGTGGTGAATTCCTTCCCCGTAAAGGTGAGTAATGTTTTGACGAATGTTCTCACGGGTGTGAAATGTAGTAATGGTTTTTCGGGTATCCCGTGTTAGCTTGAAGTCCCTTGGTGGACGGTGGTATATATATATATATATATATATATATATATATATATATATATATATATATATATATATTTATATATATATATATATATATATATATATATTTATATATATATATATATATATATATATATATTTATATATATATATATATATATATATATATATATATATATATATTTATATATGTATATATATATATATATATATATATATATATATATATATATATACCTATATATATATATATATATATACCTATATATATATACCTATATATATTATATATGTATATACATATATATATGTATATATATATATATATATATATATATATATATATATATATATATATATATATATATTTTAGTAAATGTTCTCGACCGTTAAAATTTGTAAGAAAGTGTAGAGATTTCGGGAAAGCGGTCTTGAATAAAATACTTATTTGTTGTTAAAGAAAAACTCTATATTTCGCTGATATTTTTTCAGCTTCATCTGGAGTTAAAAACTAAAAAATGACAAAGCAGTCTTTTGGTAAGTTTATCATATTACAAAACGGAAAAACTCACCAACCAAAGTATTCCTCCATTGGAAGAGGTATCACAAAAAAAAATACATTCAATTTAAATATATATAACTAACAGAACAACGAACAGACAAGACGAAACAACATACTGTGGCTCTGGCTGCAATGACACTGTTGTTATTTATTGTGTTTATTTCTTCAGAAATCTGAACAGTGGTTCAGTATAGAAAATGTTATTTTGTACATTGTTAGTAAATAGGATATGACTATTAATTGTATGATGTTAAGTTATTTAAAATATTACAGTAATATATTAGTCAAATTGTTGGTGTCTAACTTATAATTTATGGAATGTGTTTCTTTGTTAATGTGACACATCTCAAGGAACAAGCGTTTTTTGTGATTGTTTTCTTGTTCCAGAATCTTTACATTCTTAAAATCCAATTGGTGTCCCGTTGATATATGATGGTTCGTTGCAGCACAAGAGTTCTTTCCTATTAAGCAATCACTCCTGTGCTGTGTTACTCTCTGCTTGAGCCATTGAGATGTTTGTCCAATGTAGACACCATTACAATCTAGACAGGATATCTTGTATACTATATTGTTGTTATAAAAAAGAGGAGTTTTTTGTTTAACTTTACTGAACAGGGTCCAATTACTCAGGGTATTATATTTTGCAATCCTTAGGTGAGGAACTTTTTTAAAAATTTTTTACTATTTTGTTAGTTAATTCGGGTATAAATGGTAGTTTGATATATTTAGGTTCGTGACTGTTGTCATCTAAGGGCCCATCATAAATATTGGAGTTGTAAATAATCCTTTTTAGAATGTGTTTTGGAAATCCGTTATTGAGAAAGATATTAAAAAGTTTTTTTAAGTTTGGGTGTAAAAAGCTTTCGTCACTGATGTGAGTTATTCTGTTTCTCATAGCTGTAACTGTATTAAATTTTGGTTAGAGGGATGGTTGGAAAAGAAGTTGATAAATCTGTTAGATGCCGAGGGTTTTTGGAACCAGTCTAAAATGATTTTATTATCTGAATTTCTTATAACTTTTGTGTCTAGAAAAGGTACACTGTGATCTTTTTCAGTTTCCACTGTAAATTGTAGTTTATTATGAAAAGAGTTAAAAATGTCCAAAATTACTTGAGTGCAGTTAGCAGGTACGGAACATATAATATCATCCACATATTTGTACATAAAAGGGATTCCAAACGGTAAACTTCGGTAACACACAGTCAAGCAAATGGTCTAAAACTATGGTGGCTAAGATTGGACTAATAGGTGAGCCCATCGGTGTACCAAATATTTGACTATAAAATTTATTATTGAATCCGAAATAAGTGTTTTTAAAGATAAATGTGCTTGACTGTGTGTTACCGAAGTTACCGTTTGGAATCCCTTTTATGTACAAATATGTGGATGATATTATATGTTCCGTACCTGCTAACTGCACTCAAGTAATTTTGGACATTTTTAACTCTTTTCATAATAAACTACAATTTACAGTGGAAACTGAAAAAGATCACAGTGTACCTTTTCTAGACACAAAAGTTATAAGAAATTCAGATAATAAAATCATTTTAGACTGGTTCCAAAAACCCTCGGCATCTAACAGATTTATCAACTTCTTTTCCAACCATCCCTCTAACCAAAAAATTTAATACAGTTACAGCTATGAGAAACAGAATAACTCACATCAGTGACGAAAGCTTTTTACACCCAAACTTAAAAAAACTTTTTAATATCTTTCTCAATAACGGATTTCCAAAACACATTCTAAAAAGGATTATTTACAACTCCAATATTTATGATGGGCCCTTAGATGACAACAGTCACGAACCTAAATATATCAAACTACCATTTATACCCGAATTAACTAACAAAATAGTAAAAATTTTTAAAAAAGTTCCTCACCTAAGGATTGCAAAATATAATACCCTGAGTAATTGGACCCTGTTCAGTAAAGTTAAACAAAAAACTCCTCTTTTTTATAACAACAATATAGTATACAAGATATCCTGTCTAGATTGTAATGGTGTCTACATTGGACAAACATCTCAATGGCTCAAGCAGAGAGTAACACAGCACAGGAGTGATTGCTTAATAGGAAAGAACTCTTGTGCTGCAACGAACCATCATATATCAACGGGGCACCAATTGGATTTTAAGAATGTAAAGATTCTGGAACAAGAAAACAATCACAAAAAAACGCTTGTTCCTTGAGATGTGTCACATTAACAAAGAAACACATTCCATAAATTATAAGTTAGACACCAACAATTTGACTAATATATACTGTAATATTTTAAATAACTTAACATCATACAATTAATAGTCATATCCTATTTACTAACAATGTACAAAATAACATTTTCTATACTGAACCACTGTTCAGATTTCTGAAGAAATAAACACAATAAATAACAACAGTGTCATTGCAGCCAGAGCCACAGTATGTTGTTTCGTCTTGTCTGTTCGTTGTTCTGTTAGTTATATATATTTAAATTGAATGTATTTTTTTTGTGATACCTCTTCCAATGGAGGAATACTTTGGTTGGTGAGTTTTTCCGTTTTGTAATATGATAAACTTACCAAAAGGCTGCTTTGTCATTTTTTAGTTTTTAACTCCAGATGAAGCTGAAAAAATATCAGCGAAATATAGAGTTTTTCTTTAACAACAAATAAGTATTTTATTCAAGACCGCTTTCCCGAAATCTCTACACTTTCTTATATATATATATATATATATATATATATATATATATATATATATATATATATATATATTTATATATAGTACGTTGACTTACCTGTACACGCCAATTTTTGCGGGACAGACTGAATGTTTAATTGGTACGCAATAATATGTATTTTATTACATCCACGTATTATTTTTTTTTTATTCTGTAAGTATTCTATGTATCTGTAAGAGTAAAAAAACTTAACTTGGGTGTGCGATGCAACTAGCATTTAGTTACACTATAAAAATTTGAGAATATATAAAAAATAACTAAAACAAATAATTTAATATCAAACTTTAACATACAGAAGTAATGTTGCATATAATATAACCTCATATACTGATTACCAAATGAGATTTTGGCGAAACGTCGTGCAAATTTATTGTTAGACGAACCGATTGAAACCCAGAATTTTAATATATTATATATATATATATATATATATATATATATATATATATATATATATATATATATATATATATATATATTATATATATATATATATATATATATATATATATATATATATATATATATATACATATATATATATATATATATATATATATATATATATATATATATATATATATATATATACGAGGCTGGTTTGAAAAATCCGTGCAAAGTCCGAGAGATGGCACCACCGGCGCGTATCGAGGTCATGTTTAGTTAATAGCATCTCTTGAATGAACGCACACCAAGTTTCAGCCATATTAGTCTATTTCTTTGTGTTTGGCATTAGTGTGAATCAAGGAAGTCGAGTGATTTTCAAGAAATGGACGAAAAAGAATTTCGTGTGGTGATTAAACATTACTTTATGAAAGGCAAAACGCCTCAGGAGACTAAAGAGAAGCTTGATAAACATTATGGTGACTCTGCACCTTCGATTAGAACAGTTTATAAGTGGTTTCAAAATTTTCGGACTGGCCATATGGACACAAGTGACGCTGAACGTTCTGGACGGCCTGTGGAGGTTACGACTCCAGAAATCTTTGATCAAATCCATGATATGGTGATGGATGACAGAAGAGTTAAGGTGCGTGAGATTGCTAGTGCTGTGGGCATCTCGACTGAACGGGTACATAATATTTTGTATAAACATTTGGACATGAGAAAGCTATCCGCAAGATGGGTGCCGCGATTGCTCACGCTTGACCAAAAACGGAATCGTGTGAAGTGTTGCAAGGATCATTTGCAGCTGTTCCAGAAGAATCCGGAGGACTTTAAGCATCGTTTCGTCACTGTGGATGAAACATGGATACATTACTATACTCCTGAGACCAAACAACAATCTAAACAATGGGTTACCAAGGGGGAATCTGCACCAAAAAAGGCGAAGACCGTTCCTTCGGCCGGAAAGTTTATGGCGACTGTCTTTTGAGATTCGCAAGGGATAATCCTCATCGACTATCTGGAAAAGGGTAAAACTATTACAGGTGAATATTATTCATCGTTATTGGACCGTTTGAAACCGAGCTGCAAGAAAAACGCCCGCGATTGGCCCACAAGAAAGTCCTTTTCCATCACGACAACGCACCAGCACACACCTCAGCAGTTGTGGTCGCAAAATTAATGGAAATAGGATTCCAACTCGTTTCACATCCCCCCTATTCTCCAGACTTGGCTCCCTCGGACTACTATTTGTTCCCCAATTTGAAGAAATGGCTGGCGGGACAAAGATTTTATTCAAACGAGGAGGTGATTGCAGACACTAATGGATATTTTGCAGACTTGGACAAATCCTATTATTCGGAAGGGATCAACAAACTAGAACATCGTTGGACGAAGTGTATAAGCCTAAAAGGAGACTATGTCGAAAAATGAAAAAGGTTTACCCCAAACACATAAGTAGTTTTTATTTTTGCACGGACTTTTCAAACCAGCCTCGTATATATATATATATATATATATATATATATATATATATATATATATATACATACATATATAAAAAGTCCGGGTTTCAATCCGTGTATCTAATGATAAATTTGCACAATGTTTCGCCAAAATCTCATTTGGCATTTTTAAGAGCTCTTGCTGTTGCTGCTACTCGAGTACTTGCTAATGTGTGGGTTCTAATCAATTTTTTTTCGTAGAAATTTCGAAGTATATTTGCGATCGGGACACAGGACGCTAATGTGTTTTTACCAATTAATAATTCTACTAGTAGTTGAACTTTCAAAGGTAAATATCATCATCATCATTAGCTTATTCCATCCATAGTCGGATGTAAGCCTCCCCAAGTTGTCTCTAACGAGCTTTGTGGTTTGCTATTTGCATCCAATCGTGTCCTGCTAATCTGGTTTGGTGTAGTGGGTATATACTCTTCTGCAATCCCGGCAGAGGACATATATAATTCAGGGACACGACCCTGCCAATGCTAACCATGGTCTCCCCCACTTCCTAATGTGAGGGGACATCAGGGTCTAAAAACATTAATACTTCACCACATAGCATCCTTGCAACTTCTTTATCCCTTGTCAATACGTTTGGCCGGCGCCACAAGGAAATGACTAAAAACCCCAAAATGAAGAAAGGTTAAATAAAGAGCTATCTAATGTTGAAAGTTCCCTCTGAATAATTTTGCATTCTTCCAACGGAAAATATTGTATTAAAACATAGCCACTATTATCCGTCGGTCTCAATCGTTCTGTCAGCCTAATATCACGATAACTCTCGAATGAAATGTGATATCAGTATCGTCTTTATTACAAACATACTTTATAACAATATTAGGTCAGTCAGTAAGTTTTGAAAGTGACACCTATGGAGAACTACTTGAACCAAATATTGAACACCATTTTGAAGCTTCAACTGTCATATGCACCTACCCTAAATTCCAAGTCGATCTGTCAAGTCACTCATTGTTTATGAGCTGGTTAAAGCAGACGGGCTTGAGTAGTTTTTAAAATGGAAAAAAGGTGTTAAAGGAGTCCGAGTTCCAATTATTCATAGATGAACTTTAGAGTTTAAACGTGGTTGTACAAGCGTCAATGATGATCCACTTTCAGGACGTCCAAAAGCTGCAACAACTGAAGGAACTGTTGTGCAAGTACAAGATATGGTAATGGAAGGCTATCAGTTAACCATGGACGATTTAGCGGACGCTATAGGCATCTCACATGGAGTAGTATATGAGATCTTAACTAATGTTTTTGGGTATGAGAAAGCTATTGTGAATAGCTGTGTGGTGCCGTATTTGTTAATATCGGAACAAAAACGCACTCGAGAGAAACTTTCTAAGCAACATTTGGCTCGCTTCCAGTTTACCAGTATGATCTTGAACTGCGACGACAAATCGTACAGTGGACTGAGCTTACTTGTTCAGCTCCAAAGCAGCCAAAGTGGTCAAAGTCGTCCAAAAAAATTATGGCATCAGTTTTCTGGGATGCAAAAACAATTTTGTTAATTGATTACCTTCAAACCGGTAAAACAATCACAAGAGAGTGTTATTGTAACCTTTTGGACCAGCTGGATGAGAAAATTCGTATATATATATATATATATATATATATATATATATATATATATATATATATATATATATACATATATATATATATATATATATATATATATATATATATATATATATATATATATGTATATATATATATATATATATATATATATATATATATATATATATATATATATATATATATATATATGTATATAATATATTAAAATTCTGGGTTTCAATCGGTTTGTCTAACAATAAATTTGCACGACATTTCGCCAAAATCTCATTTGGCATTTTCAAGTGCTCTTGCTATTGCTGCTACTTGATACTGTGATCTTGCTGTTACTACCGCTCGAAGCTAACTTAATGTATTACATTCCACCATCCGAGAAAAACTTCTATTGTAACACACACACACACGTATATATATATATATATATATATATATATATATATATATATATATATATATATATATATATATATTTATATATACAATGAGAATAATCACGGGGACAATAAAAATCAGCCCTATTCAATGGCTTTCAATTCTATCGGGAATAGCCCCACCAGAACTCCGCAGAGCGAATATAAGGTCAACGATAACCTCAACCTACCGGTTTATCAATCGCGACAGTCTTTCAGCCGATATAGGCTTAAATCCAGACGATATCCTATTAGAGACGCTGAAAGTAACAACTTCAACCTCATGTAAGAATGGCAATATCTATGAAATTAATATACAGAACTTCATTTACCAGGCGCATTTTCTATATATATATATATATATATATATATATATATATATATATATATATATATATATATATATATATATATAGGGAGATCTTCCCCTATCAGCGATTTCACGGGGTCACTAGAGAGGCAGTTTTACAACAGTATAAAAAAATTCTTGTTATTTATTCTTATATTATTTTAAATTATTCATTACTTTTTGCAGGGAAAACAATTTGAAGAAATCAGTGAACCGGCACCATATCGCGAAGTTTGGGCTGCCACAGTATACTGTAGTAAGTAATATATTACAAATTTCACGTGTTTTTTTCATTTGTTACGTCTATGTAAATTATCATAATATGAAAACAAAACTCTTTGACGCATGTAAATTTCTTTTTAGAAAAAATCACAGTTGTTCATCTTTTACAAAAAATTTAGTAAAAGTTTCAATTTTCCTTGAAAAAACTTTAGAAAATTATATAAAGTAGTAGTATACATATTCTCAATACTCCTGCAATAATTTTATTTTGTTAAATTATATAAATTATGTAATTAGTGACTCGGTGGACTGGTAACCCTTAATAGATCTCTTTCGACGGGCTCACTAACTAGTTACCAGTCGATCTTATCAGCTACATATAGACCAGATAATGATGTGGTAACGTTGATGCCTTATTTTCTAAAATATCGAAAAAGATCGTACGATGCGAGCAGAACACAAGTCGAGGATGCCACCTGTGAGATCAACAGGTAGCACTCTGACGCAAGTAGATTAATATACTAGAAAATTATTTCGATAGAACTAAAATAGAGACCCCTCGCTATCAGATGTTGTGACGTAAAAATCACGTAATGAAACAACACAAATTTGTACGGCCGCCTTAAAATGGAAGATATGATTTTCGCAGTTCATCTCCTGTCTTTACGGTTTTACAAATTCTTAAAGGATCTTACTCATGGTTGTATAGACACGTTCTATAGCATATATAAAGAATATTGATAGTACCTAACAGCTATATAGTGCTAAAAAATATTGGTAAAATAAGTTATCGTAAACTTTTCAACTATATTTTTTATAAATTGACAAAATTGTGGAATATTTTCTAACTAAAGCATGTAAGATAATTATTTAGTTTTCAAATTGAAGCCCATGTTTGTACTATTTGAATACTGTAAGTGCTGAATATACAAGATAAAATATACAAATATGTTTTTAGTGTTCCGTACGGAACACTTATGAAATCACTTTGGTGTCTCTCTGTCTGTCTTTCTGTCTGTCACACCCGATTTTCTCCGAAACTCTTTGACATAGAAATTTAAAATTTAGCATAAACATAGAAATTGATGGCCCAATCAGAGCCAGCTATTTTGTAAGTTAAATTTTGACTTAAGGTGTTAGTTTTGAGGGGTGAAATCGGAAGTAAAACATAACGTTTTTGCGAGGTCATCGAGTGGGGTGTCAAATAAAAGCTTGTGAAAACACACAATACTCGCGCAAACATTTCTTGATACTATTTCTACAAAATTGGCCACACAAAGAACTAGATAGGAGGAATTTAATCGTTGGCATCTTGTTCGATTAAAGTGTTGCATTTGACACCGTGCAAAGAAAATTACTACTTACAAAACTCCACAATCCCAGAATATGAAGCAATACCAGCATCAAGATTTCATCCTTTCTAAGGGATAGAAAAATTAGAGTCTGTGCAAACAAAGCTTTTTTGAGGATTTGGACATAAGCTTAGGACATGTTCAAGGTTCTGATCTTATTATTTATAAACGATTTACTCTAACTTATAACCGAAGGACATATAGTAGCATTCGCAGATGATACTGCATTGGTGGTATCAGCAAATAACCTTGAGCAGCTTGAAGCATGTGTTAAAAGTGCAATAGTTAAATTGCAAAAATGTTGCAAACAAAAAACAAATTTATAATTAATAACGACAAATCAGTTTGTGCGAATTTTCATAATAAAAAATATTTAGCCCAAAATAAACTTTTGTTGGGATTAAATATCTAATCTCCTTCTTGGATAAAAGATTATCATAGGAGGGTGATCTCGATGTAATAATTAAGAAACTAAATTCACGTTATATGATTCGAAATATAAATAACCCCGCCAAATGCAAGTCGGACTTGCGTAATTAATGTTCCTTGCGTTGATTGCTTTTAATATAAAAATTTTTGTTACGGAGAGATAAAATGATCAGTGACTTCACAAAACACATCCCAGATGAATTTTCAACAAAGTTTTTTTCCGATCTTCACTGAAAAATGATGACCTTGAATTTTTTTTTTATATACCAGATAAATTATTAAAGTTAATATACTCGGGATAATTTTCGTTCAATCTACAGTTTCTGGAAAATATTCCAGAATTTTTTCAAAATTTTTTGGTCAGTACTTTTGGAGATGAGGCCACCTCGTTCCCCAGACTTAAATCCATTGGATTTTTTCCTTTAGGGTGCATTGAAATCGAAAGTTTATCAAGTTCAAATTGACAACTTTGAGCAATTGTGGAATAGGATTCAAAATGCTGCTAATGCTTTACGAGATGAAGACATTTTAAGAAGAGTATATTTAAATTTCCCGCGACGTATTAATTTATGCATTAATGACGGTGGTGGCCATATTGAACATTTATTGTGAAACCTGTACCGTCTCAGTTGAGCGATTAAACTTTTCTCGAATTTATCAATTTGTGGGTAATCTTTTATACCCTTAGCCAGTTAGTTTTTTACATTCTTACTGTTGTTGGTCTTTAAATTTATTATTGTTGTTAACCTGTTTGCCTTTAAGCAAATTTCAAAGACTATTCTTTTGGACCTGTTCTAAGCTTGGGCGAAGTGTGAAAGAACGCATTTGCGAATGAAATTAAAAAATGGAAACAAACATCCCATTATCTCAGAAACTGTTGCTCGGAGCAACTTGTACCAAGAGAGCTTTTTTAGAAAAGGGAGGGCAGAAAATACGAATGTTCAATTAAAAATATCATACAGAGTGGTATAAAAAAGTTATGACAATTTAAAAGTGTACATAGTGCAAGAAGTGGCGGCCCCTACAATTTACAACAAAACTGTAAGCTGATTTCGATTTCTCATCTCAGAAAACCCCTTAGCACCTAATCTTGTACAAATAGTATAATTATTAAGAACTCCATTACCGAGAATGATATCAGAGGTTAAAAATTCTTTAAAAAAATGTAAGAACCTTGTCTCCGATTCGCTAAAATTTAAATTAAATGTAAGTAATCCGACCATACCAAAATTGTATTGCTTACCCAAAATTCACAAACCTGGAAAAGCAATGCGACCCATTGTTTCATCGGTCGGATCACCCACATATTTAATATCCAAATGGTTATCAAAAGAACTTGAGAAGTTACCATTAAATACTTTCGCAGTGAAGAATTCGTTAGAATTCATTAATAAAACAAAAAATCTAGTTCTTAATGAAGGTGAAGTCTTAATTTCTTTTGATGTTAGTTCTTTGTTCCCAAGTGTGCCAATTCCACAAACTTTACAATATCTCGAAGAATTACTTAGAATGAATAACTTTGAAGACGAAATTATTTGTGAATACTTAACATTATCTAAACTTGTATGGAACAAAATTATTTCCAATATAACAATCAATTTTATGATCAGAAAGAAGGAACAGCTATGGGTAATTGCTTGTCACCCTTCATAGCCAATTTATTCAAGAGTAAGTTTGAAATCGAAGACAGTCAAGAATTAGATTATTTCCAAGGGTATGGTATAGGTATGTGGATGATATTTTCGCGATTTTTTTGATACAAAGAGGGCAAATATTAATGATTTTGTTTCTAAATTAAATAGCCAGTATGATTCCATTAAATTCACTTACGAAGTTGAGAACAAAGGACAATTGCCTTTTCTAGATATTTTAATTATTAAAAATAATAATAGATTAGAATTTGATATCTATAGGAAGGACACAGTAACAGATAGATATATTCCTAATGATTCATTTCATTACAAACAACATAAATTAGCCTCATTACATTTTTTAGTTCATCGTTTGGTCACTTTCACTCTGAACAGAGTAAACTTTAATAAAGAAAGGAATCGTATTAGAAATATAACTAGAGTTAATGGTTATGACGATGACTTAGTAAATAAGCTAATAAATAGACATAGATTTAGGTTTAATATTCAGAATTTCACCTTTTTTACATGCGAAGAAAATAACACCAAGTATGTCTCCATACCATATAATCCGAAATATAGCAAGGGACTCAATAAGGTATTTAATAAGGTAAGGCCTCACCTTAGTCTATAAGTCATCAGACAATCTGAGGAATATCTTAGGAAATCCCAAAGATAAGATTCCTAATTGTGAGAAAAGTGGAATTTATGAAATTAGTTATAATGATTGTGACAAAAAGTATGTTGGGCAAATTAAAAGGTCAATTAAAATACGATTTAAAGAACATTTAGCACACTTAAGATACAATAGAACAGAAAAGTCTAGCATTGCCGAACATGCCCTTGAAGCTGATCATACTGTAACATTAGATAATCTAAGATTAATAAAAAATGTATCTGATAGGAGATTGTTGAACGCATACGAAAGTATGGAAATCATAAAATGTAAAAGTAGTTTAAATAAAGACAGAGGGCCTATTCCTTATAGTCCCCTCTACTGGTTACTTGACCGGAATTGAGGGCCTTGCCTATGTCATTAGTTCCGCGTGAGTAATTCAAGGGTTAGGCTAAGTATAAATAGGGTAGATTTGTAGTTTAGCTTTAGGCAATCATCGCTCCTGAAGAAGCTAACATGGTTAGCGAAACGCGCGTCGAGTGCAAAAATAAAGTGTTTGGTGTAGTGGTGATATATACTGAGTAGTAAAGCTACTTAAGAAAAACTAAAATAAAAGTATAACTTTGACACCCTGTATCTCAAAAATTACGAATTTTTGGATCAAGGTAAGCTGGGTTAAATGATCATATTTTCATCTCAGAAATACACAGTAACTCTACGTACACCGAATACTGAGACAACCTGTATGTTTCAGTTTTTTTTTATATCCGGACCAAATTTGTACAGAGTGATTCTTAGTCACAAAGTCTTCAAAACTAGCTTAATTTTATAATGAGCAGTTTTAATTGAAAAACGCTCCTGTAAGTCAACTAAAATTATGGGATTGTGCAGTATAAAACAAGAAATGCTGATATTTTCGAATAAATCAATAAAAATAAAATAATGTATTTAAACTGATTAGTAACTTTTTGTGTAACATATTTTTTTTTATGGTCTAGCACACGTGCTGCAGGGAGGTCCCTAAAGCGCTACAGGAGCGACACGTGTGCGGAAAAAACGATTCACGTTGTTCTTGAATCGCTGTAAATTGTACTCGGTGGGAAACACAGTCCTGGGCAAATTATTCCAAAAGGACGATGTTCTCCATATAAAAGACTGCTTCAATATGTTGTTATGTGTGTGTAATATGTTCAATATTCCTTAATTTTGCCTAGCGGTTTATCTAAAAAATTGAGTTTTTTTTTATTAAATTGACAACTTTTTTTTCTTACATGTCACCCCTCTGTGTGAGGACTTTTCTAAAAATAGGATAATTTATGTTTAAAGATTAAAATTAGATACAAATAAAGTGTAATAAAATGGCAGACTCAAAGCTTCTTTTTCTTTAAAGTCTAATTACCGGATATATTCCAAATAGACATCATAGAAAATGCACAAAGCGATTGATAATTTAAACAGGCAAAGGTATTGGTTTATCCTTTAAACTAGTCTAATTAAATCTATCTAAAGCGGAAAAAATAAAAAAAAAGAGATTTAAATAGTATGTACAAACGTAGTTCGATTGATGAGTTTGATACGGAATTTCTGATAACCAGCTGTTGTAGTTATTATCTGTACTAAAAAATACGGAACAATTTTTGTTTTATCTCAAAAATATTTTTGTATTTGTGCAATATTTTTATCACGCTTCGTTAAATAGGCGAATAACTAGAATAAAGGCAGTTGTAAGCTTTAATGAAATATTTTCGGGTTAGTTACAACGAATCGAGAATCCCGAGAAAAATACGATTTGTAACTATTTTCACAAACTTCCAATTTTAAATAATTTTATATCAGCTCTTTGAACGAATTTACTTATTTTATTTAACGCCTTAACTAACAGCGGAGTCGATGAAAGATACACAACTCTTCTTGAATACATATATAAAAATGCCACATCAGAAATAATGCTAAAAGAAAAAACAAATAAAATCAAAATTAAAAGAGAAATCAAACAAGGTGACTCGATATCCCCAAAGATGTTTACGTTGACTCTAGAACACATGTTCAAATCGTTAAAGTGGAAAAATAAAGGAAAATAAATTTCTAAATGAAATGAAACGAATTACTTTGTTATTTATCACTTATTTTTTATTTATCTGCTACTGTAGTTTCGTAGGTTTTCTACAAACTTAGTGGGGATCCCCTTGATGGCCCTTGATGGCCCTTGATGGCCGAAATTTTTTATGTCAGATTTTGAAAACAATTTTCTAGAGTCACAGCAGGCAAAGGATATAGTTATTGTCCTTGAATAGATTACATCCGAATATAAAATTCACATTAGAAACAGAAATGAATAATAAAATAAACTTCCTAGACCCCTCCATCACCAAAGATATTTTTAGAAAGCCCACTTTTCCAGACACCACTCTTCCAATAATTCATGTCACTCCAACTCAGATAAACTCGCGGCCTATAGATCCATGATTCACAGAGCATTCTCCATCCCTTTAAATAAACAAAATTTAGAAAAAGAATTAGATACAATCAAGAGTATTGCCCACAATAACGGATTTCAGAAAAAAACCATAGGTAACCTAATTAAAAATAAACAAAAACAATTAAATTTAAGACATATTTATCTACACGTTACAAACGATGAAAAACAAACTTTTTCCTCATTGACATATTTCGGACCAATTTCTAATAAAATTGCATGTATACACGCAAAAGACAAGATAAATATCGCTTTTAAATCACCCCAAAAACTTTCCTGCCTCTTTTTCAATGTAAAAGACAAGTTTATACCATAAACTGTCATGCAATAAATGTAATAGCTGTTATATAGGCCAAACAGGGAGAAATTTCGATACTAGATTTAAAGAACACCAAATATCTTTTAGATTAAACAAAGAAAACTCTTGCTGCAAGCAAACTTTGCTAACCACTTCCATCAAACAAATCATATTTTTCCAGACAGAAATAATCTACAAATATTACATAAAGCACAGAAAGGAAGAAAATTAAGTATTTTAGAAGCTACAGAGATCTACAAGCACAATAAAAATAAAGATACAATCCTATTAAATAATCAAAGAGATGTTCAGAATTCAACCCTGTTCGGCGTATTTTAGAAGTTTTTCAGATATATCTTTGAAGAAGGAATTTTTGTGAAAAGTTTTAAGAAAGTAATGATGGGTAATTCCAAATTGTAGTTGGAAATTTGTTATAAATCATAAATAAACCATCTTATTTTGTAGTATTACGCTTGATAATGTAGAAAACCTACGAAATTTAAAATGTATTGTCACAAAGTAACGGACACCTCAATTATACAATTGGAATGTTAATAGATGGTGAACAATTAAATCACTTAAGGTTCTCATATGATGTCACTCTGATCGCCAACAGAAAAGAAGAATTACAAGAAACGATGGAATTAAGTAACAAGTCTCGAGAAAGAAGTCTAAAAGTAAATTCACTAAAACTATTAATAGAAGGTGAAAGGATAGGAAAGGTACAAACATTTATAAATTTAGGACAAAAAATTAAAATATCAAAAAATAATTTAAAGGCTGACCTGTATAGAAGAGTCTCATTAGCTTAATCTGCGTTCGGAAGGTTACAATCTACATTTAAATTGGGCATCCCAATACAATAAAAGCCAGAGTATTCGATCAATTTATACTGACGGTATTAACATATGGCACTGAAACGTTGGCTTTAAATAAAAGTATAATAAATAAACTCCAGGTAACCCAAAACAATGGAGAGAAGAATGCTAAATATTAGACTCCAAGATCGTATTCCTGACATCGAGATTCGAAGAAGATCAAAAGTGACAGATATAATGCAACGATTATGTATATTAAGGTGAAATTGGGCGGGGCACATCGCAAGGATGAACGATAACAGATGGGCACGCCGTACAATTGAATGGAAAACACAAGAGATGCAGAGGTAGACCACAGACAAGGGGAACAGACGACATGAAAAGATTGGATGCAAAAAATAAACAACAAAGCTCATTCGAGACAACTTAGGGAGGCTTAAATCCGACTATGGATGTAATAAGCTAATGATGATGATGATGGTTGATTGAGAAATAACATATAAAGCTACAATCAAATTAATTTGGCAGGTGTGTTAATACCACTTTTTTGTAGAGGTATTTGAATATATAAATAAAAAATTTGAAAAGTTTTGATATACTTCTTAATTTTTTTAATTAATAAAAATTAATTAAATAATTCGTCAAACTGTGTCGGTGTACTAAATCCGTTTTTTTTTCTTCCCAATGAAATGTGTGTTTTTTAAGGGTAGTGGTTTAATAAAGCTTATTCAAACATGTAAGAACAAATTTTCAATTTAAAAAAAAATATATTAATATGGTTGGCTGATTGGTTGGTTGTATGCTTGCTAGCGATTGTAACAGTTTATGTATGTTCCACACATTCATATAGGATGCACATAAAGGTTTCCTCCTCTTTACTTTTCCTCATGTGGCAGAGGTCGGCGATTAGTCCCACCACTAGATTAGTTTGGGCCCTTTTTAAACAAAGGGGGTCAGCTGTTATTTTCTTCGAGATTCCGCTAATTACGTCCCCCGTATGTCTTTGGCCAGATGTTACGTATTGATTGTCTATTTTACCACCTATTTTGGTATACAAATCGTTAGTTCTGGACCCTTGTATAGTTTTGTAGCGCCGAATCTTGCTAACTCGTCCGCATTTTCATTATCTTTTATCCCCGAATATCCTGTTGTTCCTGTAGGATAGCTCTAACAGGTCACATTTACAATTCATCATCATCTTGAAGTTGGCCTGATAGATGTCTAAAGCCTTTAGAGTACTTTGACTATCTAAGAGAATACATATTTCTTGACGTCGTTTCGTTAAATATTTACGAGAACACATATTGGCTCCAATATTGTTGCAGCTCTACTTGGGCTACTCTGTATACATTCCACTGCTTACTTTTTGATCCATCTATGTAACAGACTAGACCCGTATAAAGATGTGTAGTTTTTAATTAGGCATGAAAGTTGTTACTAAAGGTACTAAATAATTACGCGACGGTAAAGTTATTTTGACTCCAACTATATCTGGAATTTTTTAAAAAAATTCTATTAGTATAACAATAAGAAAATAGTAGTTAAGGTTTTTTTTTCTAATAAATCAAGTGTACTCCGGCCTAAAGCCCGATTTTTGATGTCTACCTGCAATTCTTAATTATTGTGTGCTATCTACTTGCAATAAATACATTTCTATTCAAAGCAATAAAATAATATGTTAAGTTTCGTTATTAATAACAAATTCCTAATACGTATATTTCAAATGAAGCCATGCTTTTGCGAAATTTTTATATTAATACCACTTTTAACGAATAATATACTTATGAAGAATGATGAAAATAACATTTGTAATAAGTGTGGAAACGCGATCGTGGAGGAGCCTTTCGTCCAGTCTTACGTTGTCCTAAAAAAGATTAAAAAACAACAAAATCGTTTAGAAGCGGAAATGATTTTTTCTATTATATGGATTTGAACGGCAAGTTACATTGTAATTTAAGCTTATGTCATATTTTGGATTGGATATTCCGAGTACAACATGTAAAAAACTGACTAGAAGGTCCTCACATACCATAAGTGATTGGTATAACAAGTGTCACGAAGTGTGCTCTTCAATTGTTTCAGTCAATCGCAAAGGACAATTAATCAGTAGCAACTACTATCCTCTATACATTGATGAAGCACGATTCGCGGGTCGCCGAAAATATAACAAGTTTAGGCTCTTACAAGGTGATAAACAACCTGAATCTGAAGATAGCGATGCACTGGTGGAAAACGCGCGAAGCCATGGTAAACGAATAGATAGACTGTGGGTTTTTGGTTTGAAAACAAAACGAGAAGTACGATATTTTATTGTGTAAAAGAGAGATGAAAACACATTAATGCCAATTACAGAAAGAGAGGTTCAATTGCAATCTCTTATTCATTCCGACGAGTGGCTAGCGTATAGGAATCTTGGCAGGTGAGGCTTCGACTATCAAATCGTTAATCACTAGCAAAACTATACTGATATTCTCACAGAAGTTCACACACAAGATGTTGAACGGTCGTGGCTAGATGCCAAAATTTAGATCTTAAAGAAAATGAGGGGAATATCATTAAACCATTTTCAATAATATCGGGACCATTTATCCTGGAAGATATTAAGGAATAATGAAGACGACCAATTTGTCAGCTTTTTAAAGGATATTGCCTCTGTTTGTAGATATTAGTTGTAAATATATTCGTAATAAAGTCATTATTAACAACAAATTGTTCGTCTTATCAATTATTATTGTATAGCAGTGTTATAGCAGGGTCGATCTCAGATTTTTTTCGAAGGCCGCACACTACAGCGATACCGCTAAAAATATGAGTATGTGTTAAGAGTTTAACATTTTTCCAATATTTGCGATTTAATTAACGCAGCTGTTCTAAAATAGCAGCAAAAATTATGAAGAGCCTTTTCCTTAAATGACCTTGGCGTATGAATAATGTTTTTTTTGTCCCAAAAATTTGCGAGGATTCGTTAACATGGTGCTAGATGTTTTTTTCGGCTGATATCTATGGAAATTTCTCTGAATAAACTTCCTTAGTCTCAATGTATAAGTTGTGATTACTTGTTATTCCTGGATGATTCTTAATACCGTTGAAATATTCACTTTTCGTTATAGCGCGCCCAAGCTGATCTGTTACATTTGACAGCCTGATGCACCAAGGATTTTTCCGAATGACAGAGAAATTACTCTAAACGAGTTCTTTTAATTAACATGGCCACTGTTGAACAGTACTCAAAAGGAGTATAACTTAACGTTTCTAGCAACAATCTCATAGGAGAGGGGATTCTACCAAATTTCCACCCGATAGTAGATAAATGTTGTACTTTTTATGGTGAATATTACTTCTGAACCAACTTTAGCGGGTTTTATTTTCTATATCTAAATATTTGCACTAGTGTATGTCATCAGAAATAATAACAACACTCTACTGCCATAAATAATTAGAAAAATAAACCCTTGTTGTTGACACTTTAAAGAAAAAAAGGCAAGAAATGTAAACAATATGTAGTTCATATGTGATACAAAAAAACATAATACGTTAACACGCAGGGTTAGTACGTCTTGCTTTTAAGAGAAAACTTATTAAATGAAACCTAATTTCGAAAAACCATATTAAACGCAACTAAGTAAACTTTTCCATGTTGCAGAGGTGCTCATGCAGTATAACGATAATATGATCGGCCTCTCACCCCTCCGTCCGTCGCGGTGGTCTTTTAATGAACGAGTGCAATTTACGCTTACTTTTTTTTTTCTTTTTTTTTATGGGTCTAGCACACGTGCTGCAGGGAAGTCCCTAAAGCGCTCCAGGAGCGGCATGAGTGCGGAAAAAGCGATTCACGTTGTTCTTGAATCGCTGTAAATTGTACTCGGTGGGAAACACAGCGCTGGGCAAATTATTCCAAAGGGATGACGTTCTCCATATAAAAGATTGCTTGAAAAGCGTTGTCCGCGTAGTAACAAGCTGAACCTCATACGGATGTGAAGCACCAGCGCGACGTGTATTTCTAACATGCACCACTTTGGGAGGAATTAAGCGGGCTACATCTTTCGAACACTTTTCATGAAAATACTTGTAGAACAGACTCAAGTCGCCAACCGTTCTTCGATGTTCCAGCGAATCAAGGCCGCCGGTCAATTCCGGGTCCCCAATCAGACGGACCGCTCTTCTCTGAACAGAATCCAACAAATGCAGTGTATGTTGGGAGCGGAACCCCAAACGTGAAAGCAATATTCCATAGTTGGTCGAATTTGGGCTTTGTAAAGAATTAACAGTTGTTGTGGGGTGTAAAGCTTTCTGGTTCTAAATAATATTCCCAACTTTTGAGAAGCTCTCCTTGCTATGCCTGCAACATGTTCATACCAGGACATATTTGCTCCCAAACTAACGCCCAACAAATTGAGCGACGATGCTAGGGGAATGGAGTGCCCCTTCAAAATTGTTCTTAATTTTTTGTGTTTACTTGTTATGTTTAGTAAATTAAGTATTAATTACATATTGCACACATTTCTTTCGTTTTTCGTTTAGTGAGAAAAACCAAGATTTCTCTTGCTTATTATATTTTCCTTTTATAAGCAGATACTAACTAACTAACTTCTTGATTATTTTGTATATTTTATAATTTTTTGAGGTTTTTAAACATAAAGTTTTTAAAATTGGACGTTGTATTGTAGTATTTACCTCATTTAATATATTTAGAATTTAATTTGAAATTTAATCAAAAACTTACACAATATGACAATACATCGTCAACATCTGAGTTTTGAATGTGCAGCCTGATTACTTTCCTTTATTTGCTTAACGATCAGTTTCCTCAACTCGCAATATCAAATTCATGATACAATTAAACCGATTTCCTTTCCAATTTAAATAAACCTGTTTATTTAAATACTACTTGATTTTTAATCAGAATTTTATTTTAGTGGTAAAAAGCCGAGTGGATTAGGAATCTGACAAAACTCGTCTACTACTACTTACAGGAATAAATAAAAATACACTATATTTTGTTCAAGTCTACAGTAGTTTAATGTGATTCTCATATACCTTCTGGTAAAAACGAAACCGAACTTGAATGCATCAGAAGCCAATTATAATTTTTAAAATAATTTACTTCAATGGCTCAGTTAGCTCAACGCGTCGCTTGGCAATATAAATTAATTCGTTAAATGAGTCTTGTTGAGGATGGTAGTCACAGCTGCTTAAACTTTTCAATGACACTGTACCACTTTTCTTTTTTTGTACTCTACCATATATTTTTTTTAAATGGAACATCATATTTTGTAATTTATTTTCAAATTCTGCGTAAAATTTTATAACTTTTTTATTAATAATATTATATACCTAAACCTAGTAGTTTTTCTAATATTGTTTGTAAAAAATTGCCAGTCGCGCCATTGTTTCTGAAGGTGTAATACTCATAATTGGTACGAGCGTTCTATAGAGATGAAAAAAAAGATATATGCAAAGAAATTTGAGTTAGATGCTACAGAGTGTTCAAAATAAATTTATGCATTTCGACTATTTTAAATTGAAAAATCTCAAATTTTTTAAATATCACAACCTGTATATTATTATTTTTTCCGGTAGATTTTACAAACCCTCCTCCTCCAACTTTTATTAAGTATGTCATATACCCATTTCTAATAGTTTTCGATTTATTTTGAATTTTTCAATTTTTACCCTTGTTTCTAATACACTTACACTATAACATCATAGTTGCCAAGACCAAACAAAAATGTAGGCATTGTCAAATTTTCGCATGTTTATTAAACACTAGCCGGGTCCGCGGCTCCGCTCGCGTAGACTTGTTTCACTACTATCGTCACTGCTTATTCCTTATGTTACCCAATGTAATAAAATATCTCCAATTATTTCCCCTTATCTCCCAATATTTCTCCTTATCTCCCATTATCTCTACATAATTTCCATTATCTAAGCTTATCTCTGCTCATCTCCCATTATTTCTCCTTATCTCCCATTTTTTCTCCTTATCTCCCATTATCTCACCTTATTTCCCATTATCTAGGCTTATCTCGACTTATCTCCCATTATTTCTCCTTATCTCCTAATATTTCTCCTTATCTCCCATTATCTCACCATAACTCCCATTATCTAGACTTATCTCTGCTTATCTCCCATTGTCTCACCTTATTTCCCATTATCTAGGCTTATCTCGACTTATCTCCCATTATTTCTCCTTAACTCCCATTATTTCTCCTTATCTCACATTATCTCACCATAACTCCCATTATCTAGACTTATCTCTGCTTATCTCCCATTATCTCTCCTTATCTCCTATTATTTATACTTATCTCCCATTATCTCACCTTATCTCCCATTATTGAGGCTTATCTCGACTTATCTCCCATTATTTCTCCTAATCTCTCATTATCTCAGCTTATCTCCCATTATTTAGGCTTATATCGAATTATATAGAACATATGTATAAATTTATAAAAAACACGTAAATCGGATAAGTGGTTCTCGAGTGATAAGCGCACTAACGGACAGACAGACAGACAGAGAGACGTTGCATTTTATATATATTGTATTCTTTGCCACATGATATTGTTCCATATTTAATGCTTTAGGGAGTGTATTGCAAGAGAAACGCGGTAGCGGAAAAATTTTCTCCGACATGATTCACTATTGTCGTCACTGCTTATTCCTTATGTCACCTAATAAAATATATCCTATAACCTGGCCAGAGAACATACGTATGTTTAAAAAAAAGGCACGTAAATCGGATAAGTGGTTCTCCAGTAATAAGCACACTAACGGACGGACAGACAGACAGACAGACAGACGGACAGAGGGACATTGCATTTTATATATATTATAGATATTCTCTCCTACATAATATTGTTCCATATTTAATGGTTTGGACTGTGTATTGCAAGAGAACGCGCTAGCGGCAAACTTTGTCCGACTTCATTTACTATTATTGTCACTGCTCATTCCTTATGCTACCTATCGTAATAAAATATAGCCTATAACCTGGCCGGAGAATATATGTATGTTTTAAAAAAAAAAGTACGAAAATCGGATAAGTGGTTCTCCAGTGATAAACGCACTAACGGACAGACAGACGGACAGAGATACGTTGCATTTTATATATATTATAGATGTAATAAAATATATACCTATAACCTGGCCAGAGAGCATATGTATGAATTTAAAAAATCACGTAAATCGGATAAGTGGTTCTCGAGGGATAAGCGCGTTAATGGACAGACAGACAGACAGACAAACATTGCATTTTATAA
This sequence comes from Pachyrhynchus sulphureomaculatus, assembly GCA_019049505.1. Classification (NCBI taxonomy): domain Eukaryota; kingdom Metazoa; phylum Arthropoda; class Insecta; order Coleoptera; family Curculionidae; genus Pachyrhynchus; species Pachyrhynchus sulphureomaculatus. The sequence goes on from CM032453.1 coordinate 116,816,177, forward strand.
TTATATAGATATAGATTATTATTATTATTATTATTATTATATAACCTGGCTAAAGAATATATGTATGAGTTTAAAAAAAGACAGGTATCGGATAAGTGGTTCCCGCGTGATAAACGCACTAATGGACAGACAGACAGACAAAGAGACATTGCATTTTATATATATTATAGATTATAGATTACAGATATTCTTTGCTACATAATATTGTTCCATATTTAATGGTTTAGGCTGTGTATTGCAAAGGCACGCGCTAGCGGCATACTTATTTCCGACATCATTCGCTATTTTATGTCACTGCTCATTCCTTATGCTACCTATCGTAATAAAATATAGCCTATAACCTGGCCAGAGAACATATGTATGTTTTAAAAAAAAAGTACGTAAATCTGATAAGTGGTTCTTCAGTGATAGGCACACTAACGGACAGACAGACAGACAGACAGAGAGACGTTGCATTTTATATATATTATACATGTAAAAATAGTTTAATTTGTTGTAGTAAGTGAGTATAAAGGTAATAGTTATGAATTTTTCTAAAAATGAATTAATTGATAGGGTTTATATACTGAGCGACGCGGTAAAAAAATTGTCTTTTGGCAGTAAGGCTTTACGGAGCAAAGTACCCTAATAGACGTATACCATCTAGAAAATCTTTTCAGTGCTTAATGGAACCGTTTGATGGTAGTGGTAGCGTTGGGTATACGAAACGGAATGTAGTAAACCAGAATGCTACCCATGAGGAAAAAGAAATAGAGATTTTACTTCATGTTGAAGATAATCCCCAGGTCAGCAGCCGTCAACTAGCTGACTTATCTGACACATCCCAATCTACGGCTAATCGCACCACGAGAAAATACAAGTATCATCCCTTTCATATGGAACTACACCAAGAACGACGAGTAAACTTTTGTACCACCATGAATGGAGCAATAGAGGACGATCCAAATTTTTTATCCAAAATAATGATTTCTGTTGAAGCTAGTTTTCGCAGTAATGGAGCAGTTAACAACCATAACATGCATTATTATTCAACAGTTAATCCATTTTGGGCCCGGGAAGTTCAAAACCAAAACCATTGGTCGCTTAATGTATGGTGTGGAATATTAAATTTTCGAATTATTGGTCCATATTTTTTCCGCGAACCGCTTAACGGGCCTAGATATCTAAATTTTTTGCAAAACGAATTACCTCAGCTTCTTGAAGAAGTTGATAACTTTGAAATGGAACAAATGTGGATTCAACAAGACGGAACTCCTGCTTATTACCACCGGGAAGTTCGGGAATTTTTAAACGATCGTTACCCACAAAAATAGATCTGTAGGGATGGATTCATTCAGTGGCCTCCTGGATCATGTGACTTAGCACATTTAGACTTCTTTTTGTGGGGCTACATTAAAGATCGTGATTATGTGAATCCCCCTACAATACCAGTAATTATGGAAAATAGGATACGGAATGCGTGCAGGACAATAACGCCCTTCATGCTAAGGAAAGTGAAGGAAAATATAGTAAAACGACTAAACATGTATATTCAAGTAGACGGGCATATTTTTGAACATTTATTACGTCATAATAATTAATCATTAGATAGTTTAAACCATAATAAAATTATTATTAATTATTTGTTTATGTTTTCACAATAACGTAACTGTATTAAAAACACGGGTAAAAATTGAAAAATTCAAAATAAATCGAAAACTATTAGAAATAGCTATATGACATACAATCTATCAGAAAAAATAATAATATACAGGGCGTGCCATTTAAAAAATTTGAGATTTTTCAATTTAAAATAGTGGAAATGCGTAAATTTATTTTGAACACCCTGTAGCATCTAACTCAAATTTCTTTACATATATCTTTTTTTTCATCTCTAGAGAACGCTCTTACCAATTATAAGTATTCCACTTTAAGAAATAATGGCGCTACTGGCAATTTTTTACAAAACTGAAAACTAGCATTTTTTTTTTAAAAAAAATGAAATATTAGAAATACTACTAGGTTTAGGTATATAACATTATTAACAAAAAAGTTATAAAATTTTATACAGAATTTAAAAATAATTTAGAAAATAGGATGTTTCATTAAAAAAAAAACATGTGTTATATCGGCCACACTTTTTTGAAGTATCCTGTATATTCAAAAATAATTTTAAACTGTGCACCTTAACATTCCCTAAAACTATTGTATTTAACATTTTTTCGTCATTCCCGAAACAAATGAGATAATAAAATTTACTCTATCGTTGACTCACCCTGTACAAGAAACAATGAGATTGATTCTCACATATGCTTTAGAAACAAGAGCCGACACATGTAAAACAACACAAATAATGAGCATAATAGAAATAAAGCTGACTAGATATATACATGGAAAAACTATCCATGACAGAATTCTCAGCAAAGATCTATAAGAAATAAGTAAGATCCAAGAAATATCCAAATGAACCATAACCAGATGAAAACAATGAAATAAAGACGTGGATTGGATGGACGACAATAGACTGGCAAAAAGGGCTACATTCAATAAATTTTGTCGTAGAAAAACTAGAGGCAGACCTCCGAAAAGGTGGAAAGAATGCCAGACGTCCACATTGGAGGAGAACTAATAGAGATAAAACAGGCATTTGCCTACTTATCTGATACTATGTAAGAAAGAAGAAGAAGAAAAATTATATATTTACAGTATCGAATTGGGCTTTAAAATACCTTTAAAAAATTGACTTTAATAATTAAATTTATAGAATTTCTAAAAATCTCCTGTTTAAATATTATTGCCAATTAGATTTAATTTAATTAATTTCGGTTCCAGTTTAAGGCATTTAAATGCCACCTTCATCGAGAAACCTTTAATAACATTGTTCACCCCAAGCAATATAATTCTTTGGACCCTCCGATGACTACTTTAAGAAATTTATTAGCATCTTTTACCAATAATGTTATTTTTTATAGGCCTGAAGTATAAGACTCGCTTTACAAAATTAATTGTTTAAAATTGATAAATTTTGAAAGGAGATTACGGACAAATATTTACCTTAAAACTTTGTTTTCAACAGTTTCTCTTTTGAGATTTAATATTTTATCTGTAAAAGTTATTTTGTTTTCAGAATTTTGGAAACTTTTTGAATATTTGTCTATTATGAATAGAGACCGGATTATCTGCAACCTAAAAATCTTGAAATATGCATGCAAATATGCATGAAAAATGCTTAAAATATGCATGTAAAGGGTCAAAATATGCAATATTAAATTATAATAAAGGTAGTAATTTTTAGCTTTTTATTTTAAAATCAGCATAAAATTAAGTTATCGACGATGTTTAAATTTAATTAACAACTATTTAACATTTTTAAAAATTATTTAACATTTGTATTCTTGTACACGTAAACAATAAGGTATTGTTCCAAACGTTGGGTAGTAAGATTGTGTCTTTGATCACTTAAAATATTTTTATAAGTGGAAAAAGACCGTTCCACATCCACTGAGGTAACTGGGCAGTATTTGAATTTGGGTGCTATGTTAGCACTTATTGTTTCTGGCAAAAGTTCACCCGTCCCATTAATAAAACTATCAATTTGACACAAAGGTTCAAAGCCTGGGTTATTGCACAAAATGTTTTCAAACTTCTCTTTAACTCTACGCGGGAATACATCTGGCAATGCGGAGTTTATTTGACGGATTTTATTCATTAACTGAATTGATTCGGTCAACGCCAAGCCTTGAGTTTCAAGCTTTTTAATACCCGTAGGTATGTGGAAAAAGTGAATGCTAATCAAAGCTATGTTTTTTTTTTAATATCAGAATCGTTAAATGCTTCCTTGGATTGACGAACTGCCATAGCCTCTGCACTATCGAAGTCATTTACTACACCTTTGATGGCCTCGAAATGTTCATTGTAAAATAGTACAGCTTCAATCAATGTTCCCCATCGAGTTACCACTGGTTCGGGAGGTAAAGGCACATTTGGCAGTTTTTCTTTATAGGCGTTATTGCGAGCAGGTGCCCTAAGAAACATTTTCTTTACTGATGAAATAAGTTTATTTACATTTATTTTTTGTTTGCCTATAGAAGTGGAATCACTGCTACTTGCTGCTGTTATAAGTTGTTGTCATGGGCCTTTTTTTTGCAATCCTGCGATATGAAGACTTGTCTTGACATGCTGGTCAAATTGAAACTTTTTTGTACACGAAACATTTTTCTCGCAAACTCGACAATATAAAATATTTCCGTCGTATGTAAATGTTCCAGGATAATCAGCTACCCACGAAGAGACACTTTTTTTTCCGGGTGGCATGGTACACGTTAAACTTTAACACAACACGTTAAAAATTGCAAAAAGCCTACAAAAAATTGTTTATTTGATCCACGCTCAAACAAATATTCTTAGAAACTAACTACTTATTACTTAATATTCCGACCAAGAAACAAAGGAATAAAATACTGTCGTAATTTTGGTTATTAACTTGGCACTATAACCTAATCGATGTTTAGACTATTGCAGGTAATGTCCCGGCGCTAAGATCCGTTTCAGACGGCGACATTAACAATACCTTGAGCAATTCAATTGCCTACTAATACCGAGAAATATTGTAAATATAGGGAAAATATGCATCATTACTAGATTTTGGGTAAAATATGCAATAATCGCTGAGAATGGTCTAAATATGCAGATACATATGAAAATATGCAAATGCATATAATCCGGTCTCTAATTATGAATAATTTATACACGTTAGTAAGTGTGCAAATATGACAGTGTGACAAAAAAGTAACTTTAGGAGGTACTAGCAGGAGCATGATGTAGTACGTATTTGATATGAATCATTCAAAAGTTTTATGATCACAGTACTGTTATTATTCAAATTCAAATTCAAAAGTTTCTTTATTTAAAAGTATGCCAGCACACAATAAAATAGTGTCAACAACTAAGACTAAGACTACCTAACAGGATTAAACATTATCAAAATATCTATAGAGTTCTTCATTATTATATGGCTCTATTTTCAATAACAATCTAAAGATTTTCTTTTTGAGTATTTTGAGATTTGCAATTAATTTAATATCATTTGGTAAAGTGTTATACAACTTTATACATTGATAATGTGCACCCTTCTCTCTCATAGTCAATCAGTGTCTTGGGTAAGTATAGTTCAATGGTTTTGTAGCATATACAGTTTGTGACTCATTGCTTTCAAATAAAGACCTATTTTCAAACAAGAATAGTATACATTCCTGTATGTAAACAGCAATGGCAGTAAGTAGTTTATTTTCTGTAAACTTTCTCACCTCCAAAGCGGGACCAGAGGCGTCCCGCAAGGATCAATTTTGGGCCCTACTCTATTCTGCATTTATACCCGTTTATTTCCGTTATTTCTCAAAGTCTGTAACTGTCAGATGTACGCTGACGATACTCAGTTGATTTACTCTTTTTCTGAGAATGCAGTGCTTGACGGTTGTCGACTGATAAATGGAGGAACACCATTTGAAACTTAATCCCAACAAATGTGTCGCAATATTTTTCGGTAGACCAATTGTTGTAAAGAGATCCACTTTACTAGTTGAAGTTACTATTTCTAATGAAAGGATACCTGTTAAAGCTGAGGCTAAAACTCTTGGCTTAATTTTGGATTCAACTTTAAGATTTAAAAAACACGTGTCGGCTTGCATTAAGAGGGCAGTGGGTCTACTTAGGTGTCTTTATAACTCAATACATTTATTAAATACTCAATTAAAACTCATGCTTTGCGATTCTATCATTTTATCTATATTTAACCACTGTGATGTTGTTTACGGCTCCTGTTTGACTGCAGAAGATAGAAAAAGAATTCAAAAAATTCAGAAATATTATTTACGGTTCAGCTACGGTATAAAGAAACGAAATCCAGTTACTTATAAACTGAAGGAAGCTAAATGGATTGACATGAAGTCAAGACGATATTTGCATTGTTGTACCGTGTATCATAAAATTGTCTGCACAAAGTCGCCTACATATCTTTTTAAAAAATTCCGTTCAAGACTGACGTTCACAATATAAATATAAGAAGCACTTCATAAAACAGACATATTTGAAAGGTCTTTGACTTACAATTTAGTTAAAACTTATAACAACCTACCGGACATTCTGAAATCTAAATCAGTCAAATGTTTTAAAAAGCACCTAAAGCATTTGTTATTGCAGAATAATTGAAGAATTTACTTGTTCCTAAAAATGTAAGTTTTCTAATCTTAAATCATGGCTTTCTGACACTGACATACAATTTTTTTTTTGTTTGTTATTTGGTTGTGCATTATTATTATTATTTGGTTGTGCATGTGTTAGTGTGTTGCTGCCTAGGGGCAAGTGTAAAGACAAATGGACATATATTTTTGCTTCAGTTAAATTAAGTTTTTTTTTTCTTTTATCTTTGTTCAGCTGCACTCTGTCCTATTCACTGTATATTGCATTCTTTGAATAAAATTGTTTATTATTATTATTATTCCAAAAAGTTCTTCTTTCTCACATTTGATCAATGTGGTTCCATGTTTGGCTGACGGGCCAAAACCAAGTCAGCACAAACGCTATTACTATTCCGTATTAAGGAATGACCTGACAATGTTACATGTTTTCAAAATCACTGACTTCTGAATGTTTCTGTGTATGTCTGTGTTGAGTCCCAATTGCACTAAATGTGGTGTGAATGTTATTGGTGTAAGGCCTGTGGCTGATATAATGAGGGGGACAATGGTGACTTTTTCCTGTCTCCATAGCCTTTTTATTTCCGTTGCAAGGTCTGTGTATTTGGAAATTTTTTCTGTGTATTTCGCTTGGATGTTTGTATCGTTGGGGACAGCTATGTCAATCAGATAGGTGACTTTTCCTTTTTTGCACTGAAAAGTAATATCGGGTCTATTGGCGGAGACTGTTTTATCTGTATGGATACCGATATCCCAGTAGAGCTTGTAATCTTCATTTTCAAGTATGGATGTTGGGGTGTATTTGTAGTAGGGATCTGTGTTTTCTATGAGTCTGTATGTTGTGGCCAGTGCTTGGTGAACCACTTTGGCAGCTGAATCATGCCTGGCTGTGTACTCCGTTCCGGCCAATATTTTACATCCGCTCGTTATGTGTTCGATCGTTTCTTTCTGCTGGTGGCATTTCCTACATCTGTCCTCTGCAATAGTCGGGTCTTTGATGATATGCTTTTGGTAGTTTTCTGGTTAATATGACTTTATCCTGGATGGCAAGTAAGAAGCCTTCAGTCTCAGGGAATAGCTGCCCATCCCGTAACCAGGTGTATGATTGTTTTTTATTTACGTGGTCTTGTTCTATGTGGTATCTGTGTTTTCCGTGGAGTGTTTTCTCTGACCACGTTTTCATCTTGTCCTGTTGTAATTGGGTGTGACTGTGTGTGTCTGCTGAGTGGTCTGCCCGGGCTAAGTCGAGAGGTGTGTAGTTTTTGTCTGCTTTCACTGTCGCTGTGTGGAGGCTGGTTTGCTTGCTGTGAAAGAATTTCCTAAGTGTTTGTATTTGTTTTGTGTGTAATGATCTGATGTCTATAATTCCTCTTCCTCCTGCCTTCCTCTCGATGGTAAGTCTTTCTTTGCATGCGTTGGGGTGTAATTTCCTGTATTTGGTGAATTGAGATCGTATAAGGATGTGAATATTTTCTATGTCTGTTTGTGACCATTTGATGATACCAAATGAATATGTGAGTATAGGTATAGCGAACGTGTTGATGGCTTTAGTGAGATTCTTAGAGTTGAGTTTTGTTTGCAAAAGTTTCGTCAGTCTGTTTTTGAATTCGGTTCTGAGCTCTGTTTTGATGTGAGTGTGGTTGAGTTTGGTGCTTTGTTGGAAGCCTAGATATTTGTATGTTTCTTTATCGAACATGTTATCGAGCGTTTCATTGTTGATGGTTTCTGTCTCATGGTGGTGCTTCCATTGGCCTTTGTTGATGTGGAGCACTTTGCATTTACTTATACCAAATTCCATATTGACATCTAAGGTGAATATTTCTGTGATTTTGAGGAGTTCTTTCAGCTGTGTTTGTGTGGCAGCGTAGAGTTTTATGTCGTCCATATATAGGAGGTGGTTTATTTTATGTTGATTCTCTTTTTGGTGTCTGATATTGAAGCCATGCTCTGTTCTGTTTAGTATATTTGAGAGTGGATTGAGACAGAGGCAAAACCATAGTGCACTGAGCGAGTCCCCCTGAAATACACCCCGTCTGATGTACAGCTCTTCTGTTTGGATCCGTTCGGTTTGTGTTTCTAGGCGTATTTTGGTTTTCCATGTTTTCATAATTTGCGCGAGAAACTGCCTGAGGTGTTGGTTGATTTTATAGATTTCTAGGGCCCTGATTAACCAGCTGTGGGGTATGGAGTCGAAGGCTTTTTTATAGTCTATGTAACCGATGTGAAGGTTTCTGTGTTCTTTTCTGGTTTGTCCCATAATCACGCTATCTATAATCAGCTGCTCTTTGCATCCTCGACTATTTTTCCTGCATCCCTTCTGCTCTTCTGTGAGGATATTGTTGTCTGTTAGGTGTTGTTCTATTTTCTTCGATATTGTGGCTGTGATGATCTTGTATAGGGTTGGAAGACAGGTGATAGGTCGGTAGTTTGACGGGTTTGTGGTGTCTGAGCTTTTGGGTTTAACGTATGTTATTCCTTGTGTGAGGAAAGTGGGAAATGTGTGTGGTTGTAGAATGGCTTTGTTGATTTGGTGTGTGAGTGCTTCGTGTGTGGTGGTAAACTGTTTGTACCAGAAGTTTTGTATATTGTCTATTCCAGGACATTTCCAGTTGTGTGTGTGTTTGATAGTTTCTGTAATTTCTTGTGTATTAAATGTGGTATTTTCTTGTTCTGTCACATGTTTATGTTTGTCTTCTTCGGCTTTGATCCAGGGGGTGTTATTATTGTGTTGTTTGGGTTCTGACCAGATACTTTTCCAATAATCTGTGAGTTCTTGTTTGTTTGGTGGTTCAGTCACTGCTATCTGTTTGTTGTACGTAGTTTTCCGGTAGAACTGTTTTTCGCTTCTTCGGAAGAGGTTGTTGGTGTCTTTCCTCTCATTTGATTCTTTGTATCTACGGAGTCTTGCGGCATATACAGATAGTTTTTGTTTCAAGGTATCGAGGATTTCTGGCAGTGTTCTGTTGGGAGACTTAGATTTGATCTTGTTTGCCCCCTGTGTGACACGTTTGGACGCGTTCCCGCTTATAAACTGGGTAAGATGTCCTAGATCTCTCCTGATGTTGTTGATTTTGTTTTCTATTCTTATTTGCCATTTGAATTTTGGTTTTGTCCTGTTGGGGTTTCCTTGTCGTTGAGGGAGTTTTTGATTATTTTGTGTTAGAGTGGTGATTGCAGCTGCGTATATTATTGTGTGAATGTCTTCGATTGTGCTTGAGTCTGTTATATACTGAGGTATTATGTGCTTGTTTAGTGTGTTAAGGATTGGTTGCGTGCTCTGTCTGAAGATTAAACGAGGGATGGGATTTCTTGTTGTGGGGTCGGTGCCTGACCATCGAGCTAGATGTGACTCCATTTTTGCTTTAAGTGTTTGTATGTATTATTATTATTATTATTATTATTATTTCCTCTACATGATTCTCTATGGTTTAAATTGAGTATAATTCGTAAAAGCTCTTTTTTGACAAACAAAAACCCTACCAGCATCTCTACAATTTCCATACATACTAATTCCATACCTTATATGGGGCTCAAAGTTTGCATGATACAATATTTTCTTGATGTCAAAAGGAATATACCTCCCCAAGACTGTAAGACTATAACATATTCTGTTTAATTTACTCACAACATGGTTGACATGACATTCCCAGGATAAAGTACTATCTAAAAACATGCTCAAAAACTTAACTTCAGCATTTAAACTAATATTGCTACCATTAAATTAAATAATATAACAAGGCGTTAGAGTCAATCCAAGTAACTAGAAATTTTAAACAAGGTTGAAGTTTGGCTCCACATCATTTAATATGCATGTAGAATGCCTTTAAAAAAAATGAAGGCGTAGCTGTGAGAGAAATATTTCAATCGAAAGTCGTGAGCAATTTTTTTGAATTCGTTTAATTAGAAATGAGTGTTACCAGTGAAATAAAATGTAAATTTTCTTTATTGTGTACAATGCCCTTGAATGGCGTTTCATTTTATTTCTTTAATTTTTAATTTCAAATTCTCATTTAAATGTTACCCTTATCGAAAAACCAAATAAATTCCAAGACCCTTTAATGACTACCCTAAAGAAATTTATTTGCACCTTATACCAATAAAATTATTTTATAGGACCAAAATGTCTTGAGTAACAAACAGATTGCCTTAAACTCCTTTTCTAAATATATATATTGAAGGCAAATATTTACCCTATAGAACTCTTATCATTGCGTCTTATTTCATCTTTAATTTATAAATATTGTGAATCAGAACTTTTTGGACAAGTTAAAAGAGAATTAAAATTTATTAGTAGATTCCTTCTACAAACATTACCATTTTTACATAAATAATTTATTGCCAACGTTGACACAAGAATAGAAATTTTAATTTAATCAAAACTAGCGTGTACTCTCAGCTCCGCCCTAGAAGACTACATGACAGGCAACGTTAAGCTAATATAGGACATGAGAAGTCAAAATCTAACCTAGGGGGACTTCAGCGTATTTGCAATAAAATTTCATAAGCCCAGTGTTGATGCAAGTGACATTCTGTGGTCTATATCATATTGTATTAACAACGTACTAAATTTTTAAAAAAATTTGAAATATATTAATATATACTATGTTGAGAATGTGGAATCTTTGGCACAATGATACTACTCAGTATCTGTCACTACTACGCCAAACACTTTATTTTTGCACTTGATGCGCGTTTGGTTAACCATGTTAGCTTCATCAGGAGCGATGATGTCAGTCAATCATCGCTCCTGATGAAGCTAACATGGTTAGCGAAACGCGTGTCAATTGCAAAAGAAAGCGTTTGGTGTTGTGGTGATATATACTGAGTAGATTAATATATATCGGAGTGTAATAATATTTTTCTAAAATTGTGCTTGTCATTTTCAAAATAACTTCATAAATGTGGCAATACAATCATATCATTTGTATTCCTGTTTATCACTTTTGAAATAGTATCATAAATGGCGCAATGTGAGAAAAGGTATAAATGAGTTTGAGAAGAAAATCGTTCCATTTCATTTTTTGAACATTTTCTTTATTTCAGAGCCAACATTGGCCATATATACAATTATCATCATCATCATCATCATCATCATCATTAGTTTATTCTATTCATAGTCGGATGTAAGCCCCCTCCAAGTTGTATCCAATGAGTTTTGTTGTTTGCTTTTTGCATCCAATCGTATCCTCCTAATCTTTTATATATATTCGTTGTATTACATCTGTCACTTTTGTTCTTCCTCGTATCTCGATGTTAGAAATACGATCTTGGAGTCTAATATTTAGCATTCCCCTCTTCATTGCTCTTTGAGTTACGTGGAGTTTATTTAAAGTCCACGTTTCAGTGCTGTTCATATTGATAGAATACTCTGGCTTTTATTGTATTTGGAATGTCCAATTTAAATGTAGATTGTGACCTTCTGTACGCAGACCATGCTAACGAGACTCTTCTACCCAACTCATGCTCATGATATCTAATTTCGAAACACGTTGAACTTGTCTCGTGAGATCCGAAAAATTTGGAGATCATTGCTAAAAATCTCGTCGATGAAATATCTCGAAGATACCACGCGATTATTGATGCAGGAGGCGATTGGGCAACTTACTAAGGTAATTGCGCCATTGTTAGCACACCAAAGAATACATTGTTGGCAAGAAATGTTCTCGAAACACATTTTTTCTAGAATACAAGCGTTTATACTTGACAGACTGTAAATCACTTTACCGATTTTTTAAATATGTTTACTTTATAAGACTTCTTATAAATAAATAAATACAATTTTTAACGGTAAATTCACGGGACAGGAATAATCAAATAAATTTAGTAACATGAAATGCAAGCTTCACAGCCTTGGTTAGATGAGAAATTATTAGTATTTGGAGTTTTATCAATATACTATAACGACCGGGATAACTAATACAAGTAGTTTTTGTTCATTTGTTAGCTGTTATTTCTCTTAGTTTAGTACCTATTACAGGTATAGATTTAACTAGACCAGATTAATTGAACGGTAAGTGTAAATTACCAACGTTTATATCTCTATATCGTTACCATCCTTGGATTCCAGAAAGTGAATCAATCATTTCTATAGACTATAGGATAAATGATGTCGGAGGCACAACTTTAATTTGAAGAAGAATAATTGAGAAATTATCAGACCCAGCTTTAAGTCTAATAGATTCTAGAATCTATGAATTAAATACGTGAAATAATTTCACAAATGCATTGGAGCTGAGTTTAAGTGATTAAAGAAATTTGAATTGTTTAGTGCAGATTCTAGTTTGTTGATTTTTAAAAATGGACCCAATTAATCGTTTAAAGCTGTAATAAGCGATATTGAAAATAAAAAGTTGATTATTCAAATTCTTAAAAAAAGACGTATGGCTTCGTGAAAAGATGTAATAATGCAACATACATTTTTAGCAGAGTAATAAGCGTTATCACATAAACTGTAACGATAGCTTTGTTTTCTCTAGCTTCATGTAATTTTAAAATTTAATCCCATTCTGTATTAGCTCACTGTACTTTTCAGATTTTGAAGACTGTTCAGCGACTTTAAATATGTACTATTTTATAATTCACAATCTGACGGCCTCTCGTGCAATTTTACTAAGAAGATTGGATTTTTTATTTCAAAAATAAGATCACTGTGCTAAATCTGCTTTTCATTTCCTGCAGATTTACATGAAACTTTTAATAATTAATTAAGTTTCCATTTTTACAGTATTCGAACATTACCGGTGTTATTTACTATGAGTAATTGGATAACAACCATAATTTACTTTCGATGCGGACTTTCTCGCAACAGAGATCTGAAGACGTTGACATACATTGGTATTTAGACTGAAGACTTACATGCAAGAAGCATATATTTTTCCAATATTTTTAAAATTTAATCTCAAGTAGTCAATCTTTTTAGTCGCCTTAATATCTTTCCAGTAAGTACATTGCTAATATAAACATCATCACTACCATGAGGATCAATACTTATAAAAAAACCATCTTACATCACTTTGGCGCTCGGAAAAATAGGTATAAAAATAAAAAAAAAATTTTGACGCAGCTATTAAATATATAAAATAATTTTTCTTTTACACATATACGAAGCTTGTTTTGAAAAGTCCGTGCAAAGCCCGAGAGATAGCACCACCGGCGCGTATCCGGGTCATGTTTAGTTAGTAGCATCTCTTGAATGAACGCACACCAAGTTTCAGCCATATTGGTCTATTTCTTTGTGTTTGGCATTCGTGTGAATCAAGGAAGTCGAGTGATTTTCAAGAAATGGACGAAAAAGAATTTCGTGTGGTGATTAAACATTACTTTATGAAAGGCAAAACGCCTCAGGAGATTAAAGAGAAGCTTGATAAACATTATGGTGACTCTGCACCGTCGATTAGAACAGTTTATAAGTGGTTTCAAAATTTTCGGACTAGCCATATGGGCACAAGTGACGCTGAACGTTCTGGACGGCCTGTGGAGGTTACGACTCCAGAAATCATTGATCAAATCCATGATATGGTGATGGATGACAGAAGGGTTAAGGTGCGTGAGATTGCTAGTATTGTGGGCATCTCGACTGAACGGGTACATAATATTTTGCATAAACATTTGGACATGAGAAAGCTATCCGCAAGATGGGTGCCGCGATTGCTCACGCTTGACCAAAAACGGAATCGTGTGAAGTGTTGCAAGGATGGTTTGCAGCTGTTCCAGAAGAATCAGGAGGACTTGAAGCGTCGTTTCGTCACTATGGATGAAACATGGATACATTACTATACTCCTGAGACCAAACAGCAATCTAAACAATGGGTTACCAAGGGGGAATCTGCACCAAAAAAGGCGAAGACCGTTCCTTCAGCCGGAAAGGTTATGGCGACTGTCTTTTGGGATTCGCAAGGGATAATCCTCATCGACTATCTGGAAAAGGGTAAAACTATTACAGGTAAATATTATTTATCGTTATTGGACCGTTTGAAAACTGAGCTGCAAGAAAAACGCCCGCGATTGGCCCACAAGAAAGTTCTTTTCCATCACGACAACGCACCAGCACACACCTCAGCAGTTGTGGTCGCAAAATTAATGGAAATAGGATTCCAACTCGTTGTACATCCCCCTATTCTCCAGACTTGGCTCCCTCGGACTACTATTTGTTCCCCAATTTGAAGAAATGGCTGGCGGGACAAAGATTTTATTCAAACGAGGAGGTGGTGATTGCAGACACTAATGTTTATTTTGCAGACTTGGACAAATCCTATTATTCGGAAGGGATCAACAAACTAGAACATCGTTGGACGAAGTGTATAAGCCTAAAAGGAGACTATGTCGAAAAATAAAAAAGGTTTACCCCAAACACATAAGTAGTTTTTATTTTTGCACGGAGTTTTCAAACCAGCCTCGTACATATTAGTTTTATAAATAATTTGAAATAATAACGGATAAAAAAGATTAAAACACGACGGAGATATCAGCCATCAAGTAGGACCCTCTTTTGAAAATCGTTGCCGTACTTATTTTCTTTGTCAGACATCGTCTGAAAAATAAAAAATATATATATTTTTTTAATTTAGAAAGGTAATAGCTAAGATGTAGCATAGAAAAAAATTTTAAAATTTTTTTGTAGAAATGACAGCTGTTTGAAAAAAAAAAACCTCTGGTTTTTATCGAAATTTAAAAAATTTATAACTTATGAACGTGGCGACCAATCAAAAAAATCCTATGCTACATCTTAGATAATATTATAAAAAATATGTGTTGTAAATTTTAACAAAATCGGTTAAGTAGATCTTAAGATATCTTGTACACCAGTTTGAAAAACGTAGTTTCAAAAAAAACGCAAAAGAAAAAGCAGTACGGCGTCAGCGTCTTAAAACCAAATATTTTTTTAAATTACCTTCAATCTGCGATTCGTGGACCATACATGAGGTCTTCCATTGTTGCCACTATGTCCTCCGACTCCTTTTGAGCAGCTTTTTTCAATTTCCTGGCCTCTTTAGTCTCCTGTTGGGTTCTCATGTTGGCTATAGATATTCGTTGAGAATCCAAGTTTTCGGTAAATCGCAGCGCGCTTGGGCCAATTACAAGGTTTAATAATTGCATCACTTGAAATACACTATATATATATATATATATATATATATCCATCATTAAATATACTCCAATATAAGATGGAATCTCAATAATTTTTGTGCCACTGTAATGCACTTTTGGAACCATGGACCAAATGACAGCGTTTTGACTTTCGTTGTTATTCTGAGTGTATCCTTCTAAACAGCGTTCTTATAAAGGACTGACTAAAAGAACAATACCCTTTGTCAAGGCTATGACTGCTCGTGCTGGTTTTAAATTTTTTCGGTGAAGAATAATTCAATAATTAGATAAAGATGAAGGCAAACTAATTTCATACTATTTAAATAGGCTGAGGAAGTTCATGATTTACTAGATATTAGAACACTCTATCCAAATTAAATGAAAGACAGTCAAAATAAAAGATGAATTCTAGAACATCTATGTAAATATTAGTTATACAAAATTTTTTACCGATAGTTTCTACTTCACAAATTAAGGTCAATACATTTTTACAAATTAGCAGAAATACAGAATTTTTATTCTACTTACAAATCAGATGAAATTTAGATGTCATCATAAATTTAGTGGACATTCTATATAGAAATTACTTAAACTACACAATTGTTTACAAAGTTTTAAAACAATTTGACTGTAAATTATATAAAATATTTAATTTTTATTAAGCTCTTGCTAAAAACAGTCAGAATAACCAGACTTTTTTATAATACTACACAACATTCAGTAAGACCAATCGAATTGCAAAAGTTTTAAACCTACGTTATTCTACTTACAAAAAATCTTTTTAAGATATGGAAACAAATAATTAAAATACACAATTTTTATAAAATTTTAGATCCTTCAAAAGAAAATAAATAGGATAAAAAAATTATATTGGGGTTATAGAATATACTTATTAATTTAAAAAATACGTTCCACTTTTAAACATAATAAATTCAACTGAATAATAAAATAAATTTTAAAGCACTATGTGTTTGTTAAGGCAACTATAACACATCTCCAAGATCGCTGCTGGTCAACATATTAGAATAAATAAATTTTAGTGTTAGATTAGTAAAATTACAATTAGTATAAATATTGGTAAAATAATTAACCCAATATTTATCTGGCAAACCAGCTGTTTTAAAAAACTTAGTACAAGAATTACAACTCAGTATTTGGTGATATAATTATCAAAAAATGGGTTAGGACGAGAAAGAACTTGTGAGGTAGTTATAGCTGAAACATAACTTATTCTGCTAAAATTGGAGCTCATTAAAGAACAACAATTTTCAGATACGTTACAGAACACAATATATTCAAAGAGATTCTACTAACGACCTATTCCACTCTTTTAACCTCTCACATATTTATTGTAAATAATTTTACTTAATATTTAGCTATTATTCCAACCAAATGACGAGAAATATTGTCATGATATTATTGAAACAGTACAGAAAGTATCGATCGCCACCATTTACACTTAGGAACTACAAGTTCCGTTAGAACATCAATCATTCATCATTAATTATATGTACACTAAATTACGAGTGGATATCTTATTTCGTTCGAGAGTTGTCGTGCTAACAGACAGACAGACGACGGAAAATGGAAATTGTTTTTCGTAATATGGGGACATTGAAACCTAAAAAATACAAAAAAACTATTTCTGATTTTTTTACGAATACTATCGTATATACTTCTTTTAGCAAAGGAGGTACTATTTTAAACCACTAATCCAGAGATTTACACTGTCACCGTAAATCTGCTATTAGGTTCTTCAAACAATAAACTGCTTTCTACATCGCGTATCCTACATCTGCTAAATGGGGAAAACCCATTGAATATTTTCGAACTTTCTCTGACTGCGCTAACGAGGTTACCGGACTGGGAGATATGAGTTTAGTGGGTACGATGCCCTCCAGATCGAGGCACGAGTCTCACACTTTTTCACATCTCCTTAATAAAAAAAAAATGTGGGCCTCAAATAGTTCTACAAAAAAGTCCTCGACAGCATATGTCTATCCATAAAAGTTAACCCAAGTTATTCATCAGTAGAGATATTAAAAATATAGGTGTTAAAATACTTCAACCAAAGACAGTAATTTAGGTAGGAAAATAAAAATCCTTATCAAATTAATAGCGTTCTTTGTTTTGTCCATTTAGCGAATATAAAAACTGTCTTTTAAACCGTAACATTAATGAATGAAAGATTTTACAAGGGTGTTTCTTAACTTGAGCCGTTGCCGCTGCGATGTGCTTCCGGAACTCCTCCGCACCGCATAAACATTCTAAAAGTAGGGACTCCTATAGTATTGCTACGTAATTTAAATCCACTAATGTCATGCAACGGTACTAGATTATAAATAAAGGCCCTTAAAAATGTTTTGATTGAATGCATAATTCTGACAGGCCGTGGAGCTGGAGAAACTGTTTTGATTCCGAGACCCTCAATGGTACCAAGCACCTTACCGTCTGAATTTAAACGACTCCAGTACCCTATAAATCGATATTTCTCGATAACAATTAATATAGCTCAGGGACAAACATTAAACAGAGAGGGTTTAGACCTTCGCGTCCAATGTTTTTCGCCTGACCAGTTACAAGTGGCCCTGTCGCGTGTAACATCCAAACATAATCTGTTTATTCTCGCATCCGTGGAATAGGTACTTAATGCGGTGTATAAAGAAATATTTTAATCTATTTTAAAAAAATATTTTAGGCATGCTATTTTTATCGACACTATATTAAAACGAAGAGTTAAACAGTAACATAACGACAACAACTTCTGTGGAAAGCCGGGACGGGTCGCTAGTATATATATATATATATATATATATATATATATATATATATATATATATATATATATATATAATACTACGATTAAATATTGCCAAAATATATAAAAAAATGTCCGCAATTAGTAGGCATCACAATAATACTCCTCTCAACATTAATGAAGTAATCAATGAACTAGCCGTTAAACTCTCTTCTCTCCTTCTTTTTTTGACGAATTATAAAACTGTGATGGAAAGTGAAGTGAGAGACTTAGATATACAAAAATAGTTCTTCTTAAACTGGTGATTTTTCTGCTACTGGACAGCCGATTACTTTTAATCTAGCCTTAAACTGTGGACATTTCACAATCTGCTGCGAATTTCCTGCACTACTCGCTTACTGAATGATGAAAATTTTGTGAATAATTGGTGTAAAAAGAGAACTTATAAATATTACGAAACAACTTAAGATACCACTGGAATAAATCTAGTTATATCGTTGTTTTTTAATTCTTAATCTAAAATTTAATTTAATCTATGGAACAGTTTCTTCATTTTCGAGCCGCAAATGCAGTAAATAAGATCCAACCCTTTTATTTTCGCTTAATTAAATTTTAATTGAATAACTAACAAAAATAATACTATGTTTCATATTTCCTTTTTGGAGATTTAATAATTGGGAACCCAAGGCAGTTATCTATGTAATTTTAACATTATAAGATTGTAGGAAATAACGGTCATGTTTATTTTGAGAATTTATTTTCTGTTATAAGGCTCTTGGATGAAATACCTTTCAATTAAGCGTCCAAAATTACCGCAGTGGCATATAAATTGCCAACCCTTTAACGCTAAATGTAATCATTTACTACGCTACACTGTGTAATATAAAGACTTATTTGTTAATATATAGGTAGTTTGTTTTAAGTATAAATAACAGCGAATGAAATGGGTTTATTTTTTGTATTAGAAGCTAAAGTAGTTAAAACTAATTTAGAAAGAAAATCAAGATATTTAGAATATCTAAACCCAATTAATTAATTAAAAATATATTTGAAAAATTAAAAAGGACTACAACAAAAAGTAAGAAGCCTAGCTAAACTAATTGCAGAAATGCAGACTCTTAAAGAGTCCGTAATGCTACCACATTATTAGTCCCACAGATCAAAACACTGGGAGATTTCTACAGAAATGTTTTAAAAATGATGTAGTAATAGCGTTTTTAATAAATACGTTCCTACAAATATAAAGTAAACAGCCTTTTAAATATAAAATTAAATAAGGTACAACTTTCTTCCAAAATACTTGGCTTTATTAACACCTAAAGTTCTCTCGCTTGAGGCTCGCCAAAAGAATGTTGAGTATAGATGGTTTCTGCTAGACTGAAGTTTCTTGGACTTTACCGATAAAACTCTAGTACAGTATAAAAACTTCACGGAATATAAAGCAAACAGCCACTGAGATATAAAATAAAATAAAATAAAACTTTATTTTTATCTCCTTGACTTTACTAACACCTAAAATTCTCTTGCTTGATGCTTGCCAAAAAACTGCTACAAACTGTTGACTATAACCAGTTTCTATCAGACTGAAGTTTCCTGGACTCTACCGATAAAAAAACCAAGTACGGTATGAAAGCCCCAAGTAACCCAGCTAGGAATCTTCTCTTACTTCGCTCAGTCTTTCTGTTGAGCCGCCCCTCCCCTAAAAAGACATAAAACTAACTAGAGCTAATACTATTATGTAAGAAAGTTCTCCATGCTGATTCTGAATTCATCTATAGTCGGATGTAAGCCTCCCCAAGTTGTCTCCAATAAGGTTTGTTGTTTGCTTTTTGCATCTAATCGTGTCCTGCTAATCTTTTTATGTCGTTCGTCCATCTTGTCTGTGGTCTACATTTGCATCTTTTGTGTTCTCTGGGCCTCCATTCAACTATACGGCGTGTCAGTCTGTTATCATTCAGCCTTACGATATGCCCCACCTTAATATATATATTCGTTGTATTACATCTGTCAGTTTTGTTCTTCCTCGTATCTCGATGTTAGGAATACGATCTTGGAGTCTAGTATTTAGTATTCTCCTCTTCATTGCTCTTTGGGTTACATGGAGTTTATTTATTATATTTTTATTTAAAGCCCACGTTTCAGTGCCATATGTTAATACCGGCAGTACATCTTAATCGATTACTCTGGCTTTTATTGTATTTGGGATGTCCAATTTAAATGTAGATTGTAACCTTTCGAACGCAGACCAAGCTAATGAGACTCTTCTATCCAAGTTAGCCTTTAAATTATTTTTTGAAATTTTTTGATATAAAAAAAATTATATCAAAAAATAATTTTTAAATTTACTGTTTAATAAAACAGTTTAATATTCAACCCTTGGGAGGTTCTACAAATCAGTAGTTACCTATAAACCACTAAAACTTTTCCCAACCAATTTAGCCTAGATTTTGTTACTATTAGAAATTTGGCACAATCAAATTTTATTTAATTATGAGCTGTCCCTGTTGGCTATTATAGTGGATCAAAGAGAAAAAAAACCAAACACGAAATGTTAAACCAGGTGAATGTGATCTCTGCAAGGGTAGGTCTTAAAATTAATTTTAAAAAAACTTAATTAATTAGCCCTAAAGATACCAACATACAATTAGGAAATAACTCCATGGAACGCGTCGACGAGTAATATCTACTTACGTTACACTATTAAGATCGGAAAGGATAACCAGCATGCAGAAATTACCAGGCGAATCAGGCTGGCATTTTTTGATATAAAAAAATTACATCAAAAAATAATTTTTAAATTTACTGTTTAATAAAACAGTTTAATATTCAACCCTTGGGAGGTTCTACAAATCAGTAGTTACCTATAAACCACTAAAAGTTTTCCCAACCAATTTAGCCTAGATTTTGTTACTATTAGAAATTTGGCACAACCAAATTTTATTTAATTATGAGCTGGCCCTGCTGGCTATTATAGTGGATCAAAGAGAAAAAAAAGCAAACATGAAATGTTAAACCAGGTGAATGTGATCTCTGCAAGTGTAGGTCTTAAAATTAATTTAAAAAAAAACTAAATTAATGAGCCCTGAAGATACCAACATACAGTTAGGAAATACCTTCATGGAACGCGTCGGCGAGTATATCTACTTACGTTACACTATAAAGATCGAAAAGGATAACCAGCATGCAGAAATTACCAGGCGAATCAGGCTGGCATTGGTAGCTTTTGGAAAATTAGGACATATCTTTAAAACTAGTACAACAGCCATAAAACTAAAAACTAAAGTTTACAATTCCTGTGTTCTACTGGTCAGCACATATGGACTGGAAACGATGTGTCTCACTAAACCATTAGTTAAAAAGCTCATTACTTCACAGAGAGCTATGGAAAGAAGCATGCTTGGTATCTCCCTTAGGAACAAAATTCATAACGAGCGGATAAGGAGACGAATTAAAGTTACTGAATTCACTCTGGAGGCGCCATAGATATTATAGCGATGAGCAAGTCATGTGGCTAGATCACCCGGAGACAGATGAGTGTATGGGATCACGGAATGGAGATCCAGAGAAACAGGAAGAAGCTTTGCACGTCTACAGCAACAATGAGTCGATGATATAAGAGTAGTAGTGCGCAAGCAGTGGTTAAAGATGGCAAAAGACCCCTGTCAAGCATGGAAGAGATGCTCTTATAGCAGCTATCCAAATAACCGAGAGAAACATTTTAAACAAACTTACAATATATAACAACGACAGCAAATTGCAGGACGAGAAATTCTGATTCCGAAGCTGTCACAACACTGTTCTGTTAATTGCAAGAGTACTACAGGAAGTACTAAATGAAATGAATAATCAGCTATAATAATATAGCAATAACATGAGAAAAGCTTTTGATACAGTATCAATTAACGGACTACAATACAAACTGATAACAATTCACAGCTTACCGTTGTACATAATAAAGCTCTTATATACATATCTATCTAAAAGAACGTTCAGAGTAAGAGTGGGAAACTCATTATAAATAACCCCGAAACATTACAATTGATACATGACTGATCTCCCTAAATATTCAACTGAAATAGGATTATTCGCAGATGATGCACTCATTTATGCACACTCCTATTCCGCAAATATAGCAAATATATAGTGTGCACATCTGCAATCATCTAAACAGTATCCTTCCATGGCTAGAATACTGGAAAATTAAATTAATGCAGAAAAATGTGAGGGTATCATTTTAATTAGAAAATTTACAAACAATAAAATAAACGTTCCTAGTAAAATAACGCTCAGATACCATTCAGGAATAATCTGAGATATCTGATTCACGAATGAAATTTCATCTGCAAGTATCGCATGTGCTCAAAAAAGCATTTATTGCAATACGGAACTTATACAATTTACTTGAGCTGGGTTCACATATGGACCCTAGAAATAAATCAGTGATTTATAAACAAATAATAATAACTGTACTGATTTATGCCGCACCAGTATGTGGCATATCAGCCTCACAATCATACATACTACAACGAATGCAAAACAAAGTACTAGGACGTGTCACATCAACTGACAGATACATGAGAATTAACGATCTACATCAGGGGTGCTCAAACGGTCGATCGCGATCGACAAGTCGATCGCGAGTGCTTTTTGAGTCGATCTCGAAAAAAAAATTCCGATATAGAACTATTCACAGATTTTGTTTTAGGTAACTAAAATAAAATGTAATGAATAAACTACTAAAATTTATTCCATCCACAATTAGGCCAGAATAACCCCCTCATCACTTTCTTTTATCGTAATAACCTCCTGCTAGCGGCAAAAGGCGGCTTTATCAAAGGAACGTGCGGTACTTGTCAACGAAAAGCCGCGTTTTTGATTCCCGGCGATTTTTCTAGAAACTTCGGGCGGCGTGTTTGACGGGAACATTCGGGACTTCGTTCGCGCCGATATAAATGTTGCGCCTGCAGGAATAGGAGTCAGTCTGAGTTGTAACTTGAAGGCGATACATCGATACAAAGTTTATTAATAAATAGTCCAAAATGAGTGCGGCGAAATAAAGTAAAACTTATCATTTTAATAACGATTGGGAGGAAGAATTTTTCTTTTGTATGGTAAAGGATAAGTGCATTTGTCTCATTTGCCGTGCGTCAGTTGCAATACCTAAGCGTGGGAACTTAGAGAGGCATCATAAAACGGTTCATAAAAACTATGAAAAGGATTTTCCGTCACAGAGCGAATTAAGAAAACGAAAAGTACGTGATTTGATAACTTGTTTGAAAAAAGAATAAACCATGTTCACAAGACCAGCCAAACAATCAAAAGCTGCAACGATCGCGTCATTTAAAATATCTCATATATTGGCGAAACACAAGAAACCATTTGATGATGGATTGGTTGTGAAGGAAGCATTTATCGAAGCGGGTGAGACTTTATTTGGAGATTTTAAAAATAAAACAGAGATTATGTCTGCTATTAGAGAACTTCAGTTATCTCGTCCGACTGTCACAAGGCGTGTTGAAGTCATGAGTCAGGACATGGCAGATAAACTAAAACATGATATCATGGAATGTACATACTTTTCTTTACAGTTCGACGAATCCACCGATATGACACACACTGCCCAGCTGTGTATTTTTATTCGAATGGTATTCAATGACATGTCGGCTAAGGAGGAGTTTTTGACAATGATTCCTCTGAAAGGAAAGACCCGTGGCGAAGATATATATGACGTTTTCTTCAATTTTGTAACAAACTACAAGCTACCAATATATAAACTACTGTGCATTACAACCGATGGAGCACCAGCAATGACTGGAAACGAAAACGGTTTTGTGGCATTGTGTCGAGCTAATGATGATTTTCCCTTCATTTTTCTCCTTCCATTGCATTATACATCAACAAGTTTTGTGTTCAAAAGTTTTATACATGGAGGAGATTATGGACATTGCAATAAAAATTGTGAATTCTATTCGTGCACGTAGCTTGCAACGGCTCTTTAAATTGCAGTTGGAAGATAGTGAGTTAGCTGAACACACTGATTTAGTTCTTCACACGGACGTCAGGTGGTTAAGTCGCGGAAAATTCCTAGAAAGGTTTCAAGAATTATTGCCCGAAATAACAGCTTTTCTGGACGAAAAAGGTGATGACACTCACATCCTGAAAAACGGAAAATGGCTGACTGATTTGGCATTTTTGACAGACATCACAATGCATTTAAACACCATTAATTTGGAGCTTCAAGGTAAAGGAAAAACTATTATTGAGATGATTAGCGCAATAAACGCATTCAAAAGTAAATTGCAACTTATGATAGATCAACTGAAAAGAAAGGATCTGAAAAATTTTCCGTCTCTGAAAGCAAGGATTCCTCAGTTGAATTATGATATTTATGAGGCAGAATTATGAAATATTTTGGGCCAATTCGAAATACGTTTTTATGATTTCAGTAAATTGGCAAATATCGCATCATTTATGAGTTATCTTTTTTCGTGTAAAAACATTGAGGAATTAGCTACTGAAATAGCAAGTTAGTTTAACATGGACTCATGTTCTGTTGAAAATGAGTTAGTGCAGATTATATCAGATATACATCTCAAAGCCACAGCATCTGATACAAAATTCTGGTGTTTTATATCTGAAGATAAATATCCGAAGCTAAGGCAAATCGCCCTTCAACTGACGGCAATGTTTGGGTCAACTTACTTGTGCGAGTCTGCATTTTCTGAAATGAAGATAATTAAGTCAAAATATCGCAATCGACTAACTGACGAACCTATGTCATCATGCTTGCGATTAGCACTCGGTAATTACGTACCATCTTATGAAAAGTATGCTGAGGACATGTAGTGCCACGCTTCAACATCCAAAGTCACTCTTTAGTTAAGTTTAGACACTAGAACTCGTTTGTTTTGTAAGAACCAATAAACTCGCAATTTTGAATAATTATGAGTTTTTTCATTGACATTTTAGAGCAGACCTACACTTACCTTGACTAAAAAAATGCATATTGTGCGGAAAACTAATATCTATGCCACGATACGCCCTACCTAGACGACAATTCTGCATCACACTTACTTGCAGCCTCTCAGAGTCGATCGATTGTAGTCTAACAATATTGAGGTAGATCGCCAGCAGTTCAAGTTTGAGCACCCCTGACCTACATCATATGACAAACATGCAAACAATAAGAGAGTTTTTAGATGAAACAGCTGACAAATTTTACAGATATAAAAGTTTCGCATCAAGACTTGACGCAAATCAAATCACAAAACAACCCGATACACAAATTATTATACTATAGATCAGTGATTTATTGCGAAGCACCATGATTGCATTGCAACAAATGCAAAATAAATCAGTTCGGATGTGTAAAATAAAAAATATACGTACAGGAGTTTTACACCTCGAAGGCGCATATCCAAAGCGTGCCAAACGCACGCCAAGAGCCGACGATGTTAAACCCGCAATTCCTATATTAAAATAAATAAAAATAAGCAGTAACCAAGAACTAGGCTATGAAGATTCAAAGAAAGAAATATGACTTGGTCAAACATTTTAGCTAACATAGAAAGCTATAAAACTAGCTTTTAATAAATAAGCATGTCAAGTGCAAATGTGTAAATAAATTAGTGTAGCGCAGTGACGTGTAAATAGTGCAAATAAAAACAAAAACTCTAAAAATACACCCAACACATTTGTATATAAACCACATTAGAAATCTATAAATATAACTCTCCAAAAGTATATACTAGCAGATAAGATTCTAAACAATGTAAACTGAGTAAATGAAAAAGAGAGAAATGAAAGAGAGGGAATGAATGAGGTTAAAAAAGCTTAACATTATTAACACAACATACAACTGATAATATTAAACAGATGTTTTCAAACAATATTCATAGTAAAGCTAAACAAAAAAAACTACACACATATCAATAATAAACACCATAAAAACCCTTTCCCAAAAAAATTAGAACAGTCAAAGACCAGCCGTAAGGCCAACAGCTGATGGATTTTAATAAATAAATTGTATTACCCTGTATCATAGATAGTGAGCCAAACCTTGTATCAAAAAATCATAAACAATAGAGAGCTTGTTGAATTTGAATTTAATATTAAAATTTAATATCCTTTATGTTCATACACCATTGAAAATATATTATACATTTACATATCTGTGTGCTCACCTTGGAATTTTAATTTTACCCCATTTTTCTCTACCATAAACATTTTTCCAGGAAAAAAAGTCCAAGTAAAATATCTAACAAAATAATTGAAAGAGATGAAACGAATTACTACGTAGTGGTAAAAGCCGTTCACATAAATTCAAGAGTAAATAAAAGAAAATAAAACGTATTTATTATTAAGACGTTTTGAAATAAACTACAATACAATAAGGGATGCGAACAACAAAATTTGTGATATATTTATAACAAGAAGGGAAACAGCTTAATAGCATCTTCTGTCAGCACAGAATTCCTTTTCCTTGTTAAAATTTAGCAATTCAGATCTTTTTACACAAAACGTGGTGAAATAAAAAAAAGGCGGTAAAAGAGGAAAAATGTTTGTTGATGCCACAATCATTACCTTAGTTAGTCTATTAGGGTTTCTTTAACGTTTATTTGTAAAAAAATTACCAATCATGTTTGAAGTCAAAATATATATAGTTTATAGGTTGGCGAGCGAATAATGCACACAAGAAGTTAAGAACTGTCAAAATTCACAATACGTTACATTTACGTCATTTGTATGACATGTGTATAACTCTAAAATGGAAATAGTAACATATTATTTTCCTCATATATTCAGGTGGAACCCATAATTTAACATAAACTAGACGAGCTATAAAAAATAGCCAATATATAATAAAGGACTGCTTTTAGACAATTTCCACTGGTTTATTTAAATTGCGATGACGCGTTTCGCTGTCGATGCAGCTTCTTCAGATCTACATTTTACACTATCAAGCTAGGTTTAATGTTCACAATTTTATAAAATTTCTTAATTGTAATATTACACCTAATTAAATTACATTGATAGTATTGAAAAACCCACACAGATTTGGAATTAGGAGAATAAATTCAATAATTGTGAATTGTTTAAATCTACCTGGTCGTTGAGTAACGTACCTGTAGTCCCCGATTTATTTGCATTGTCTCTAAAAAGTTTAGTTTCAAATATTTTCGTTGGGTGTGTAAAATTTTGAAATTCTTGTTAAATGTGCGATTTTCTGTTAAAAGATAATTAGCATATGTTGAACTAGACTTTCTATGAATGAAACTTTTTTCGTGTTCTGTAATTCTTTTTATAAATGTACGTCCAGTTTGTCCTATGTATGTTTTAGGACATGACCCACATGTTAATTGATAAACTCCTGATTTATTGTCTTTATTGATTTGTGGTTTGTAGTTTTTGAGATATTTCCCTATAGTATTGTTAGTCTTGCAAGCTATGTTGATATTTTTTTTGATTTAAAAATTTTCCTAGTTTTTCTGTTGGTTTGCTAATCTTTTTACTTCGTCCGTCTATCTTATTTGTGGTCTACCTCTGCATCTTCTATATTCTCTAGGCCTCCATTCAACCATACGGCATGTCCATCTGTTATCATTCATCCTTGCGATATGTCCGCCTAATTCTACCTTAATACACATATTCGTTGTATTACATCAGTCACTTTTGAACTCCGACGTATCTCGATGTTAGGAATACGATATTGGGGTCTAATATTTAGCATTCTCCTCTCCATTGCTCTTTGGTTTACTTGGAGTTTATATATTACACTTTTATTTAAAGCTTACGTTTCAGTGCCATATGTTAATTCCGGTAGTACATATTGATAGCTTTATGGCTTTTATTATATTTTTGGGATGTCCAATTTAAATGTGGATTGTAACCTTCCGAATCCAAACCAAGCTAACGAGAATCTTCAATCTAAGTCAGTCTTTAAATTATTTTTCGATATTCGATTTTTTGTCCTAAATATGTTAATGTTTATACCTTTCTCATTCTTTCACCTTCTACTAATAGTTCCTAGCCATAAATATTATTATGCTTAAAATTTGTCACAACTAAACAACAACCTAATTAGACGGTAAACACTATATAATGTTAAACGACCCCAACTTCTTTTATCCCTTTCCAATGTTAAAATTGAAAATAGTGAAAAAATAACTTAATTTTCAACTTCGTCGACTTCAAGAACCCCAAAACGGATATCTAGGACGCTTTATACAAGAAAACCCCTTTAACTCCCCTCTTAAATCCTAAATTATATTACTACAACTAAAAAGCTTGGAAAAATTATCTTAATACTATTGAAACTATGCAATATTTAATCCCCACCCATTTCACCACCTTTTCAAGTTAAAATTGAAAATAATAAAAAGTTAACCTAATTTTTGAATTCTTCGACTTCAAAAACCCTGAAAAGGACATATAACACGATATATCTGAAACAACCTCTCTAATTTCCTCTCCTACTTCTTCAACCCTTTATATGGTTTTCTATAAATATTTGTGCACAAAATTTGTTTATTATTTCAACAAAGAACCTAGGAAAAATTATCATCTTGCCACTAAAATTTTACAAAATTTATCGACACTCACATCTTTTAACTCCTTCCCGTGAGCATATAGTGTCCAAAATCTGTAAATCTCCTTCCATCATTAGATGTTATATACATATATGCTAAGTTTGAAATCGATATCTTAATTCGTTCAAGAGTTGTCGTGCCAACACTCTGGGCAGATCGACGAAAATGTTTTCCGAGAGCTGGGAAAAAATATCTTTGGGGGTAATTTTTCACGAATACAATACTTTCTTGTTTCAAAGAAAGTAATAGGAATTCTCAAAGGAGATTCCTTGAGCTCTGTACTTGAAAAAAGAAATAATTTGACACTTTCTTCAACTTCTAAATTATATAAAGGGGTATAAAGAAATTAAAATAATACGCTATGCTAACGACGCTCTGCTGACAGCGGTAAGCAAGATCGATCTTCAGAAATTACTTTACCAATATAACACAGCAAGCAAACTTGGAATGGAGAAAACGAAGTGCCTGACTACATTCAAAACACCATTAAGATGCTTGCAAATCGTCAAACTAATTACACAGGATGCCCTAAAAATTAAATAACAAAGTTACTCAAATAATAGCCAATGTTTGTTAAGGTTTAATCGCTTTTTTTAAAATATAAAAACCTTATAGGACAGACAATCTGGTAACACCGAATTATTTTTTCTATTAGAAATTGTAAATTTAAATAAATTGATAGTAAATGCTTACTTGATTGAGCAAACTAATATGATAAAGGGACGAAACGTATATTTTTAGTAAGACCTGCGCAAAGCGATAGTGTAATTATCGCGTTGGTTGGTTGTAGGTAGGGAAGGCGATTGTGCGTGTTTGTGCACTGCAGCCTCTTAGCTTATTGTTCTCCCCTCTCTTTGATTACATGAGCGTCGTCCCTTTCAGAAGTCTTCTTGTAGATCTCGCAACAGTTTATATCTGTTCGGAGTTGGAGCCGCACATTCATATAGGACATGCATAGAAGTTTGTTTCTTCTGTTCACTCATGTTATGAGACCATTGTGGATACTCTTCTTCTTTTTATACTTTTTATAGATCTGATGCTCCGTTAATTCCCAGGTTGTGGGATTGTTTGAAAAGCAGATTGGCAACTATCTCTATATCTTTTTGGCGGTCTTCCCGGTGGACGTTTGCCTGCTGGTTTTCCTTCCAGAGCGATCTTTGGTAATCCATGTTCCTCCATTCTTTTTACGTGGTTATGCCACGTCTTCTTCTTTGTCTACCCCATCTCACTACGTCTTGTATCCGCATTGTTCTGTGATGTCAGTATTTCGTATCCTATCGCTCCTTGTTATATCAACTATCGCTCCTAAGATTTTCATTTCGGCGATACGTAAAATACTTTATGTTTTATTGGTATCTTCTCGTGATTCTATACTGTGGGTCTAATGCAAGTCTTGTATATTTCTCTCTGTTCGCATGTATTGCCTGGAGCATACAATATCCCTTTAGCAGCCTGAGATAGCTGCTGCTTCATTAATTAATTCTCTATTGTCTCTAACTGGGTCGTGATAGCTTGCTAGGTCCACACTAGCGTATTTGAACTGGATTAGCTGTTCTATATATTTACCCTCCACTACGAGTTTGCACCTTTGCGATAGTGATGCTTTTGGTCTTTTTAGTTGATATGCACATATTAAGCTGTTGACAGGCTTGATAAAATTTAAAAAGTTGTCTCTCTAAGTCATTTTTTCTTTCGGCTATCAGCGCTGCATCGTCTGCGTAACAAACCAGACTAATTCTATTGTTATTCATTCTGTATCCCATTCCTATTGACTGTACATCTTCTTATCATTAAAAGATTGAACAAAATGGACTGATGCTGGCTCCTTCTCTAATTCCTCCTAGCGTTGGTTTATATCCTGTAGTGTTTCTCGTTTGTTTTAATTTTTATGTTATTGTGCATGTTCAACTTTTATGACTTTCACAACGTTTACTTGTGTCTTTTTCTGCATCAACGTCTGTATTAGGTCATTGAATCGGGCTTTGTCGAAGGCTTTAATTAAGTCTTTAATTTGCTTTATAATGAATATTGCGTCTGTGGTAGATTTATCTTTCTGGAAACTTTCTTGTTCTTCTCTATTTTTTAACTGTGAATCCAGGTTCTCCTTTAACAGGAGGGTTATTACTCTGTAATTTTCTGGACAAAGGTGTATGGTTCTTAGCGAGTCCCTGGCCACCATATTTTAGCAGTTCGTTCGTTATTCCATCCGTCCCTGAGGCCCGTCTGTTCTTTAATTTCTTCATTCTTGTTATTAATTCTGTTTCCTCAAACCTCGCTTTAAATTCTGTGTTATATTCCTCCATGTCACTTGTAAACTTAATCCTTAATCGCTTTTGTCCTGCGTTAACTCTATTTCTGGTTTCTATGTAAGTAGTACGTTGATCTTGTGTTCTGGAGATTTTATATGTCAAATAGCTTTTCCTCTTGATTTCCGCAAGTGCTTTAACATCTTGACCATGTTGGTGGTGGATACTCATTTGCTGAAAATCTTTCCTCAGTTATTAGTTTATTTGAGGGGCTTTCAATTACGTCCTTCGCATGTCATTGCTTAGATGTTGCGAGCCAGCGAACTAGATGTTTCTGATATGACTGTCTGTTATCGCATTAGGTCAACAAATAAATTATTTAATAATCTTTAAAAATAATGGACTAAAATCTGGGTAACCACATATATCAACAGCAGGTATTTGGGTACAAAGGAATATAAGAAATCTAGTCTATGCACATTCTTCCGAAATAACAATAAATCCTTTTCAAAATTCATTACAATTTTCAGTATTCGCCGGTCTGTCGTTCTATTGTAATAACCCCCAGAAATGAGATACCAATTTCAAATTTGGGACCCATTTAGTACTTAAAGTGGGAAATAAATCTATACCTTTTTAGTAATGTCCAAAAACATTCTACCAGTAGACAAACAATATCATTCATACAATCGTTTCCCGCCAAATCAATGAGCCATTAAAAAGTTCAACGAGTGCCGTAAGGCACAACTAGAAAACACTGTAATGTCACCCTGTCTTATACAAAAAATTTACCTTACTGCTCTTCCGTATAACGCTAAAAGCCTAACAAATAACTCATGTTATGGTACTAAAAAACTGCTTTGAATATGTACCTGTGTTGTTGTCACTTATATTTGTTAATCTTAATAGCCAGATACCTGCCCCGGTAGCGCGGTGGTTATATAGTAAATTAAAGATGAAGTAAAAGTAAAGAACCCCAGCGGAAATCTTGAATATCAAACTTGCTATCACAATATTAAGAGACTTCCAAATAGATCCACTCGATTCGTTAAAAAATATGACGAGAAGTTTATTTTTCGAAAATCTTTAAAAAAATCATCAGATCAGATCTTAGACTTAAGACAGGCATACATGTATGCCCACAATTAAAGACCAAGCAAATAACATTTAAATAACTAAAACGAAGGACAAAGTAGAAGTGTCTACAAATATCGGCTTTGAATAAATCTTAACAAATGTCTGGAAAGAAAATCATATATCACAAATAATAAGACAGAATCGATAAAACAATAAATCATATACCTCCGAAGCACATAGACATAAGTATAGATGAAATTAAAAACGTTATTGATATTTTAAATTGCGAAAGGGTTCGTAGTCTTTATTATATTGGAAATAAAACCCTTAAAAATTTTCCTGAAAAAAGAATTTATTTCTCAAAATTAACTAAAGCTATTCTGATGTAAAACAACTTCTCTAAAGGTTGAAAACAGCAAACATAATTCTAATACTGAAATCAGAATTGGATAAAGCGCCGGCGGGTAGCTCTTGTCCGACCAGTTTCCTTAAATCTCGGCAAAATTGTTGAGAAGATAATATTCTTAAAAGTTTGGTTTTAGAAACAACTACTCCACCATTCGCCAAACAATAAGACTAAGACAATAATAATAGCCCCCCGTTCGGATCTCCGGGTGGGGGCTGGTTCAGGGGCGTCGACATGCAGAGATCATAATTTTAAAATAAATTTTTGCAACATACGAGGTTTAAACTCGAACATAAATTCAGTGCACCAACACCTGCAATCAAATAAACCTCATATACTCGACCAGCACAGTCAACTATCTTTATCTTGGGTACGACTTCTATTCGTAACTTTGGAATCTGTCTTTTTGTCAGAAGGGACCTCTCTTGCCAGCGAGAAGAGGCTCTGGAGCTCCCAAACTTTGATGTTATGTGATTAAAAATAACGACTCAACAAACCACAAGATTCATCTGTATCGACCACCAAGTGATACCAACTTTAGAACACTATTCTCTTCTCTTGTAGACATTATCGATCATTTACAAATTAATTATCTAAATGCCGAAATTGCCATCATGGGCGACTTTAATGTCCACAATATCAACTGGCTTAAATATTCAAATATTACCGACGAACAAGGCCGTGAAGCTGAATCATTCTCAATCAGTTGTGGCTTAACTCAGCTTATTGACGAACCAACACGGATCCCTGATCGAGACGGGGAGTTCGCCAGTCTTCTTGACCTGTTTTTAACCACCAATCCGAAGATTTACACGGTCACCGTAAATCCGCCGTTAGGTTGTTCCGACCATAAACTGCTTTCGACATCGAGTATCCAACCAATCAGTGACAGAGAGGCGCCTAGGCCGCGCATGATTTGGCACTACAAATCTGCTAAATAGGAAGATCTCATGGAATATTTTCGAACTTTCCCTTGGATAGATGCTTTTTTTCGATCCGACGACCCATCTGACTGCGCCAGGGAGGTCTGCGATGTTATTTTGGCGGGTATGGAAGCTTACATCCCTTTTTCGAAGAAATGCCCTTCCAACGGCAAGCCCTGGTTTGACCGAAAATGCAAAAAAGCTGTTGCTTCTAAACATCTTGCCTATCGACAATGGCGTGAAAATCTTAACACCATAAATCGTAACACCTTTTTTCGTTCCCGGAACAGATGCAAAGGAATTATCGATGAAACTAAGGAGGCACACAATCAACGAATTAGAAAAAAACTTCTTACTTGTCCCATCAATTCCAGGTCCTTTTGGGCAGTCGCTAAGGCAGTTAGTCAAAATTTCACCAAATCCACCATACCACCACTCACACGGCCAGATAATTCTATTGTAAGGACACTTGTTGAGAAAGCAAACTTGTTGGCTGAACTCTTTGCTTCAAATTCTACTGTCGATTTCCAAGGAAAAATACCACCTACTATTCCCATATTGCATTCAAGCATGCCCGATATTGTCTTCAGACAGCGTATCATAAAACGTATTTTAATGAAGCTAGACACCAAAAAGGTATCTGGCGCTGACAGAGTACCTGCCATAGTTCTCAAAAACTGTGCGAGAGATCTGTAGACTTTTCAACCTATCCTACAGAAAGGGAATATTTCCTTTCTGCTGGAAATGTGCCACAGTTCAGCCGATACCTAAAAGAGGCAAGAAGACCTTGCCAAATAACTACCGACCAGATTTGGAGGAAATTCTATCTTGGGGTAACAGTAACCAAGTGAAATTTAACGCTTCAAAAACTCAGATTGCAGGTTTTTCTAAAAAAGTTAACGTTGCTGAACCCGACATAGTCATGTCGGAGCACTCCATTCCCCTAGCATCGTCACTCAATTTGTTGGGCGTTAATTTGGGAGCAAATATGTCCTTGCATGAACATGTTGCAGGCATAGCAAGGAAAGTTCCTCAAAAGTTAGTAATATTATTTCGAACCAGAAAGCTTTACACTCCACAAAACTGTTAAGTCTTTACAAAGCTCAAATTCGACCAACTATGGAATACTGCTCCCATGTTTGGGTCTCCGCTCCCAGACACACACTGCATTTGTTGGATTCTGTTCAGAGAAGAGCTGTTCGTCTGATTGGAGACCTGGAACCTGGAATTTTAAAGCTTCATCTGTCATATGAACATGCCCTAAATTTCAAGTCGATCTGTCAAGGCATTCATTGTTTATCAACTAGTTAAAGTAGACGTGTTTGAGTATTTTTTTTTAAATCTTTATTTTATAACTGAAATCCATGTAAAGATAGTATTAAAGGAGTCTGCTCCTTCATTGCCAACTGTTCATAGATAGAGTCTAGAATTTAAACGAGGTCGTACAAGTGTCAATGATGATCGACGTTTAGGACGTCTAAAAATTGCAACAACTGAAGAAAGCCGATTAAGCTAAGGCTATAGCATCTTACTTGGATCAGTACATGAGATCTCAACTAATGTTTTAAATATGAGAAAGCTATTCACAAGATAGGTGCCGCATTTGCTAGCATCGGAACAAAAACGTGCTCAAAAGAAACTTTCTAAACAACATTTGGCTCGTTTCCAAAGAATAAAACTGATTTTGTGAGTCGATTTGTAACTATGGATGAGACTTGGATTTACCAATATAATCCTGAACTGCTTTCATCATGACAATGCACTTGTTCACAAAGGTGCTTCGGCAACATCAAAACTAGTCGGACTAAAGTACGAATTGTTAGAACATCCACCCTATTCGCCAGATGTGGCTTCGTCTGACTTTCATCTAAAACCTCAAAAGATTTCTACGTGGGAAGCGTTTTTTCAATAAATGATGAGGTGATTGCATCCGTAGATTGATATTTTGAAGGTCCTCTGGAAAACCACTTCAGAGATGGGGTAAATGAATTGGAAAATGGTTGGAAACAATGTATTAAGCTTAAAAGAGATTATATTGAAGAATAAATGTATTTTGGCTCATTAATTCATCTTGTTTCATTTCCGCTTTCAAAACTTATTAACTGACCTATATCTCCATATTTAAGGCATTTAAGGCATCAATAAGTTAAAAGATAATCTGCATAATATGGTCTTAGATATTATATCAATAAAATAAAAAAAATTACTGCTATTATTGATATTCATGGATGTGTTCTCCAACGAGACAATTCTCTGGAAAATAAAAAATACTTCTGCATTAAGCATTTCTGTCTACAATCGGTTAAATCTTTTTAGGAACACATCGAAAGAGATGAAAAATATGGAGAAGTAAAAAACGACAAAAGTAAATGAAATTGAAATAATATCTGGAGGAGAAAATGTTAAAAAAACCTTAAGAAATAAAGATATAAATAAATATATTTTTCGATAACTTTTTCTGAGTAATTTTTTCTTATTGAATTCCCATTATATATTTCAGATATAATTTCAATAAAAATTATCACTCTGTAAAAAACGAGACTGTTTTGTGCTGAAAATTCTAGTACAAATCCGAAGAAAGATAAAACAGTTGAAAAAGATTAAGGTTTCCTACGGGTAGTAGAATCCAGGATTTCAAAAATGAACCTAATCTTGGCGCTTTAGGTAGAAAAAGTCACTGGCATCATGTCTTCTTATAATCTTAAATGAAACAGTCGACATGAGTCGTCAAAAAAATAAAAAATAAAAAGAAACTGACCCCAGAGTGGTTTAGTTTTAGTTGAATGTAAATCTAGGCAATGAGGGTATATACAGTCGTCGTTGTCGTAAAATAAAAATAGAAGAATATCCAGTGTAATATAAAGAGAAATCTATTATATAGGCTCTTTTAGAACTGCAAAATAAGAAAGTTTGCAATGGTCTACATTTTCTACATGTAAACGCTATACTACTTAATTGCAAAACAGACATTCGTAGGTGACCCTAGTATGTTATAATAAAAAATGCAAAAAATACTACAGTGTCAAAACATAACTTCTCGAAAATATATTTAATAACGAGAAGTTCAATAATAGATTATATTTATAAAAGGTAAATATTAACTAAAACTAATATGTGAAACAGATGATCAATTTCTCAGTATTCTCACTAATCTCTTTAATGACATTAACAATATCGGTGAATTCAATAAAGACTAGAATTAACCTTTATTACAGTACCCAAGGAAAGAGGTGCTAAAGAATACGATGAATTCTGTTTGATCAGCTTGATTAACCACATCACTAACGTCTTAACAAAAGTTATTTTTAACAGAATCTACAGAAAATGTGAAGCAAACATCAGTTTGGCTTTCGTAATGTTCTTTGTACACGAGAAGCCACTTTTAGCTTACAAGTGCTCATCCAACGCCGCAGGGATATGAAGATATTTTTTGGACTTCGCTAAAGCATTTGACAACATCAGAGACGAACGGCTAATGAAAATTCTTCAAAAAGCTGATATTGATGAGAAAGCTATTCGTATCATAGCAAATCTGTAGTGGGGACAATCGGCTAACATAAGAATAGATAAATCCTACTTTGATAACGTTGAAACCAAAAAAGGCATACGACAGGGTTGTGTCTTAGTCCTCCTCCTCTTTAACCTAGACTCCTAGGAAATATTTGACAAAGCACTAGAGGGAGTTAACAAAAGCATCAAAATAAATGGCGAGATGATTAACAATATAAGATATGCCGATGATACCGTCTTGCTGGCCAGTAACGTCTATAGACTTCAAGATCTTGTTGAAAAAGTTAAAAGGGTTAGCGAAGAGTAAGGTCTTCACCTGAATATATCTAGAATCAATTGGATGATAATAAGCAGATCTCATCAAGCCATAGCCAAATAATTAAGCCTGCGGAATCCTATATAAACTTGGGGACAGTGGTTAATGCAAAGTGGGACCAATTTGTCTTAATAAAGTCAAAAATCAAAAAAGGTCGAGCATGCAAACTGTTTACATGCAATGATTGTCATTTTGGCTAAAAGGTAGATTAACCAAATGCTATGTATTCCCTGTTTTGCTATATGGTGTAGAATCGTGGACGATGACGGAAACACTAATGAAAAAAATTGTTGCGTCTTTGACATCAAATGAAGAGCTCTTTAAATTCTCTGTTTTCTAGAATGTTTAAATGTGTTAGCTCTTTGTAATGAAGATTTAGAGTTTTTCTCTGTTTTTCCTAAAACTTTCAAATACAGACAGAGGAGATTATTTCTTGATGTTTATTGTGATATTGTTATTAATTTTTAGTTTAAATTTTCTATATAATAGAAATGTGTAGGACATATTAATTTGTAATAAATGGTTAATTTAATGAGATTGATCTTAAATCTAAACAGAGATAAATAAAAAATAAAAATAAAACAAAGAAATATTACATTTGGCAATATATATATATATATATATATATATATATATATATATATATATATATATATATATATATACACACACATATATATATATATATATATATATATATATATATATATATATATATATTCTAATCTATCTTTGATTGTGTTAGCCGATACTTGTTGGAAATTCATAATAAAATTATATAAAAACAACACTATGTTTTAATTTCCAACATATTTAAAGTCACTTGATAATTGTTTCACCATACAATGGCTTCTTCAGAAGTAAATAGGAAAGAAAAATATTTAGTAGTAATCCTGGTTAAATAGTGCTTAAAACTATCCTTAATTACCTAAGATTTTATTATATTATTTACAGACAAAATTATTTTAAGAATGCAAATCTGTGGTACTATTTCCCAGAACTAATAAAGATTAAGTAAGGGTGAATGGTTTAAGTCTACCTGTTCGTTTAGTAATTGATTGGAGTTTTTCCGTTTGTTAATTTCAAGACATTCAAGCAAATTTAATTTTTTAGATTTATTTTCTACATGTAGGATTTTTAACGTATCATCAAAATTATGGGATTCGTTTATTATATGGGTTGCGTAATGTGAATTGTTCTTATTTTTTAAATAACTATGTTTATGTTTTTTAATGCGAGTTTCAAAAGATCTACCAGTTTGTCCTACGTAGGTTTTAGTACAAGATCCACAATTTAATAAATAAACTCCTGATTTTAAGGAATTCTTAGATTTTGTTTTGTTATTCAAAATTATACTCCCTAAGGAATTACTGGTTTTGAATGCTATTTTATTGTTCTTTTTTATTAAATGTTTGGAAATTGTTCTAGTTATTTTCCCTGTGTATGTGAGTGTGCTAAATTTTCCTTTTTTGTCATTAATTGTGGGATAAATTAGAGATATTGCTTGTTTAAAAGGATTTTTTATTCAAGATATTATCTATAATGTTGGGGTCATATCCATTATTAATTGCTATTTGTTTGATTATGTTGAATTCTTTGTTAAAATTAGTTTTAGTCATGGGGATATGTAACAATCTATGTATGAAAGAGTTAAAAGCTGCCATTTTGCGAGGATACGGGTGGGATGAGCTCTTGTGTAAGACTGTGTCAGTATGTGAAGGTTTGTGAAAAATCGAGAAATCGTGTTTATTGTTCACTTTTGATATAGATATGTCTAAGAAATTTATAGAGTTGTTGGTTTCTAATTCTATGGTAAATTTAATATTAGGATGCAAATTATTTAGGAAGTTAAGGAGGATTGTTAGTTGTCTATCTGTTCCCGTGAAACAGGAAATGATATCGTCAACATATCTATACCAGTAAACAATATTTTTGCTTACCGCGTTTTGATGAATTTTTAGTTCTAAATAATCCATGAAAATTTCCGCTAGTAACAGACTTAAAGGATTACCCATTATTAGACCTTCTTTAGATGTATAAAAGTTGTCGTTGAATTCAAAATAGTTTTGATCCAAGCACATCGTCAGTAAATCTAAAATTTCGTTTACTTTATTCTTGATTAAGAGCTTATCTACTAATTCTATGACTTCATATGGTGGGATACTAGGAAATAAGTTTTGTACATCAAATGATAGTTTACTGGTATAGATATGTTGACGATATTATTTCCTATTTCACGGGAACAGATAGACAACTAACAATCCTCCTTAACTTCCTAAATAATTTGCATCCTAATATTAAATTTACCATAGAATTAGAAACCAATAACTCTATAAATTTCTTAGACATATCTATATCAAAAGTGAACAATAAACACGATTTCTCGATTTTTCACAAACCTTCACATACTGACACAGTCATACACAATAGCTCATCCCACCCGTATCCTCACAAAATGGCAGCTTTTAACTCTTTCATACATAGTTTGTTACATATCCCCATGACTAAAACTAATTTTAACAAAGAATTCAACATAATCAAACAAATAGCAATTAATAATGGATATGACCCCAACATTATAGATAATATTTTGAATAAAAAATCCTTTAAACAAGCAATATCTTTAATCTATCCCACAATTAATGACAAAAAAGGAAAATTTAGTACACTCACATACACAGGGAAAATAACTAAAACAATTTCCAAACATTTAATAAAAAAGAACAATAAAATAGCATTCAAAACCAGTAATTCCTTAGGGAGTATAATTTTGAATAACAAAACCAAATCTAAGAATTCCTTAAAATCAGGAGTTTATTTATTAAATTGTGGATCTTGTACTAAAACCTACGTAGGACAAACCGGTAGATCTTTTGAAACTCGCATTTAAGAACATAAACATAATTATTTAAAAAATAAGAACAATTCACATTACGCAACCCATATAATAAACGAATCCCATAATTTTGATGATACGTTAAAAATCCTACATGTAGAAAATAAATCTAAAAAATTAAATTTGCTTGAATGTCTTGAAATTAACAAACGGAAAAACTCCAATCAATTACTAAACGAACAGGTAGACTTAAACCATTCACCCTTACTTAATCTTTATTAGTTCTCGGAAATAGTACCACAGATTTGCATTCTTAAAATAATTTTGACTGTAAATAATATAATAAAATGATTAGCATAATCTTAGGTAATTAAGGATAGTTTTAAGCACTATTTAACCAGGGTTACTACTAAATATTTTTCTTTCCTATTTACTTCTGAAGAAGCCATTGTATGGTGAAACAATTGTCAAGTGACTTTAAATATATTGGAAATGAAAACATAGTGTTGTTTTTATATAATTTTATTCTAATCTATTCTATTTATTTGATTGGTCAGTACAAAATTGTGTCAATTTCTGTGTGTTAACCTTTGCCCTCCACCTCCGTAAATAAATTTTCATTGTCGTCCAGAAGTTTCGAAGACCATATAGAATATTTTACCTTCCCAAACTTCATATCAATTTTTTTTTCCTTGTCTAATTAGTGTAGCTATTTACATCTTAAGAACAATTTCGTTCTTGTTTAATAAAGGCATGTTATATTTTAAATATTCTTGTTATTCACTTGTTACTGAATTTTCTTATCAGACTTCATTTTAGCGGGAGGCCTTAATAAAGTAAATTAAATAAGCCTGTTGATCTATGAAAATTTGAGTTATAATTAAAGTTTTAAAATGAAACCAAGGATTGATTGCCCTTTATATTTAGATTCCTTTTGAAAAGGGCATTAATAAAATACCAAACTATACAATAATGTAAGAATGTTGTTATGAAGGTCGCATTAGGGAGGCGCATATCAGGAATTTGATTTAGAATAGCTAACCGCCGAATTCCGACTGTATCTTTGTGGTAGCGGGATCTTTGTCAAGTAGTTAAGAAAATAAAAGGTTAGACTTCATTGACGTTAGTGGCAGAAAGTAAAAGGCTAGCCTCAAGCGAAGTTCATGTCTGGCTGACATTACTCATACTTTAGCGGCGTTGGCAAACATGATCTCTTTGGTTTTTCTGGTAGACTATAAGCATTCTCACCTATACTTCTGCTGCTACTAGTAAGTATCAAGTTTAAAAGGGGTATTGTGTAGAATAACTAAGCAATCATATGAATCCTGCTAGAATCGTAAATATCCTGAACCTCACAAACTTTTTTGCCCATTTGAAGTCTATTTCTTATATTCTAAACGCAGTCATTGTAGGAACAGATTCCAGATATTTTAACTATTACTGAAACATGGCTGTGTTTATAATATAATAATTTAACAAATACTTATGAAATTTCTGGTTGCAATTTATTATCCTTTTTTGGTATAAAACAAATTATTTTAGACCCAACAAGAAATGAAAACACTAAATATATCGACGAAAGATTGACAAAATATTGGTTGGCAAGAGATTGAAACTAGAAATAATTTTAAAAGAAAATAGAAGTGTTCAGCAACGATACAAATAATTTATTTAATAATTATTCACTATTTCAAATAAATACGAAAATACGTATCCTGGATTACTTCCGCTATCAGAGTTATCAAAATTAAAAAGAAACGTGTTCAGAACTATTATAAAAAAATAAATGTCAGTCGTCTAGGAATTATTATATGAATATTAGGAATAATGGATCAAAAACAATTAAAATAGATAAGCAAAATTATATTAATAACAATTTAAATTTAAAGTATTTTAAGTTATTCTTAAATTATTTTAAAAATGGATTATTAACTCATTTTTAAGGCGAATTAAAGGGATGAGGTGGTTAAATATTATACAGATGGGGCAGGGTGGGGGTTAGAAGGGTTGCTTCACATATGTCATACTATATATGTCCTTTTCTATAAAAATTGAGTTAATTTTAATTACTACTTGAGTTAATTTTAATTACTAGGGTAACGGTGTGAAAGAGATGGTAAAATCTTGTATCGTTTCAATAGTATTATGAGAAATTTTGTAGCTTGTTTTTGAATGAACTTCAAATTTACCCAATTTTAAGCATAATCATTTATAATAAAACATAATATAAGGGGCCAAAGGGATGCAGAAGGAAGGTAGAAGAGTGACTACGTATTTATCTTGTTATAGGCCTTTTTCAGGGGTCCATTTAGTCAGGAAATACAAACATTTTTTTTTTCATTATTTTCATTGTTAACTTGGGAAAAGGCGTTCAAGAGGCTGGGGTCTTGTATTCTGTCAATAGTAATAGGAGGATTTTTCCTGATTTTTGATTGGGATTTTCGGTACTTAATATAAAATAATTTTTCTATATTAAAATATTTACGAGTTGAAAGGGAAGAGGTAGAAAGCTAAAAGAGTAATTTCATTGTTCTTGTTTCTCTAATATTTCCCATTTAAATAGAAACAGCAAATAGAAGAGACTGAGGTTTGATTACAGGGTAAACTAAAAAATGAGTTGAATATAGAACAAGCTATTGAAATATAAACTGTTAAGTTGGACGAAATGTACTTATGGAACAGCAGGTAAATTATTGAATTTACTTTCCTTGCTATCGTGAAAAACTTACCTTCTTAAATTTTTCTTTTCTTCAGATCTTAGAATTTTAGATCACGAAAAACATATTTTTTTAATTAAATAATATTCAATATCATAACAATAACAAGCACATTAAGCATATCTGAAATTTTTTTTTTCCTGTATCGTCTACATTTGAATTTTATTGTTTTACGTACACACGTATTGCGTTGGCGGAAAGTATATATTTTGTTCATTGTGATTTGTAGTTTTTCAAAAATAAATACTTTTTTAGTTTTTGGTATTCAGCGCCTAACCTAATAGCCAATTTTTTTTTGAGATAATAAACAAATATTTTATGTAAATATTCATAGTAAAACAAAAAAGAGGTGAAAGGAGTGGGGAGAAGATTAGAGGGGTTGTCTCGTATATATCGTATAGCGTTATATGTCATTTTCAAGGTTTTTTGGAGAGTTTTGGAAAAATTCTAAAATTAGGTTATTTTTTCAACATTTTCAATTTTAA
This sequence comes from Pachyrhynchus sulphureomaculatus, assembly GCA_019049505.1. Lineage (NCBI taxonomy): Eukaryota > Metazoa > Arthropoda > Insecta > Coleoptera > Curculionidae > Pachyrhynchus > Pachyrhynchus sulphureomaculatus. Next base: position 116,859,300 of record CM032453.1, read on the forward strand.
CCCAAGAAGGGGGTGGAAGAGGTGGAGGTTATTAAAAATTGGCTGGTGTCAATAATACTTTGATATTTCTTCTAGGTATTTTGAATGATTTGGCATATTTTTTTATAATATAGTTGGTTAGTTACCTGTATTTAAATAAATTTTACTAAACAAGAACAAATGTAAAGGTATTTGAACAAATATGAAAAAAAGAAACATAAAAAAATTATAAATTGATGTAGACAGTATTAAATAACCCCGAAATATCAAGATCACATTTGATAAATTTCTGATTACTGATATAAACGTACATTTGGCTGTAATCTGGAAAATACTGTTTTTCGAAGTAGCACAGAGAATCTTCCAAATGAATGCAAGATAAAAATGTTAAAAATGTTGTCAATGTCACTCTAAAAAATGAACTTTGTTAATATAAATTAATTAACTCAATTTGACATTGTAAAATTTAAACCTTCGATTTGATACATGTACAGTATTTAAAAGTAAACATTCTCAGATTGTTCGTTCTACGTTCTAACTAAATATTTGGCAATCAACTTTGCAAAACCCGTTTCGAAATCAATTTTATGGCTCCTTTAAAGTACCCTGAATTTACGACTTCTCGCAAGCCGAAATCAATCAGAATCACTTTCAACGATGTTAATGGCAAATATATTCCTTTCATTTTAGATTATTGTGTTTGTTTTATTTTTATCAATTGTTAAAGTTGAAGTACCTTTTAAGTTAACTATTCAGCTCAAACTTCTCAAAATCTGTCGATAATAAAATAAATTATACCGTATAAAGTGAACTATTTTTTTTTAGTACACCTGCCTTAATTTAACTTTTTTGACAACTCTTATGTCTAGTCTAGTGATCGAATTTCTATCTTATTATTCTGCAATTTAAAAAACTCCTTGAAATAACGATCATGCATATTATAGTGAAGTTTTCTTTTAATACTAGGGTGTTTTTTAAGTTACCTACCTAGCTGTGAAATAAAATTTGCAGAGCTAAAAGGCTTTATTTTCGTACATACCTGCAATCTCCCCTAATACACGTAGTTCAGCCTTTCTCGCGTTTTATTTCATCCAACAAAAATCTGTTTTAACCTCAAAAGCAACGCTACGGTGGCTTTCCATCCATTATCTAAAGATAATTTTCGCCATCGGGGGTCTTTTTTCAAATGTTTGAACAAAATGAAATCTCAAGGCGCTAAATCAGTGATATATGGTGAATATAGTACATAACTCGATAAAACCACAGCTTTTAGTAATGGCTTTAACTGTGAGAGCCTTAGGTGCCCTGTAATTGTCCTACAACAGCCGTAAATCTCTCCATTAATGATAGACAATTTTTCCATTTATTTAATAAACAAAATTCCTTTGCAGTATCAAAAACCGATCGTCACCCCGTCGCGTAAACTTTTAAGAAGACTTTTTGGAGGTGGAGAATCATTATGAACCCATTCAATCGGCTTTTGCTTCGTCTCCTCGCCTTTGGCATTTCTCGAAAAATAACCGAGAGCATCTTTTATTGATTTAACAGCTGCAAATTTTCAACAAGCCTGATCTCCACCCCATCAAAACTATTTAGACCAAAATTTTATATTAAAATAAGATGGGTCGTCACTGCTGTACATGTGGAATATTCTTTCATGAATAATCTTTGGCCCATTTTCCTTTTTAGTGAGATTTCACTCTTTTTTCGGGGAAAAAATATCGTGAAGGAAATTTTTTTCAAAGTACTTAGAATAGTTACAGTCCTTTTTTGTGTGCCGTCATTTTCATGGCTAGATAGATAGCTTAAGGAAACACACTCGTAAGATATGTAATTTTATTTTTATAGGTTTGTGTGACGGAAAACTGGAATAAAAATAGGAAAAAATATTAATCAGAGCTTTAAAAAGACGCCAGTATTTATATATTTAACTGAGGTTCTGGTTTTAAAGCAGATTTATTTCAAATTCTAAATTTCTTCTTCTTCCTACGTTAGGACAATGTCCTGTGTTCACTTCAAAGGTTTCCCAGAAACAATTGCGATGATGAAGACCAGCTCTCATACCATCTTATTGGTGGTCTTCCAAGCGGTCGAGGTGTGTTTGGTTGCTTCTCTTTTGCAACCTACGTACGTCATGATCGGTCTTACGCATGTTTTGTATATTCTTACCTCCTGGTGCTCATATATTCTAAATTTCAATTTATAAAAAAATGTTTAGTTAGAACTAACCATAAATATTTTCACCGAATGACTTTTTGCTTCAAAAAACACTAACTACGTTATGTTTTATATGTATAATATGGGTGGTATATCTAATAGGCTACAGAATCATTTATTTAGTAAAAAATCTGCAATCATAGAAATGCGGGTAGCATGTATCTTCTATCTGATCTCCGAGATACAGCTGCAATAGTGCTCGTTTATATCTCAGCAAGCTTCAAAGTTAGTCGGAACTACTTTGGAATGTTCGTTGTTATATGAAGTAAAACAAATATATCTTGTTAAGGGAAAAATAACTAAATACAATTTTTGAACAAAAGAAGTTCCTCATTGTAGAATACACTCTCACTTCCACACTTCTGGCTTTGTTATTTTTAACGTAAAAGTCTTTTTCATCTATTTCAATGATGGTTTTCATACCATCTGTATCTCGTTGGATAGCTGATGAAATAAGGAGGTGTTTTACTAATTTGTATGCTTAATGTACCATGAATTTCTATTAACAAAATTATATAATCGGTGTAGTAACTTATAAATTCTTCACAATTACCACGGACTTCAGTTGACACCACTACCTATTAATGACATTGTGCATATGTTGTTTGTAACTGCCTTCGATTCATGCAGTCCGAGTCCAAACAGACAGGAGGAGGAAAAGGGAGAGAGAAAGAGAAACACAGGCATTATATACATCGTCAGTCTCTTTTACTGTGTAATTTTTTCCCCACCAATAACCAACGACAATATCCGTAGTCCGACCTGTACACCTCTGACCAATATATTGCTAATTCTAATGAAACGGTTATCCAATAAAAACCGGACAAGTGCAAGTCGGACTTGCACAATTTTTTTTCGTGGTCAATAATGTATAATAGTTATAGCTCCTTAGCTACCTAATAGCCAATACATGAGTCCTATTTAATCCAGAATCTAATAGTAAAAGTTTAAAACAAATATAAACGACCTAAATATTTGTTTAATTGTAGAGAAATAAAATAAAGTTATTATTCTCGGTATCTTACTCAAAAGTATATGTGTATATTACTGATTGCACCAAATACGTATTGATAGTTTTTAGCTCTTAGTCCAGCATTTCTCAACCTTTCAGTATTTGCGACCCAATTTTCAAACATAATTTTCATCGCGCCTCCCCCCCTCTCATACAAAAACATTGCATGCAATAATAATGTAATGCTAAAGCTATACTATGACCTTAATTACAAACCTTAAAAACTACCAAGAATAAGTAAATTTATTTATATTTGGCAATACATATCTGCTGTGTTGCCAAAACTAGAATCCATGCCTCTCTATTGCTCCCTGTCACGTCCATCATATCGGTAGCGGCTTCGCGAGAAGTTCCGAGTTGTCTCGAACATTCGGAAAGTCTGCCCAAAAGTGTATAAATACTGCATCTCGTTCAATTACAGCCCATCTCAGTCGAGTTGATCCTGCTACTGCTATCGGATTTATCGTGAATGTGTATGTTGTAATTTACGTGTTAATTGAAATTCAAGGTATTAAATATTCACGGCAGTAAATTTATACAGAATCATGGATAAATTTTTAAGTGGGCGTAAGCGAGCATTAGACGGTAGTGAAGCATTAACAAGTGCACAGACGAGCGTGGTTCCGAAAATAAAATCAAGAAAATATTCTCAAGAATACTTAAATTTATGGTTTACCAGTCCTAAAGTAAATGAAGAAGAAAGACCCCTGTGTGTTATTTGCTCAAAAAGCTTGGCAGCAGACAGCTTGAAATCAAATAAACTTATACGACATTTGGAGACGCTTCATAGTGAGTACCTTAACAAACCCCGAGAATTCTTCGAATTAAAATTAAAATCATATGTAAAGCAGAAATCATTTTTTAAAAAAACTTTGTCTGTGAATGAAAAAGCTTTACTTGCCTCTTACAAAGTTTTATATAAAATAACTAGATGTAAAAAGCTTCACACCATTGGTGAAGAGCTTGTTTTGCCAGCAGCATTTGAGATTGTAGAAACTATGTTTGGAGATAATTTTGCCAAATAATTGCTATCCATACCTATATCAAATGATACTGTTGCCCGTCGAATTGGTAGTATAGCTGAAGATGTACAGCATAAGCTTTTCGAGAAGTTGCGTGACAAATTGTTTTCAATTCAGCTTGATGAGGCAACAGATAGCAATAAAGATGTTCATTTCATTGCCTATGTTCGATTTTGTGATGGTATGTCAGCAATAGAACTATTTTTCTGCAAACCAATAAAACTCGAAGCAACATCACTCGCATTATTTGCTATCTTAAATGATTTTATAAACGAGGTAAATATGGAGTGGATAAATTGCGTCGGAATATGTACCGATGGTGCTCATTCAACGTCTGGAAGATTTCAAAGTGTACAAGCACTCGTGAAACAAAAATCTCCAGTGTGTGTGGACACATTGTATGATCCACAGAGAAGCTCTGGTTTCCAAAGAAATGAGTCCTGCTCTGAATATTGTGCTCACTACAGTTGTAACCGTAATAAATTATATTAAAATGAGACTCCTAAAATCTAGAATTTTTTCTGCACTTTTTAAAGACATGGGTGCCAAACATTCAGCGTTACTATTTTATTGCGAGGCAAGATGGTTATCAGATATTCGTGAAACTAAATACCTTAAATCTTCAACTCCAAGGAACAAATACATATATATTCGATACAAGGGATAAAATTAATGCTTTTTGTAGAAAATTGGAATTGTGGAGCAGAAATCTAAAGCGAGAAAACCTAGAAATGTTTGCAAAAGTCGGTGAATGTGTTAAAACATACAAAGCTCAAGAACAACATGTGAAAGTTGTTTTAGTAACCATTGAAAATCATCTAGCCATGTTGACAAAGAATTTTAAAAAGTATTTTCTTACTGACGACAACTTGGTAGCAAGTTACGAGTGGGTTAGGGATCCATTTCAAAATACTCCCGAAGGGCTCTCAACTTCCGAAGAAGAAATCTTCATAGACTTCACGCCAAGTGGGGAAATCAAATGACAATTTAATAATAAATCACTCTTTGATTTTTGGGCAGGGGTGAATGATGAATTTTCTGCACTGAAAACAAGAGCATTTCGTATACTATTAACATTTTCAACATCCTACCTTTGCTAAACGGATTTTCTGTGGTGGCTGCTTTGAAAACAAAATATAGATCTCAACTAAATATAGAAAAAGAACTCAGAGTGTCTATTTCTAATATTAAACCATCCTTCGAAAATCTTTGCTCTGCAAAACAGACCCAAGGGAGTCACTAATAATCATTAAACTTATTTTTAATTTAATATTGATATGTTAATTATTCGGTAAATACATTGTGCAGTACTAATACAATCCTATTTATAGGTGTATTATATCAGTGTAAATGTGTATTTTATTTTTTATTATGTCAGAATGTATTTTGCTTTGCTTTCCTTTCAATCCTTCCTTCCTCATCAGCCATCTCTCCACTGCTGGATATAGGCCTCCTCAAACTCCCTCCATCTGTCTCTATCCTGTGCGAGTCTCATCCACTTTCTTCCTGCAATTGTGATGATGTCATCAGCCCATCTTTTCTGGGGTCGGCCGACTCCTCTCTTTTTATCCCACGGTCTCCAATTTAGGACTCTGGATGCCCATGTGTCTCCTTCCTGTCTAGCCACATGACCCGCCCATTGCCACTTCAATTTGGCAATACGGTCTACCACGTCGACGACTTTTAGTCGGCGTCTGCATTCTGCATTTGGTACTTTGTTCCTCAGACTTATACCCAGCTTTTGTCTTTCCATAGACCGTTGTGCACATTTTAATTTATGCGTGGTGTTGGTTGTTAATGTTATAGTTTCCAGTCCGTATGTCATAACAGGGAGAATACATGTATCGTAGACTTTCCTTTTCAGGTTTATAGGAATGTCCCTACTTTTTAAGATAAAATCCAATTTTCCGAACGCCGCCCAGCCCAGTCCAATCCTTCTGGGTATTTCTGCAGTCTCATTTTCTTTTCCCAATTTTATTTTGTGTCCCAGATAAATATACTCATCTACAGCCTCGATAAACTTGGTGTCTATTATCAAATTTTTGTGGAATGGACTCATTATTTTTGATTTACTTATGTTCATCTCGAGACCGGTTGTCAGAGAGGCATCATGAAGTTCTTTAATCATAGTGTTTAGCTCATTTAAATCATCACTTACTAGGACTATATCATTTGCGAATCTCAGGTGGTTTAGGTACATCCCATTTATCTTTAACCCTTTGTTTTCCCAGCTCAACAGCTTGAAAATGTTTTCTAAAGCCAATGTAAACAATTTGGGTGAAATAGTGTCACCCTGTCTTGTCTCTTGATCTCGATCTTATCCGTTTTCGTCTCATCATCCACTCTTACATCCATTGTGGCATGGCTATAGATATATTTTATCAGGTTCGTGTATCTAGAGTCGATTCTCGCGTCCTTAAGTGCATTCATTATTGTCCACTGTTCTACAGAATCAAAGACCTTTTTGTAGTCAATGAAAGCCAGATGAATTGGTATGTTGTATTCGGTGGCTTTTTCGATAAGTAGGCGTAGGGTTTCTATATGATCATTAGTTCCAAAACCCTTTCGGAAGCCCGCCTGTTCGATCGGTTGATAGGAATCTAGCTTCGATGCTAAGCGGTTTGTGAGGATTTTTGTCAACAATTTGTATAAGTGGGACAGCAAACTAATAGGTCGATAGTTCTCTAAATTCTCAGAATCTCCCTTTTTGTGTAGTAATATGACTTCAGCATTCTGCCATTGTTTTGGTATCCTTTCTTGTTCTAGACATTTATTAAGTAGAATTCTCACAGCATCAACAAGTTTATCACCTCCGAGTTTTAACATGTCGACAGTCACTTGATCCTTTCATTAAATTATATGAAATATATTTAATGAATGTTTTTAATAATAATTTCTTTGCGCCCCCCCCCCAATCGTGTACTCTCGCCCCCCTAGTGGGGCGCGCAACATAAATTGAGAAATGCTGTTTTAGACAATTATTTAAAAATCATCGGAAAACAGAGGAAACCGAGAAGAAGGATATAGGTACATCCAAGTTTAAACGCTCAAATAAGTGAAGGTGAACTGTACCGTCATCTAATTGATATTACATATCATTACATTATTTATTGTTTTAATTTTTATTAATTTTTTACGTTACACGCACTTTTGTTTAGTGCACAACTGATGGGGTACGGAGTGGAGCCGGATCGAAAACATATTTATACTACCGTGACAAGTCATGACAAGTCAGATCTCGCTCCGACAACATATTCTTTGAGATATATCGATATTAGAGCATTATGAGATCGATATCTGAGCGATAGTGATTGTGTGAATACACTCTTTGTTTCTCTTGTAAACATATTTCATCGAACAGAGAGCATATAGAGAGCGGCCTGATAGTGTGAATCGAACCTTAAAAATCATAAATTGTCTAAAATACCAGATTGAGATTCCACCTACACGTCAAGCATATTCTGAAAAAAGTCATGGTTGCTATGCAGAACTTATATGCACTGTTAGTCCCAAATTCTCAGCTGGGTTTTCAAAATAAATTGACGCTATATAAACAAATTATAAGATCTGCGTTGATGTATACTGTGCCAGTATGGTGCAGCATATCAGATACACAGAGATCGCACCAATACAAAATAAAATCCTCAGATGTGTAGCTTCCGCAAGACGATACACTAGAATAGATGGCATACAAAAAATAAAACAACACATCATTGATATATCTGCTATATTTTACAGATATAAGACACTAACATCGACACTAACCCTACCACGACTACCAAATTGAGAGAGAGAGAGAGAGAGAGAAAGAGAGAGAGAGAGAGACCCTGGACCTTTGGAATGAACATAGGCTCGATTTTATGAGGTCATGAAGCGGGGGGAAAGAAAGGACCAAGAGCGGCATCGCCCGCCTTCCTTCCGCGGATAATACGTCGAATTGGAGAGTCTAACGCTGAACGTTCACAGCGGCTTGATAGGCAAAATATAAGAACAATAGCGTCTATTGTTCATACTCCTATGATCCCATTGAATCTACCGATTCATTTCAAGCGGTTGTAATTTCCGGTGAAAGTATCGTTTGCTCTTCCAATAAACAAGTCCCAAGGACAAACTTTTAAACTAGTGGGAATCGATTGGGGGGATTTTTCTCATTGCCAATTATACGTCTGGTTATCATGAGTCGAAACTAAAGAAAACCAATAAATTTTGCTGCCAGAAAATAATAAAACATCAAAGATAGTATAACGAGAAGTCCTAACATAGCTGCCTAAATTAAAAAACGAAGTCGCGGGCGGTTGCTTTATATTATATGCTTCCATTTCCTTTTATTCATCTAATTTTTAAAATATTTGCTTTATTATGCAATTAAAATAAAATGTTTTGTTTTAAACTGAAATAAACATAAAATTTGATCAAAAGCGTGGCATAATGTTAAAATGTAATCTTAAAATAACTCCAAGAATTTCTTCATTGTATTATGATTTCTAAATAAATATTAAAAATCAGCCCACGGAAATGTTACTTCATGCTTAATTGTTTTATTTTAAATAACTTCTTAAATAACTTCAAAATTTAAACATCTAAATTGTATTACTGGGCAAAAATAATGTCTTTAAATACATTTTCTTTTTGTTAAAGAGTGACAGAATAACCAAAAAAGTAATAAACAAAACAGAATAAGCTTTGTACTAAGCAAAATATTGAAAACCGCCTGATGTAGTTCTAATATGTAATGATAGAAAGTTTTTTTTATTTCAGTATAAAGTTATACCGAACAGGTACTCAGGAAATTTAATGGTAAGATAAAACGAATTGTTCTACGTACACATACCTATTACTTCATGGGAGGCTAATACAGCAGCTACAAATCAACAGGATGGTAAAACAACTGAAAACGGACCAACGCCCCTATCTCCGCAGTCTGCCTGGATAAGTACTAGTAAATTCTGTTCTCTTGTTTATTGATCTTAGCCCTACTGATGAGCCGTGATACGGCGAAACGCGTCTCGGGATGGATTGACGAATAAGAGAACAGTGAGTAGACTCCTAAAATATACGCCTTTATCCGTTTTCAGATGTTTTACATTATATGCCTTAGGGAGAACCGAAAACCGGGCTGCCTGCATTGAAGTGCTAGCCGTGGCAATCACTCTTTCGGTTTGTAGCTACTGTGTCAGCCTCTGGTGGAGTATATATATGCGTACTTAGTTCAGTTCATTGTGCCTTACCATTATGTTCCGTAATTACCTGGGTAAGTACTAGTAAATTCTTTTCTCTTGTTTGATGATCGTAGCAAGACTGATGAGCCGTGATACTGCGAAACATATCTTGGGATGGATTGAAGAATAAGAGAATAGTGGGTAGATTGCAGAAATATGGGCCTTCGTCCATTTTGAGTACTTTTACATTTTATAATTTCCATACTTTCGTATACATTCAACAATCTTCTGTCAGATACATTTTTAATTAATCTTAGATTATCTAATGTTACAGTATGATCAGCTTCAAGGGCATGTTCGGCAATGCTAGACTTTTCTATTCCACTGTATTTTAAATGTGCTAAATGTTCTTTTTATCGTGTTTTAATTGATCTTTTAGTTTACCCAACATACTTTTTGTCGCAATCATTACGACTAATTTCATAAATCCCACTTTTCTCACAATTGGAAATCTTGTCTTTGGGATTTCCACAGATATTCCTCAGATTGCCTGGTGGCTTATAGACTAAGGTAAGGCCTACCTTATTAAATATCTTATTGAGCCCCTTGTTATATTTCGGATTATACGGATATCTTAGGAAATCCCAAACATAAGATTCCTAATGGTGAGAAAAGTGGGATTTATGAAATTAGTTGTAATGATTGCGACAAAAAGTATGTTGGGTAAACTAAAAGGTCAATTAAAACACGGTTTAGAGAATATTTAGCAAATTTAAAATACCGTAGAATACAAAAGTCTAGCATTGCCGAACATGCCCTTGAAGCTGATCATACTGTAACATCAGATAATCTAAAATTATTTAAAGATGTATTTGATAGAAGATTGCTGAACGCATACGAAAGTATGGAAATTATAAAAGTATGTAAAAGTACATAAAGAAAGATCAAAAACTTCATGAAAACAAAGAGAAAAAAATACCTTGTTATAAAATAGGTTGTTGTTGTTTTGGCAACGTATTTCTTAGACAAACCTCAAAAAAAACCTAAAAAATTATGAATTTTTCTTGTTCCTGACTGTATTAAAAAAAAAACATATAGGTCATTTGATGTCATTTTGATGAAATTTTGTGTGTTGACTTAGTCTAAGCACTCCAGGAATAACATTTTTTTTCTTTGGATACAGCCGGCTTAAAAAATTGTCATACACAGTTAGTAATGAGTTTTTTTGAAAACACTATGATGAGTATTTTTAAAGTAAAGATTGAAAAAGAAGTTCTTTAACAATTTTGAAATTTAAAATATTTAGATAATTCCACACTCTCTCAAAAACACAATTGTTCCAGAATTTTTTTTATCTAAAAACCTAGAATTTGAACTACTAAACTATTAAACTACGTATATAGGTGTGACAGCCAATAGAGTAATTAATTTTTATTTGCAACCATCCTGTTTTGCTGCTATTCCTAGCCGCATCAAAATGCCATGCCTGTTATCGCTATCTTTCCTCCACACCCAATCGACTTAACGTCTCTCCCAGTATATCCCGTGCTGTTTCATTATCCTTTGCGTCTCCCTTTTTTTTATGAATCTAGTTCACGTGCTGCAGGGAAGTCCCTAAAGCGCTTCAGGAGCGGCATGTGTCCCTTCCCTACCCCTCTCATAAACATCTACGCATGGATTTGTTGACTTCCCGTGCACCGGAAGTCGCCTTGATCGTTAGTCGCTCATGTGCCTTCTTCCGTTGCTACTCTCCTTATCAGTTTCTCTAATCGACAAAAAGACCACACTTAACGTCTGAATAAATTATCTTCCGACTGGTTCGAGATCGATATCATCTGAAACTGTAACCCTATTAAAAATATAGACCTTAGAATTTTTAAAAGGCTTCCGAGACACTTGCGCTGTTTGCTGTTTCTTTTTTCCGCTGCACTGGGATGATTGTCAAATTTATAATGAACAATTAGCTGCATTTCAAGTGGCACAAAAAAATTGGTTCAGCTTTATGATAAAGGTCTACTTTGGGTAAAGTTTTTGAATACGTGTCTGGAAGATGAACCGGAGATTATGACTATTCCATAGGTCGGATTTCCTTTAGACATCTTCTCTCCCTGTATTCACCATTTCCTTTCGTCACTAGGAAAGTCTTTGGGAAAGTCATGCCACGTAGACCAACATTACAAGAAGTAATTTCTTCTTTCTTCGCGAAAGTTGGCACTGTTGAGAATCGAAAAAATTTCGCGATTTCCAATGTGTCGGAAAAACATGACATGCGCTATCGTGTTAAATACTATATTAGCTTCTTTTGGATAGATGTGGTACAATTCTTATAAGTTTTGGATGATAGTAATTGTAGTAGAATGGTTTAGACTTTAAGGGAGCTCCATAATTGATGCGGAATTCACTATCAAACGTTATAGATTCTGTATTGTGTAGAGAGAATGTGAGTTCAGAGATTGGTCGAGGTGTTTTTGCGGATTTATGAACAAGAGGTAAGAGGTGGAATCAGCGTGGCAAATAACGACGTTGTGATAGTTAAAGGACGACTCCCCATGTGGGGGAAGGCAACTTGGGAAATCCACTTGTATCTGCATATGAGAGGAACAGAGAAGTGCAATGAGTGGCAAAAAGGACGAAACACACTGACACATACATTGACGATATCAGGCTTGGCATCCCGAAACATCCAATCGCACGATTACAAACTGCTCAGCTATAAACATGGTTGACTTTCATGTTTCTAGTTTAGCATGTTGATAGACTAATTAAAGGCTTTAAAATATACAATTTTCTAAAAATATAAATGATGTTTTTAACAAAATTGGGTTCAGGTTAATTAAACTTTTTTTTATTTGAATCTTTATCTTAAAAGTACTAGTCGTAACCATTCCGAAACACCTATTGAGAACTCTGTACGATTATTTTTAAAGTCTTTCGCTTTCTTAACGTTGTTTCTGTCATTTTTGGACCTAACCTTACCTAAGAATTAAATTAAAATGACTTATATTTAATTATTAAAATCTGAGACCTTAAGGGCTAAAGTATGTCGAATCACCGGAAAATAATTTATAATAATATAACTTAAAGTTATAACTTAAGTGCAGAAATAACATAATACTAAATTTTAAATGCTACTCTGATATATGTATCTGAAATGAAAGATTAAACTTTTATTACGTATGAATGGAAAGAAACATATTTCAGCATCCATTAATCATAGCTAAGATGATGAGGAAATGTATTTTGCTCAGAGATTCGTTTGCGTCAAGTGCAGCTCTATAGTGTAACAAGAAGTGAGAAAAGTGCCATCAGAAACGTTGAAATAAGCGTACAAGTAATATTAAGTTAAAAAATTTTTATCTGAAATCTTACTTGCCACTCCCAAATTCAGCTCTACCTCAATCAACTCCTAAGCGATTAGGACAGTTTTCATTGCACGAAAATCTATATTTTCTTTGCACGAAATCTATATTTTCTTTGCACTAGTTAGTTCTCCTATATAATTACACTCAATTTTGTTGTGAGAGACTTTTGCAAAACAGCAACTAACGCGAGTTGCTCGAGTAGGTCAAAATATTTGATCCCTATATTTGCATAATAAATTTCTTGCACCACCCTAGACCTATGTTGCCTCTACATGGGGCACATCCAGATAAATGTATAAATTCTAGTAACGCGAACGGTTCCCACCACGAGCGATATGACTTCGGTGTCCTGTGTAGAAGACTAAAAATAAGAAGAAAGGAAGAGTATTTCTTTTAGATGTTAAATTCAACGACTTCCTGCTATCTGTGAATATTTGCATAATTAGCAGATGTTCGAGCGTTCAAAGTGAATGAAGAAATAAGCTTAGTAATGTCATCTGCACAGCTGTAGATTAGATTTCTAGTTCTTTCCAGCAGATCGTTAATGTAAATGAGAGAAAGAGAGAGAGAGTAGGAGCCAGTATGGAGCCTTGGAGTTGCTTGTGAAGGTATTAGAAAAAAATCCGTCGACTGCCACCCGTAAAGAACGCTCTCTGAGAAAACATGAAAGTCATAAACAGCACTTTTTAAACATACCATAAAAGCGTATAGCCATCAATCAGTCATGCCAAACACGGTCGAATGACTTGGACATATCAAATGCAACCGCTTGAGATTCCCTAAAGCATTCAATTTATAGTCCATGTAAATCCGATATACAAATTAGTAATTGTAATAATTTTTTCTTTATATTAAGAATCATATTAATTAATAGTTATTCTATGTTATTATTATTTTTAAATAGTTATCATCAATTTTAGATACATATTAAATTTTTTACAAATTTTTAATAATTTATGATTACTAATTGCATTCGTAAGAAAAAGCAGGAATTAATTTTTTATACAGTGTATATTATATTATAGAACATTTCATGGATAATTGTAATTTACAGAAAAAAAAAAGTTAGTAAAAAAATTTAAATTTTTAGAGGGGAAATAAATTATTCCTTGACAAACCAAAACCATAAGAAAAACAAAAATTATTCGTATGTTTTAAAATAACTTTATATTATTGAATATCTTTTATGCAAAAGCTGAAAATAAATGCTACAATATTTGTTTTTGCTTCATGGAATAAACTGGGTAAATTATCTTCTTTTATGATTGGATCTCGTTTTGTTTTCTCTTGTACAGGTTTTTGAATTACCTACCTATCGCTATATTTTCTAGCCGTGAAAGCCCGGAAAAATAAACAAAGAACAGAATTTTTACGGGGTAAAATTTATATTCAACCAAATAATTTATTTAGATCCCCAACAAAACTACCTGTATTTAGAGATAATGAACGGATTAGAATACAGTCATTTAAAATTATTAAATGTTATTTATGTTTTGGCTATACTGCTGTGGCATACAAATGAGGTTTTATTGCGCCAGGGGTTTTTAAAAATAAATAGGACCCTAATAAACAAAGCTTTAAAGGGGAATGTCTTATCGGTATTGAGTACACAAGCTCCGTAATGAAATATCTTTCTGCAGACTTTCACAGAAATTATACAGTTCGGAGGATAAAATTCTTGGTAGTTCTAAGAGATATTTTTTTTTATTAAGTTGAAGTAAATAGGCTCTATTTGAGGAATCGATTTATTTTGGTAAATTTAAACCCAGTTTATTAAAATAATATGCCACTGTCTAAAAATAAAATCTGTGGTAATAAAAATAGTAAAAAGTAACACCCACAGACTTTCAATAGAGTCTTCTCAGAAGCAGTTTTGCGAAAAATTAAAGTCAAATTTAGTACTATAATTCTCTTTGTGCCTTCTAACATTAAAAAATTACAATGTCATGATATTTCCATTTATTTGTATATTTAATATTAAATAATATAAATGCTTCTGGGTGGGTCATGTATGATATTTAAGGAAAAATTATGCATTTTTTTGTAAAACTTAAATATACATATGTTTTTCGCTGGACAGAAACCTTACTGCCAAAAGTTTGTTGGTCTTGATATCATAAAATTCGTTTTAAACTAAATGGCTCCGTTTTAAAACTAAATAGCTTCGGACATTGGCTAATACATTCCATTGGATTTTTTATTTCCTTAAAGTATCTGCACAACTTGTACAAGATTATACAGAAGATAAACACGTCTTTGTCTTCCTGCAAATTCTCCAGTATAAGTATACGCTAAACTAATTAAATGAATAAGTAATTGGTACAGTTTTATTAACAACAGATGTTCCTAGTTAGATGAACTAACCAATCAAATATTTCTTTCTACAAATAGTACTTGACAAAGATAATAAATGCTTAAATAATAATAAAATAAATCAATATTATTGTGGTTATCATATCTATAAGGATTATGAAAATCATAATCAATGAAATATTTATTATATTGTCACAAATTGTGTGACATTTTTTAGTTTTGGGTTTTATACACTGAAATACATAAATACAAAATCGGGTAATTTTAGAACTTACAAAATATAGCACGGATAACATGATTTTTTTTTCGCTTCATATCATTATTTATTGTGGTGAATTGTCAAAAATTGGAATACATTATGAATATATATATATATATATATATATATATATATATATATATATATATATATATATATATATATATATACATATATATATATATATATATATATATATATATATATATATATATATATATATATATATATATTCTTTAGGGAACGTGATGTCTGGCCAACGTTAACGAATCGAACACAAGAGCGATTTCAGACTGGGGAAGAAATCTTGTCCTCTGGCAGAACATGTTGTTGATTATGACCATATAATGAATTATGAGAATATTTCAATAATTTTCAATGAACCTCAATACAATAAAAGAAAATTCTTAGAGAAGGTAGCAATATATAGAAATCCACTCACAATGAATAAGAGATCAGATACTTAGGATCTCAGTTCAATATACGTATACTTTAGAACTGAATAAACCCTCAATCCAGAATTCTCATCATATTCCGGTGGACCTTAGCACTGATCTCTGTTTTATCTATTTATTCATTTACTTTGTTTATAGTGAGAAGTCACAGCTCTCCAATCACACACAATTGTACTGTAGCAAAGTTATAAAACGAATACAACTTAATACTCATATTAGTCACTTATATCTAAATCCTATTTTACTGTGACAATAGGTACATACGACAGAGACAGCTGGTACAACTCGTTCTCAGGGTCAAAATGTAAGCGCATGGCTCTAACAATTAATAAAGCCGCGCCACCTAACCTCAAACTGTTTTTTAAAAGACATGTGCTGGAGAAAAGTGAGTTTGCCACAAGAATTGTTCAGGATAGAATAGTTCCCTTTATTATTGTTTAGTTTTGATGTAAACCGTAGATATTAAGTACTTAGGAGTGTTGCTTGCTAACTTTAAGTATTGATACTCAAGCTTGTAAGTCACAATTTTCTTATAGCAGGAAATTGTCTGGCATTACCTTTAACTAATTTCGAAAGCTTAAATAATAAACAAAGAGTTGCAATAAGTTATCATAATAGACTACGACCCCACTAGCTTTACATATTATTCTCTCACTAGTCAGTAGCTAACTTATAGGTTATATATATATATATATATATATATATATATATATATATATATATATATATATATATATATATATATATACATTGCGGCATGTGAAAAGGAATTGCCTCACGTTTGGACGCAATTTTGTGGCGTGTTAATTTCGACGTCACATTGAGGCGCTACTTGTGGCGTTCCCCTTTCATAATTTCTGAGAATGGATTGAGTGGGTATTAATATTAAAAGAATTAAAGAAATTAAACATACACTAGCTCAGTTTTTCTTGGTAGAGTAATATGGGTAAGAGATAATTTTTGTACGTCTTTTGGAAATAGTCTCTATGGTTGTTTAAAATTTTTGGTTGTACAAATTTTGGGCACCATTCATTTTAAAATAAAAAGGATCTAACTTCAGCTAGAAAAATGAAAAAACACTGAAGGGTTATGTAGTTGTTAAGGAAAATTTTGATATGGTACAACCCTTTTGTCCTGAAAAGTAAAATAGGTGGTACAGTGAAACACTAGCCTTAAACAAAAAAAAAGGTTTATTAATGATTAACTTAAAAGTTCTAACTTTTGCTGTCCTGTTGTTACCCTATATTACAAAAAAACTTAGCCTAATAGGTGATGTTGCTAAATAACGTCAGGATTAAAACTTGGCTACACACGATGTTAAAGGTTCATGAGGTTCACTTCACGAGTTATTACTTCAATACGATCTGAAATACACTTATCTGCGGGAAAATAGGTCTACGGATGGACATTCTGGTGACTTACGGTTTTCTTACAAGCTTCTAGGCCTGTCCAGGTGGGATGTTCAAAACACAGATGTTTCCCCCTTGGTTGAGCACTAAAACCGTTTTTACACTACTCCATCACTAATATCAGTACGGCTACATGATGGAAAAAAGCCCACTACGGCTACATGTTGAAAAATAAACCTACTACGGCTTCATGTCGAAAAAAGCCACTACGGCTCCATGTTGGGAAAAGCCACGTACTCGACTTGGCTCTATGATGGAAAAAAGCCTTGATCCGTGTCATCCGGACCCTTAAATATTTTTCTCCCTTCCACATAAATCACGTCTTTAAGATGGCTACTTCCCGGATACAAATGTCCAGTCAATCGACGCATTAGAAACGAATTAAATAAATCCGGTAGAAAACTAGCAATGCACACTGTAATACTGGCTTAGGAATTCGAGTGAACTACACTGCTTAAAAAAGTTAGTAAACACTGCTCGATACAAAAATGGAAAAAAAATGCAAATTATAAGGCGAAAAACAGTAACATAACATGATCTTAAAATCTAGGAAAAAATTAATGTTACAATATATATATATATATATATATATATATATATATATATATATATATATATATATATATATATATAGATATATAGATATATAGATATATAGATATATATATATATATATATATATATATATATATATATATATATATATATATATATATATATATATATATATATATATATATATATATATATATATACGTTTCAAAATCAACTTTATTTTTGCTTATAGATCATATTATATCATCTTTGAATTCTACAAAAAAATTCTTCTTCTTCTTATACCTTTTGTAGAGCTGATGATCTCTTAAATCCGAGGTTGTGGGATTTCTTGAGAAGCAGATTGCCAACTAGCTCTCCGTCTTTTTGGTGGCTTTCCCGGTAGACGCTTGCCTGGTGATTTTTCTTCCAAAGTGATCCATGATAGTCTGTACTCCTCCATTCTTTTTACGTGATTACGCCACTGTCTGCTTGTCTGTTTTCCCCAACTTACTACGTCTTGTACGCTACATTATTTCCTGATGTATGTATTTTGTATCCTATCCCTCCTTGTTTTATCAACTATCGCTCTTAGGGTTTTCATTTCGGCGATACGTAACATATTTTTTGTTTTATTGGTGTCTTCTCGTGATTCCATACCGTAGGTAAGCATGGGTCTGATGCAAGTCTTGTATGTTTTTACCTTGCTGTCTGTTCGCATGTATTGATTAAACCATACAACACCTCTTAAGCAGCCTGAGATAGCTGCTGCTTTATTTATTAATCCTCTAAGGTCTTTAAGCCTGATAAGTTCACACCAACTGGGTTAACTGTTTATAAATTTACCCTCCATTACGAGTTTGCACCTTATGAGGTCTTTTCAGTTAATATGCTTATATTAAGCTGTAGGCAGACTTGATAACGTTTAAAAAGTTGTCTCTGTAGGCCGCCTTCACTTTCGGCTATCAGCGCTGCATCGTCAGCATAACAAATCATACATCCCATTCCTAGTGACTCTACGTCTTCTATTATTTGTCCATTAAAAGATTGAATAAAAACAGACTAACGCTGTCTCCTTGTTTAATTTTTCCTGGCGTTTTTATATATCCTGCAGTGTTCTCGCTTGTTTTAATTTTCGTGTTATTGTTCATGTTTAAGTTTTTTATGTTTTTCAACAAGTTTCACAACGTTTACCCGTGTCTTTTTCTACATCAACGTTTGTATTACGTCATTGAATCGGATATTGTCGAAGGCTTTAGTTAAGTCTATGAAGCAAATGTACGCTGACTTATTGTACTATATTCCTTTTTTTTAAATTTGTATGGCTTTTTTTTAAATTTGCTTCATAATGAATATTGGATCTGAGGTAGATCTATCTTTCCGGAATCCTTGTTATTCTTCTCTATTTTTTTATCTTTGACTTCAGTTTCTCCTTCAATATGCTTGTGAAAAATTTCTTTGTTGTATTTAGGAGAGTCACTCCTTTGTAGTTTTCTGGACAGGTTTTTTGTTTCTGCTTGGAGATTCGGTACCTCCGAAAAAAATTAATCCTGAAATATGTATCATATCAGATAATCCGACAATACCGTAATTTGTTTTTATGTTAGAAGTATCAATGACTGATGCCACAAAATTACTACTTCCTGTTCAACCGAAAGACTACCGGAAATTAATTTTTGAGCTCAAATAATTTCAATAAATTTTAATAAGGTATTTAAGATTTTTTACAAACTGAATGCTTCCTTTCCTTAAGCAAACACTAAAAATGATATCAATTTAATCTGATTTCCTCTAAAGAATCGTGAAGTTAAATTTAAGAAATATTCAGAACGCTTGACTCAGCATAATATTTCCCGTCTTCGCGTACAAATTCTCCACATAAATTGGCCCGAGGAATGTTCGTCGCCATTTCTAATGGCTCAATCACGATTCTAGCATGGATTTCAGTTCTTGCTGATTTCATTTTTCGACTTTTTATGGCAAATAATTTAGAATATTTCTTCGACGACTTTTTTCTTAAAAGGAATATTTACGTTTCAAGAAAAAACTGTAACAAATTTTAAAATCATCTACTTATATTTATGTAGTTTTCTATCTACATATTAACAAAAAATTGCGCCACATGAAAAAATAGGAAAGCTGTTAATTTTATCAACCGATCCATCAATGCATCGTTTTCTTTCATGCTTAACTAATAATTTCCTTTACTCTAAATTTAGCAAAAAGCAAAAATTAAGGTCGGTACGAATTCTCAGAAGTGTGCAAATCAGACAATAAAAACCCAATCTACAACGCAAATCAAATATTAGTGTTTAATAGCAAACGTTATAAAACACTTCTACTCAGTAATATGTAAATAACGCAAGATTTAGAAAATATAAATTTATTTTCCCCTTATACAAACACACTAATAATTTTTCAATTGCAAATATTTTCCAAGCTTCTAAAATTCTTTCTAATTGTTTTTTCATTTAAAATTTAAATTTTATAACCCTTTTTGCGAAGCTGCAGAAAAAAAAATCTGGATCAGCATTTAAATATTCATTTCATTTTACCTTTTTTTTTACTTAGATGAGTAGTGATTCACTAATAAATATATTTAATTTTTAATTCTACCAAATAATAAAAAATTATTCCTAATTTAAAGTTCAAGTTAAGTTTCGAATCGTGATGTGTGTTCAGGTGAATCGAACGTCCGGCAATAGTCAACTCGTTCAACGAGCATTATTAGGGTAGTGGTTCGATGTATTTAATTATTTTGTCGAATGCAAACGAGAGGGACTAGAAATAAAGCAGAGTGTAGTGTTAGATTAACACAATAAATAAAAAATTTGAGCCTTGGTCAGTTTACTGTTTACAGTGATAAGAAATATAAACAACAATTTTTTTTTTCTCCCGTGTTTGAAAATAGAATATACGAGGAACACACGTAAAGTTTTTATAACAGAAAGAACAATGGATAGCGATGACTAAACCTCAGGAGACTAGAAAAGAGGAAGAGTCGCAGAAAAAGAAAAGCCAATGAGATTATTCAAGAGGAGTAAAAAGATGAAAAGAACACCACAGAAAGAGTAGATAAGATAGACAATTTAATAGAAATGATCAGAGAGCTAATGTCAGATATATAGGGTATAAAACAAGATCAGAAGAGATACCAACAACATGGAGGAACATTTTTGATCGCAAAGAGTTGCATTAGTCCAAGATCCTTAGTTAGTTAACAAGCTGCATTAAGGTATTTTTTATCGTTTACATCTCCACCTGAATCGGGATTATTACCTTTTTGTACATCCTATAGATATGAGCGAGGATGTTGTAATATCCGTCAACGTCATCTGTGTTGAGATATACATTTATATTTCACGGTACCTATTAGAAAATGAGGTAGTGCTGGGCATTATTGCTTTTCTTCAATTACTGCTACGGAGGCGCGTGGGTAAGGTGTTTGTCTTTTACGCCGAGGACCCGAGTTCAAATCTCGGCTCTCAAAATAATAAATTAAAAAAAAAAAATTAACGTGACGGTTGTCTCTCTGGCAATAACAGACAACCCGTTGGATCATGCCTAGTAAAACCCTCTCACTTTGGTTGTTTGAAATGGGCATTGAACTGTAAGTCCCCTTTAGATGTGAAACACTTAAAGAAAAGGTAACAACTACAGGCAAAGGTGAGAGGGTCACCTACGTCCGTATCGATTATGTATGGAGGAACTCTGAAAGGAGAATGAAGTATTGAAAGAGGAAAATAAGATAATTAGAGAAAACATGAGAAGTATGGATTTGAAGATGAGTAGACTGGAAAAAGATAACGTAAGGAATAATATTGTAATATCGGGAATGAGATTTGAAGCGAATCGCCAACCAGATCTGAAAATGGGTGCAGAACATTTTATAGAGAGTGGTACGGACACAAAAATACAGATTAAAGATGTGATAAAAATAGGAGCGACTATATACAAGATAGAACTTGGAAACATAAGAGATAAGGAAGCTGTAATGAAGAATAAAAACAAACTGAGAAACCAAAGAGAGAGAGTTTATATAAACAACGATTTAACAAAAAATGAACGGGAAATTCAAAAGAAATTGAAGCATATAGCAGAGAACAAAAGAAAGACTGGAAAAAGGGTGAAAATAGGATATCAAAAAATCGTAATCGAAGGAAGAGAATGTAAATAGGACATCGAGGAAAAAAAACTGAAAGAATAAACAAAGAATACTACGACCATCAAATCAAAAAAACTGAGAAAAAGGAGAGAGATAGATAGATTGACGACGACCCTGGCAAAGATAAAGGATACGAAGAGAGGACTAGTAAAAGAAATACAAATACGAATATAATCAAAGAAATAGATAGAAAGAAAAAAATGGGAAATAATTATCGAGTTTTTAGGTTGAGAACACGGAATAATAGGGATATAAACGGAAAAGAGGATGAACTGACAGAAGAACAACAAATGCACTATGTAGGAATCACTGAAACAGAAAGGAAAGGAAATGGATGCAAAAAACTAGAGGGAAAAGCATACAAAAATCAACATAGAGACATACTACTGAAACAAGATACAGAATTCATACAAACATAAGAAACTAATACAGAAGAAACAAAGAGAGGCAATCGGCAATTTTAATAGGATAGAAGGATATAGAAGGAAATATGGAAAAGACAGTTATAGAATAACTCAACTCTACGGGTTCCCCTCCTCAAGGGGAAGAAAGGCATAAGGATTAAGTAAGTAAGTAAGTTAAAGTTCAAAAAAAGTTTAAAATTTAAAATTTTTCCGACTTGACAGTTATTTGTAATTTGAATAAAGACAATAGAGGCTGCCAAGTTACTAACGTAATTTTTATTCAGTATATTTAATATATATTAATATATTTTAATGGAAACAAAAGCTGTAGCAAAAAACACTTCTTTTCAACTGGAAATTTTATGTAAATATCATGATGACTTGTAAATTATAAAACTGTAGATACTATTATTTTATCATCATCATTGTGTAATTTTACGAATATAATATCAGTTCTAACAACAAGAAATGAAAATTTTATATAACAGCCTATAGGATTTTCAAAAAAACTCAATGAAGGGATTATATATTAGAAATATTTATTTAATATAACTTATTAAAACTTTAGACACGAAATCTACCTGAGCAAATTCGTACGTAATTTTAATGCAGGAAATGATTTCTTATTTAATTTAATTAATATCAAAATAGTATACATAATGTTACACACACATAAAGCAAAATAAAAATAATATAGAAATACCTATTCATTAAACTGAGAAATACAAATCTTCATTTAAAAATATTCCTTTAATAACTTGTCACAGCATATCATCTAATTTAAAAAATTTAACCCATAGCACTGTTAAAAATAACTTTGAAATTAACTACGCGGGATTGGAGGAAATATTAATTATTTATCCAAATCTTGCCCATTCTTGCTGATTGGTATGCTAGTGTTATCTTTGGTTATTTAGCAGAAATTCATTTGTCTATTATTCTTGTTCTGATTTGGCCATAGGGCTTGCACATTTCCACTACGGGGAACATTGATTGACCCCTGATAAACTTAGATATGATAAGGACTGGGTCCATGAAATGTTGAAATAAAAGTCATCTTAAATTTTTACTATAATGTAATGTATGGAAAGTTTTACCAAACGTTAAAGCATATCTTAAACACGAAAATGGAAAAGGGAAACTGTAATAATAGTGTTTAAATTAATTAGCCGATATTAGATTGTCAAAACTGAATAAGATTTATAATATAGCTAAAAACTTCTATTTTTTCATAAAGCTCTTTTGACTTTTCACCACAATAAATAATGACATAAAGCGAAAAAAAATATGTTATCCTTCTTTATTTATATATTTATTGATTATTCATAATCCTCATAGATATTGATTTATGCTATTATTATTATTATTATTTATACATTTATTATTTATATTTTATTGTTTTATTAATTCATCTAACTTCTGTATTTTATATGAAATAATTTTTTTAATAAATCTGCACTAATTACTTACTTAATTAGTTTAGTGTATACTTATAACTAGAGAATTTGCAGGAACGACGTGTTTATTTCCTTTATAGTCTTGCGCAAGTTGTGCAGATACTTTAAGGGAATGAAAAATTAATTGATACTGTATTAGTCAATATCCAAATCGGACTTACTTGGTTTAAAACAAATTTTTAAGATACCAAGACCACTAAACTTTTGGTCGCAAGGTTTCTGTACAGCTTTTGTAGCCAAAAAGGTGTATATACTTAAATTTTTCAGAAAATACAGAAACTTCTAAGCAGTAAATAAAAACAGAATGCACAATTTTCCATTAAATGTCATATTAGCCGTACTCAGAAGCATCTATATTGTTTTAATGGGTTACATACACCTGGGCGCTGCTGCAATATATATATATATATATATATATATATATATATATATATATATATATATATATATATATATATATACATATATATATATATATATGTATATATATATATATATATATATATATATATATATATATATATATATATATATATATATATATATATATATATATATATATATATATATATATATATATATATATATATATATATATATATATATATATATATATATATATATATATATATATATATATATATATATATATATATATATATATATATATATATATATACATATATATATATATATATATATATATATATATATATATATATATATATATATATATATATATATATATATATATATATATATATATATATATATATATATATATATATATATATATAGAATATATATATTCATTTTCAAAAATAAAAAATTTACGGTGTTCCAACCTTAAGTATGTAATTTTCGACGAAAAAAATTATGTTTAACAGGTTGACTGCCGACCACTCCGATCGGAGTGCGTCGGGTCTCTTCGCCAACGCCGTCTACTCCGATCGGAGTTCGACATGCGTTCTTACGAAACGTTTTAATATTCCATCGGCGTTGTATATGAAACGTGTTTCTAGTGGTGGCGTTGCTTAAAAACGCAAGTTCTAACAGGTGCTTAAGTGGTTCCGCGGATTTGCTTTTGGTTTGGTTGTAATCTGCCGTTCAATATAGACAATCAACCTGGGCCTTCTGGTATTAAAAAAAGACATTGTAGTGATGAAAAAAAGGTATATGATAAGAAAAAGAAGCTAACTGATACTGAATTATTGCAGCTATTGGAAGAAAGCGGAGGTAGTAGTGACGAACATTACGTACCAGACACAGACGATAGTGATGTAAATTCAAGCTCCGAGTCCGAAGAAGAGAATTTTATAGACCCTATTCGGCCACATCAAACACTTCCTAGCCTTGATTGGATAAAATGGAACGACAGAGGTGCGTTAAAAACAAATTTTGTTCCAGAAAACCCAGGAATTATTGGTGCAAATTCCAGGACAGGGTGCACCTATCGATTTTTTCGAAATGATCATTGATGATTTTTTACAAACTATTGTAGAACGAACGAACTCTTACGCAGTCGAGGTTTTGCTGCGCCCAGAAACAAGTACAAAATCACGTATTATTAATTTTAAAGATCTTACTCTTGACGAACTAAAAATTTTTTTGGCCCTGTTACTTCACACTGGCACAATATCCTTGAGCCGTCTTAACGATTATTGGAAAACTGATCCGCTATTTAATCTACCTGTTTTTAGAAAATATATGTCAAGGAATAGATTTTTGCTTATCTTGAGGTGTTTGCATTTTACATCTCCAGATATGGATCCGGCAGATCGGCTAGGAAAGATTAGATTTGTGGCAGATTTTTTTAACAACAAGATGGGAGAAATTTACTATCCTGGAAGAGAGTTGTCTTTGGATGAAGCTATGGTACTTTATCGGGGTCGTCTCCAGTTTAAACAGTATATCAAGAATAAGCGTCATAAGTATGGTATGAAGTTATACATGCTGACAGAGCCTAATGGACTTATTTTGAAATTTCGTGTCTACGAAGGTGCGACAGATGTTTATGGTGGAAGCGGACGTACTGAAAAGATTGTTTTACATTTATTGGAGAAAAAATTGGGTGTGGGACATGCTGTTTATCTAGACAATTTTTACAATAGTGTTAATTTAGCTAGGAAATTACTTCAACAAAATACATACTGCACTGGTACGCTGAGAGCTGAGAGGAAAGATAATCCGAAAGAGGTAATGAGTGCAAACTTAAAACATGGTGAGAATAAATCTATGTTTTGCAATGGAGTGCATGTCGGAAAATGGCGCGATAAACGCAATGTTCAATACATTTCAACAGAATTTGGAAGCGAAATGGGCATTTTTAAAAACAAAAGAAATCAAGAATCTGAAAAACCTTCCGCAATCATTGGATATAATGCTTTTATGTCCGGTATAGATAGACAGGATCAAATGATGGCATATTATCCTTGCAGCCGTAAAACCATTCGGTGGTACAAAAAGTTATTCATGCATGTGCTGCAAATGAGCATGATAAACGCCTATTTTTTGTACAATAAATATTCGCGGTCTGACCAGTTACGATTATATGACTTCCGATTGGATGTCATAAGAAATTTACTAGCCAGACGACCAATTACTAATTTGCCGCAAATTCCTCCAGGCCAAATAAATGTCCACAGCATTAGCAAAGTAGAAAAAATTGTTAGTGAAAAAAAAGGAACTAAAGAAACAAAACGGGTAAGCAGAAAGGAATGCAAAGAATGCAGGAAAAATAAAATAAGAAAGCAAACAGTGTATGAATGCAAAATGTGCCCTGGACAACTAGGTTTTTGCCTTAATTGCTTTGAGGATTACCATAAAAATGTACAAAAAAGATTTAGAAATAAATGTTTTGAGTTCATGAGTTCGATTTATTATTTCTTTACTTATTTAATTGGACACTCCGATCGGAGTGTTCGGCATCTAGTAAAAATTTTCACTTGCAATGCCGATTACTCCGATCGGAGTGAAATTTTTTTTTTCTAATATTTTGAATGGCACATAAAAAAAATACATCCAAGACTCATTTTAATTCATATTTACCACAATAAAATAAAAATATTTGGAAAAATCTTACCGGCGTCAACCACAAACTCAAAAATATAGATCGGCAGTCAACCTGTTAATTATATATAAAAAATTGTCTATTAGAAAAATTTAAAAAAACCTCTGGACATTTTGTGGAAGTAATTAATAAGCTTAAAAAAATAAAAATTGACTGAGTAATATTGCAGACAGTGTCGCAATCCGACGTCAGGTCACTAACTTTATAATGGAATAGAATTTTCTTAAATTTTTTCAGTTAAATGTAAAAACTATTTTGTATAGATTTATTTCGATATATGAATTAGTTTAAAAATTTTCTATGAAAAATTTAAGGTCTTTAGGAAACTTATTTAAATAAAAATCGAAATTAACAATACATATAGTCTTATGGAGAATACGTCAATTTGATATAAAAATGACACATTTTTTTGTTATAAGAAATGAAAAAAATATGCCATCAATATAAAATTTAACTCTGTTAGACATTGAAATTTCGCGATTATTTTAAAAAGTTTTCAAATTTAATTGGATAGCTTTAACTTTATGAAAAATAACAATTATTGGAGGTACTTGTAAATGATTTACCTTTTATCTCTGAAATAGCGGCAACGTTGCATGTAGTAGTAATGGCGGCAAATTTAAATATTTTAAATTGTACAGTACAAGTTTATATAATTAAAACATATGGTGCAAGTAAATAATATTAAGTTTAATAAATAATAGATTTGCATTGGGTATGAGTTTTTAAAGCTTTTGTTTTAATTATTTAATTAATTTACTTGTTTAACTTATAATTGCCTAGTGCAGCTTCAGTGTTATAGTGTTCATTATTGTTCTTCGATATATATGTACTATCTGTTGATACTGTGTTGTCCGTTGGAGATTTATCACAATTTTCGTAGTGATGCTAGACCACAGCGTTTTTCATTAGTAATATAACATAATGAAAGTGTTTCATTACATGAAGAACATTTTAAGTTTTCTCCAAGTGATCGCGTGTCAACAATTCGACGCCCATTGTCACAGAGGTTAGAAGACACTTGATTCTCTGTTCCGTTTGCCAACACTTTGTTGGCTTAATCTTTGATTGTATATAGCCTCAGTAACGCGTTTTCGCTTCCACATTTTTTACCATTTTTATCAATATTTGTTGATTTTTTATTATTATCCATTTTTTTTACTTGTTTACAAGTGCTGTTCACAATAAACACAAAATTCAATATATCTATATACAAGCATATCAGTAGAGCCAACAGTAAATTACTTTACAGCGTGGCCGCTTCGAGACACCGGAATTTTAAGACTGTTAATTATCATTTTTTATTAATTACCTATTTTTTTAACAATTAAAACTTTTTTTTTTTGATTCTTTTATTTTCTTCATATTATTTCCTTTGATAATTTTTTAAAAATTATAACATATAATTATTATTATTTCCCATTTTTTTTTTCTATAAGTTTGTATAAAACTTCCAAAAGTTAATCCATTCATGTTAAATTATTTAATAAAATTAAATAAACAATATATAAGACTTAAAATCTTTCGATAATGATTTTATTATCATAATAATAACCATCGTTAGGATTACAAAAATTTTTAATTATTTAATACGAAGCATTTCTAAACGACAACATTCAAAACTTTTGGTTGGGACTATCCCACCTCAACCTCCTTAAATTTACCTAAACAAATCGATTCCTCAAAAAGACCAATAAAAAAGATATCTCTGAGAACTCCCTACAATTTCGTCCTCGGAAATGTATAATTTCTGTAAAAGTCTGCAGAAAAATATCTCATTGGGGAGCTTGTGTACTCGACACTGATAAGAAATTCCCCTTTAAAGCTTTGTTTATTCGTGACCTCTTTATTTTTAAAAACTCCTGGCGCAATAAAACCTAATTTGTATGCGACAGCAGTATAGCGAAACTTAAATAACATTTAATAATTTTAAATGACTGTATTTAAATCTGTCCATTATTTCTAAATGCAGGTAGTTTTACTGGTCATCTAGATAAATTATTCAGTTGCATATAAACTTTCCCCTGTAAAAATTCTATTCTTGTTTGTTTATTTTTCTCGGCTATCACGGCTAGATAATAAAGCGATAGGTAAGCAAATCATGAGTTATTTACCAATTCAAAAACCTATACAAGAGATAACAAAACGAAATCCAATCGTAAAAGAATATAATTTACCCAGTTTATGCAATCAAGCGATAACAAATATGAAGTATTTATTTTTACCTGCTGCATAAAAGATATTAAATAATTTAAAGTTATTTTAACTATACGAAAATATTTATGCTTAGGGTTTTGGTTTTTCCCTTCTAAAATATAAATTTTTGGACTAACTTTTTCTTTTTATAAAGTACAATTATCTATGAAATGCTCTATAATATAATATGTACTAACTAACATACTAAGTCCTACTTTGCTGTAGGCCTTAAAGGTTGCGATCCCACTGATAGTGGTAAAAAAGCTCACCCGTTCCATGAAAAAAACCAGCTGGAAGCAGTAATAAGGGCTAGGGGGGGCAACTTAAAATAATGATTTTGGTTTTTATGAATAAATTTAATTGTTAAACCTAAAATTCGTTTAATTTTTTCCTTTCTCTTACCCCTATTTTCAATCCTTGTTCTCCTTTTTTCCCCTTTCAATCGATTTAATCAGTAAAAAGCATGAGGATGCTATGGAATTTGGTATCATTAGAAAGAGAATAGGATGGTCTTTCAAATGGTACTAAAATCGTAAAAATATATTAACACTAAATTCTAGGATTGTATAATGAATTAACTTTAAAATTCGATGGTTAAACATTAAAAAAATGATTAAAAAAAATGTTATCTGTACATAATAAATTAAAATTTTTAATTAAAAAATTAAATTCATTGTGGACAACTCTTTCCTTTTTGCCCCTAACAGAATATAGGTTTTTAATTGTTCTAGAAATGGCTTTCAGACAACTAATCAGAAGTCCCTTATGAAATAAGGACATATGATCAAGTGATTCAGCTAAGTTATTCCCATTCTCATGCTCATGTTGTCAGAGATTTCTCTGTTTCTAAACAGAAGGTTGTGGTTCATTTACACGAACCCTCCTTAGACATAAATACACATAATGAGACGGAAGGTGCCATCAGAATGGTCAATAATCTACTTCATGTTTCTTTGTACTACATGTCTCAAACGCCCCGAACTAGTTTTTTCTGACCGACAAGTACTTTGTTTTTTCTTCTTAAGAAATAGTAGCAGAGCACAATACTGTAGGAAATTATACTCTGTACACTTACAAAATATAATAATCTTATTGTCCACAAATTAATTTCATCTCTCAAATGTCTGATGACATAGGTAGTAGAGATTATTTTCAAAACAAAGTCCTGTATATCTCGACACTGTAGATTGTTGTCCACAAATGTATAGTTTGTTTTAAAATTTGGTCTTTAATTTCCCTGTGATTTTACTTTTTAATTTGGCGATAATTTCCTGCATTATTATGGGAAATCATGAAAAAAAAATTATATGAATATTTTTAGGCAAAAGTTATGTTTAATTTTTTGGCAAATTTAGAATCAAATATATATTCAATATATAAAGTTTTGTAAATTCAATGAAGTATTGGAAACAGTAAATACGTCTGGCAGAAAACCACATTTGCGTGTATTTTACTACACAAAGAATATAAAATGTTAAGAAACACGTTTTATTTAATTTTTTTTAGACATTAAAATCAGTAAATATATCGTGCAGTAAACTACATGTTTTACTGTACACAGAATAGAGAATATTAAAAAATATATTTTTATATATTTTATTTAAATTTTTAGGGTTTAAGGATCCCAAATTTATGGTAAATAAAAAATAACCGGCCAAGTGTAAGTCTTACGCAATTACTGTTCTGTACGTTGATTGCTTTTAAAATAAAAATTTTTGTTATGATCAATGACTCCAAAAAATACACTCCAAATAAGTTTTCAACAAAGTTTGTTTCCGATCTTTGTTGAAAACTTTGACCTTGAAATTTTTGTTTTTTTTTATATACCAGATAAATTATTAAAGGTAATGCACTCGTGATAATTTTCGTTCAATCTATACCCTGTGGAGAATGTTTCAGAATTTTTTCAAAATTTTTAATCAGTACTTTTTGAGATAAGAGGGCTAACAGCCATTTTATGCGATTTTTTAAAAATAATACAAAGAAAAGTGTGCGCAAAAATTATATAATATATATAAGATTAACTGAAACGTCAGCTGCTAAGTGGCAGTGACCCAGAGTGTTACTTAGGATTTTTTTAAAATAATATATAAGAAATCTTTTTAATCATGGATAAATATCACTTTTACTAGGTGTGCGATATATCATTATTGTACCTAAAATTTAAAAATCTATAATTGTTTAAGAAATTCGTATGGTAGGCAACACAGCAACAATGCTCCTGAGCCTGAGCTATTTGGTACAACGGCAGGCTATCGGGTGCGGATTGGTTTGGCGATAAAAACCAGTTTTGCCCTTTTTTTTCAATTTGTTGTAAATATTCGAATTAAAAAAAAAAGCATTGGCCTACTCAATCCATGACTCCACAACACACCCGTTTCAATATATTAAATGATTTTCATAACACCCTGTATTTCCTGACAATTTCCGCAATTACTTCAATAAGTTCTTAAATTGTTTATAATGTTATTTATTCTCCTATTACTACCTTATAGTTTTTCTAAATTTCATCTGAACATCTCATTCCTATAGTTTATTTATTCTATTACATATATTGTTGCCTAAGCTAGAATAGTAGTTAATAGGTTTACATATTTTACTTTTTTTTTTTCGGAATTGCTCTAAAATTATTTTTGTAAAAGCCTCTTTTAATTCGTCCATAATAAATTAACTATTATTTCGTCTTTGTACACTCTGAAAAACAATTACATGAATAATACTAGATCATTTATAATCACTGATTATTTATGTTATTAAAAACAAATTCTGTTCACTTCTCTGTGAATTTCTATTCAATTATTTAAATAAGTTACCTAAATATGCGAAATATACGCGAAATATATATATATATATATATATATATATATATATATATATATATATATATATATATATATATATATATATATGTGTGTGTGTGTGTGTGTATATATACAGTCGACATTGTTTATAGTGAAACTCTATATAGTGAAAAACTCTTTATAGTGCAATTTTTTCAAGACCTAGAATATTTTAATGAAATTTCATGTAAAAAGCCCTGCATATAGTGAATCTGTAAAATAGTAACACTCTATATAATAAGATTTTTTACCGGAATTTTATGTATAAATTTTTATGCATTTATTGAGATCTTGGCCATTTCGGGTTTCCCATTTTTATCTAACATTAGCACGAATTCCATTTTTATGACGCATTCTTTTGAAAAGGTTCTTAACGCGTTTATAACGCCTAATGGTTGGCAATAAATCAGGTAGATTTCTGTGAGAAACCCGAGGAATAACCCATTTTATAGAAACCCGGGGAAAAACCCATTTTATAGTCGAGGCCTAGTAATTCGCAAATTCAGGTTCAGTTTCTTTTTGTTTACGAATCAAGTAAGATGTCCAAGCGAGTGTGTTTAAGTTTAGCTGAGAAAATTAAAGTTTTGGAGGAAGTTGATAAAGGCTGCAAACAAATTGATGTTGCTGCAAAATTTGATGTTTCTCCAAGTTGCGTCTCTCTGATAATAAAAAGTCGCGACAGTATCAGAAACCTAGTGTTCCAAGCAGTCGAAAACGAGTACGGATGAGTACTTACGAGGATGTAAATGAAGCAGTTTTACGATGGTTTCAAGTGGCTCGTACGCATTAAAACGTAGCAATATCGGGAAATTTAATAAAGCAAAAGGCTCTACAGTTTGCTAAAGAATTTAACTGCGTTAATTTTCAAGCTAGTGAAGGGTGGTTGAGTGCCTGGAAGACTCGCAATTCAATTGTTTTCAAGACGGTGTCTGGCGAGAGTGCAAGCGTTAGTCAGGAGGACTGTGACATTTGGACTGAAACTGTTTTAAAAAGTGCATTGAAAAAGTACGAGCCAAAAAACGTTTTCAATTGTGATGAAACCGGTTTGATTTTTAAATGTTTGCCAAATAAAACTTTTGATTTTAAAAGTGATAAATGTTTTGGTGTTAAAACAAGTAAAAAAAGGGTGACACTTATGATTGGAGCAAACATGGATGGCTCAGAAAAACTGAAATTACTGCTCATAGGTAAAAGCGAAAATCCCCGTTGTTTAAAAAAGAGTTAAATCTCTGGAGTTAGATTACGCCAATAATAAAAAGGCATGGATGACTTCTGAGATTTTCGAAAGATGGATCAAAGAACTGGACACGAAAATGAAAAGCCAAAAGCGAAAGATTGTGATGTTTATAGACAATTGTCCTGCACATCCAGTTACTGTAAGTAAAAAATTATGGAATATTG
The DNA here is from genome assembly GCA_019049505.1 of Pachyrhynchus sulphureomaculatus. NCBI lineage: Eukaryota > Metazoa > Arthropoda > Insecta > Coleoptera > Curculionidae > Pachyrhynchus > Pachyrhynchus sulphureomaculatus. Next base: position 116,892,554 of record CM032453.1, read on the forward strand.
AATTGATATTTTTTCCACCAAACATGACCTCCAAATTGCAACCTATGGACCAGGGTATTATAAAAAAGATAAAAGATCACTACCGAAACAGAATTGTTCACAAAATTGTTAATGCGATTGATAACAACCTTCCAGTCCAAAAATTGATTACCCTTAAAGAGTGTATAACCGAAGTCGCTAAAGTATGGAGTGAAAATGTTTCTCAGAAAACTATCAAAAACTGCTTTTCTAAAGCAGGTTTTACTGAAAAAATTGACGAATGGGAAGAAGAAGACGAAATGGATCTCGCTACCTTAAAAAGGCAATGGGGTATTCTACAAAAAACTGCTATCGTCGACGCAGATTTTTTACTGGGAGATTTCTTAGAAATCGGCAATGATGTTGGCACGATAGATCTCCCAACTGACCAAGACATAATTGACGATATAAAAAGTATAGAAGATCATGAAGAAGAAACTGACACCGGGAAATGTCGTGTACGTTGTACGAATTGTACGTAAATGAATTGTTCTTTGGGGGTACATTACCAAAATAATATTTTTAAAACCTATTGCTGTATGGTCTTAGTTATAAAAATGATTTAAAAGTGTAATTCAGCCATATCGGTTTTATTATTGTAAATATAATATCTTTCTATACCTATTGACGATGGTTTTACAAGTTTATTGAGCAGTCTCGCAAATTAGGAATATTGGAATATAATTATTATATAGTTTTAACGAATAGTTGGATAGGTCGCTTTTTTCTTTGTATAGCGTTATTACCGTCTTCACTTATTTTATTTAGAAACATTCTCTTTCCAAAGTTTTCCGGGTTTAACCCTATATATATATTTAGTGAATTTAGTGAAAATGAAATAAGAAATGCATTTGACATTGTGCGAACTACTCTCAGGGGCCAGGAAAGTGTACCTGATCAAATCTTTATGCATTTGAATAAATGCGAGAATTTTGTTAAGCAACAATTATTTTTCAAAAGTAATGTTCAAAAGAAAATAACTGATTATTTTTCCTAGTACGTATGTACGTAGTATGTACATATGTATTAACAGATTTTGTATTATTCTTTTTATTTCGTATGTAGTACATACATACATAAAGTCCGTACGTTATATCTTTACACGTGCGTCATAGTTTTCAGGCAATATTCCAGACGACTATTATATTTTTTGTCTCTTTTCACCAATACCTACGATTTATTGGTGAAAAGAGACAAATAATATAATAGTCGTCTGTTATATGGCCTGAAAACTATGACGCATGGGTAAAGATATAACGTACGGACCTTATGTATGTATTTATCCCTGTACATGTTATGTACTATTTAAACTTTCAAATGTTTAATAAAATCTTTTCTAATAATTCAATTTTGCAATTTTTTTTTGTTGCTTGTACCTTATAAAATACAAGTAAATGATTACCAATATAAAATACATACATAGCAATATATACGGATTTTTTCTTTATATATTGAAAAACTTTTTATAGTGAAATTTCGGTTAACATTTTGGTCTTTCACTATATAGAGTGTCAACTATATATATATATATATATATATATATATATATATATATATATATATATATATATATATATATATATATATATATATATATATATATATATATATATATATATATATATATATATATATATATATATATATATATATATATATATTATAAACTTTTTTCTTCTGGAACCCTTTACAATATTGGAATTAGGAGTTTTTTTGGGTTTTGGGTTCATGGAATAATCCAAACAACTTATTTTAACGTTTCGCCACAAATTTGAGGCATTTTCGAAAAAAAAATTTTTTTCCTTTATTTTTTGTTCTCACATTTCTAAAAATATAAAAATTATATAGCTTTACATGATATAAGTTTAAATATACAATAATTTTTTTTTATATTACAGCCAAATTTTGAAACACTTATGCACACACAACTCAAAATAGGTAGAATTAAAATTATATATAAAAATATTATATTATTTCGTACGTACCTTGAACTTCGGTGGTTTACTTTACTATGCAAAGAGAATCCCGTACAAAGAAAGGCTTGCTATCTTGTTAATTTTTTATTTGGTTATTTATTTGTGATTTTATTATTTATTATGTGAGATTACGTTTTTTCTGTTTGACTTTATTCTCACCATATATCAAACAGAAAAAACGTAATCTCACTTAATAAATAATAAAATCACAACTAAACAACCAAATAAAAAATTAATAAGATAGCAAGCCTTCCTTTGTAAGGGATTCCCTTTGCATAGTAAAGTAAACCACTGAAGTTCAAGGTACGTACGAAGTAATAAAATATATAATTTTAATTCTACCTATTTTGAGTTGTATGTACATAAGTGTTTCAAAATTTGACTGTAATATTAAAAAAAATTATTGTATATTTAAACTTATATCATGTAAAGCTATATAATTTTATATTTTTAGAAATGTGAGAACAAAAAATAAAGGAAAAAAAAAATTGAAAATACCTCAAATTCGTGGCCAAACGTTAAAATAAGTTATATATATATATATATATATATATATATATATATATATATATATATATAAGTTGAAATTTTGGTAAATTTGGCACAACGAAACTACACAACAGTTATCACTACTACACCAAATACTTGATTTTTGCACTCGATTTGCGTTTAGCTAATCATGTTAATCATGGTTAATTATCGCACTTGATGATGCTGACGTGGTCAGAAAAACAACGTACCTCGAGTGCTAAAAGAGAGTGTTTGCTGTGGTGATGTGTTGTGTAGGCACACAAAAGAGATAATGAAATCTATATATTTATGTAAAATTCCATTATTTACAAAAACATATTTCTTTTGAAATATATGTGTGTATTTTTCGTTTCATTTTTTAACAAAATAAGGGGAAAATAAAATGAATCAGAAATTACCATGACGTTCTTTATTAATATAAAATTCTATATAAAATTAAAAGACGCACACAAACTTATGTACATTACCTATTTTAGTAGTACATGGCGCTCAATCAAATTGTCTTTCAAAAACCGTACGTTCCAAACTAGAGACAAAAAAATTGAACATCATTTATTAAATTAAAACGTGGACGTCTAATCTTAATCTGATAAATAACTTTAGAAATATTTTCCTTGTAGTATGGTCTTACCATTTGTATTGCAGACAAAAGTACATAAAACTTAGCGAATGTTTTAAATCAAATAACAATTAGTAAGAAAAAAACAGTTACCTTCTTCAGGTGTAAATATGTATGTGTGTATATGTGTGTGCATGTGTGTGTGTGTGTGTAAATATTATGAGCCCCTACCGTCATCTAAACAGTATAATCAAAACTAAGCAATTCTTTCAATGGTTGCTTCAAATAAGAGCGTCGGTTTCGAGGTATCAAATAGTGTAAGTAAAGCGGAAAAAGATTTATGGGTTTTACAAGAATTCTCGATTACTTTTGAGTATTTTAATATTTAATGTTCACACATCATTACAAATTGAATTTCAAAAAGATAAAAATTGAAGTCCAAATCTGTGCTATTCCAAATACAGTAAACATCGGCTACATGTCTGACCTAATAAAATACAATATTTCATATTTAGTTTCATTTGACGTCAAAAGTCCTTTCACGTCCATACTCATTGAAAAACTTTCACGTCCATACTCATTGGAAAACTTTCACGAATAACAAATAAACTTATTGGCACTACAAATATCAACTTTGACATAAAAAGAGAATGTATTGTATAAAATTATTTTGAATTCAATTATACAAACAAAAAGACTGTATTCCAATAGGATCCTCTATATCTCGTTTCATATTGAATATTTTTATGAGCAACTTCAAGTCTTTAGTTCTTAACAAATGAATGAATAATGTATTTTATTGAGTCAGATATATAAACGTCATTTTTTTTGTGTTTGAAACGGCATAAAAAGAGACTTAAGGCAATATTTATATTTTACATAATTCAAATTAACTTTTTAATTACAAACATAAAAGAATCAAAAATAATATTTAGAATTAATATATAAAGAAAACCAACAACTACGGATATTGTCATTCATAAAATTCGAAACAATCATAACAAATCAAATTCGCATCATTCCACACTACTGATTTGTAACATTTTTACTAAATAAAGCAAACATCATTTATATATATATATATATATATATATATATATATATATATATATATATTTATATAATACAGAGTATGTATTATATATAATGAACAAGAAAATGTGCTCTATCATCAAGATAATGCACCGTGTCACAAGTCAATGATTATGCTGACAAAATTGCAGAAATTGAAGTTCGAATTGCTTCCTTATCCACCGTATTCTCCAGATTTGGCCTCCAGCTACTATTATCTAGTTGTAGACCTCAAAAAATGCTCGCTGGAAAAAGATTTGGCTCCAATGAAGAAGTTATCGCCAAAACTGAGACCTATTTTGAAGAAAAAGACAAATTGTTCTATAAGAGAAAGATATAGAAATGTTAGAAAAGCGTTGGACTGATTATATAGCTCTTGAAGGAGACTATATTGATGAATAAAGTAATATTTTGCAAAAAAATGTGTTTTAAGTAGCTAGACCAAAAATTTTTCACTCTATGTGTTATATGAGAAGTAATATGCTATGAATTTGTATTCTGTATACTAGCTGTGCCCGCGGCTCCGCTCGCGTGGACTTGACTCACTACTATCGTCACTGCTTATTTCTTATGTTACCTAACATAATAAAATATCTCCCATTATTTCTCCTTATCTCCCATTATTTCTCCTTATTTCCCATTATCTCACCTTATCTCCCATTATCTAGGCTTATCTCGACTTATCTCGTAATATTTCTCCTTATCTCCCATTATTTCTCCTTATCTCCCATTATCTCACCATAACGCCCATTATCTAGACTTTCTCTGCTTATCTCCCATTATTTCTCCTTATCTCCCATTATTTATACTTATCTCCCATTATCTCTACATAATTTTCATCATCTAGGCTTATCTCTGCTCATCTCCCATTATTTCTCCTTATCTTCCATTATCTCACCTTATCTCCCATTATCTAGGCTTATCTCGACTTATCTCGCAATATTTCTCCTTATCTCCCATTATTTCTCCTTATCTCATCATAACTCCCATTATCTGGACTTATCTCTGCTTATCTCCCATTATTTCTCCTTATCTCCCATTATTTATACTTATCTCTCATTATCTCACCTTATCTCCCATTATCTAGGCTTATATCGAATTATGTAGAACATATGTATAAATTTATAAAAACACGTAAATCGGAAAAGTGGTTCTCAAGTGATAAACGCACTAACGGACAGACAGACAGACAATCAGAGAGACGTTGCATTTTATACATATTATAGATAGATAACCTGGCCAGAGAACATATGTATGTTTTAAAAAAAAAGCACGTAAACCGGATAAGTGGTTCTCGAGTGATAAGCGCACTAACGGACAGACAGAAAGACAGGCAGAGAGACATGCAGACAGACAGATAAAGAGACGTTCTATTTTATATATATTATAGAAAGAAGATTATAGATAACCTGGCCAGAGAACAAATGTATGAATTAAAAAAAAACACGTAAATCGGATAAGTGGTTCTCGAGTGATAAGCGCACTAACAGACCGATAGACAGAGAGACGTTGCATTTTATATATATTATATTCTTTGCTACATGATATTGTTCCATATTTAATGCTTTAGGTAGTGTTTTGCAAGAGAACGCGCCAGTAGCAAACTTTTCTCCGACTTGATTCACTATTTTCGTCACTGCTTATTCCTTATGTCACCTAACGTAATAAAATATATCCTATAACCTGGCCAAAGAACATATATATGTTAAAAAAAAAACACGTAAATCAGATAAGTGGTTCTCCAGTGATAAGCGCACAAACGGACAGACAGACAGACAGAGAGACTTTGCTTTTTATATATATTATAGATATTCTTTGCTACATGATATTGTTCCATATTTAATGGTTTAGCTTGTTTAAAAAAAAAGCACGTAAATCGGATAAGTGGTTCTCCAGTGATAAGTGCACAAACGGACAAACAGACAGAGAGACGTTGCATTTTATATATATTATAGATGTAATAAAATATATATCTATAACCTGGTCAGAGAACATATGTTTGAATTTAAAAAATCACTTAAATCGGATAAGTGGTTCTCGAGGGATAAGCATACTAATGGACAGACAGACAGAGAGACGTTGCATTTTATATATGTTATAGATATAGATTATTATTATTATATAACCTGGCCAAAGAATATACGTATGAATTTAAAAAAAGACACATCAATTCGATAAGTGGTTCTCGCTTGATAAACGCACTAATGGACAGACAGACAGACGGAGAGACATTGCATTTTTTATATATTATAGATTATATATTATAGATATTCTCTGCTACATAATATTGTTCCATATTTAATGGTTTAAGCTGTGGCATAAGCAAGGGAACGCGCTAGCGGCAAACTTTTTTCTGACTTCATTCACTATTATCGTCACTGCTCATTCCTTATGCTACCTGTAGTAATAAAATATAGCCTATAACCTGGCCAGAGAACATATGTATGTTTTTAAAAAAAAGTACGTAAATCGGATAAGTGGTTCTCCAGTGATAAGCACACTAACGGACAGACAGACAGACAGAGAGACGTTGCATTTTATATATATTATAGATTTAATTTCGGTCGCTAAATGCATGCCGTGGTTTATTTTGCTCTATCACTTCAGAATTTTGGATGGAAAAACTCCAAACCTAACATAACCTAATCCTAAGATCTTTACACTCAGAACTCCATACCTAATGTAACCTAATGGAAGAACTTTACGCCAAGAACTCCGAATTTAACATAACCTTATGGAAGAACTTTACACTAAGAACTCCGAATCTATGCTTTACGTTATGGTAGGTTTATAGCTCAATTCGATCATGTACTCCACTTTATTCCTTAACGCATCGTGATCAGGTTATTAAACCAGTAACATATCTAAAAAGGGTGGTTTTTTTGATACTTTGAAGTTAAGGTTACTTCCGAAATCCTGAAGTGACGGAGCAAAACAAACAACGGCATGTTTTTAGCGACCGAAATTAAATATACAGAATACAGATCCGTAGGATATTACTTTTCATGTATTTAACAAAAAAAATTGTGGGCCTGTGATTAGGTTAGGTTAGATTTTGTTGGTTTCATAAAAAGTTGGGTATGTTTATAATTTATATACGGAATTTAATTTGTAAGCGCTAGGCTTGCATATTTTTTATCAATTAAGTTACCTTAGGTTTGAATCTTTATTTTGGTGATTTTACTTATATAGTTTTGAGATTACATTTCTTCGATTGATGCAAAAACTAAACATGCTGGGTCAAAAAGGACAACGGATTCGTTTTCAGCGCCCCAAAATACGTATAAAACACTTTGTCTTGTTTGAGTAAAAAAAAATTATGGTCCTGTGTAATGTTTATTATTACATAATTATTTAAGAAACGGAAAATGATAAAAGAGATACAGAAAACTTAAAATCTGAAGTCATTCTTTAAAATTCCGGTACAGAGGTCGACTGATAAGGAGCCTAGATGGCGTAATTACCTTCCTCTCTGGACCCAAAATCAGATGAAAAATAAAAGGTAAATATTTATATAGTTTTTAAACTACGTAATTTGTATTTCAATTTTTATAAAAATAAAATACATACATCAACATTGACACCTAACAGACATCAGATCAACCGACGAACTAACACACAAACCACTTTACCACTACCGATTTATTTTGAGAATCTATAATGATATTGTAACGAAATAAAAGAAAACTGGATGAACTGAAAGTACGAGGCTGGTTTGAAAAGTCCGTGCAAAAATAAAAACTACTTATGTGTTTGGGGTAATCCTTTTTTATTTTTCGACATAGTCTCCTTTTAGGCTTATACACTTCGTCCAACGATGTTCTAGTTTGTTGATCCCTTCCGAATAATAGGATTTGTCCAAGTCTGCAAAATATCCATTAGTGTCTGCAATCACCTCCTCGTTTGAATAAAATCTTTGTCCCGCCAGCCATTTCTTCAAATTGGGGAACAAATAGTAGTCCGAGGGAGCCAAGTCTGGAGAATAGGGGGGATGTGAAACGAGTTGGAATCCTATTTCCATTAATTTTGCGACCACAACTGCTGAGGTGTGTGCTGGTGCGTTGTGATGGAAAAGGACTTTCTTGTGGGCCAATCGCGGGCGTTTTTTCTTGCAGCTCGGTTTTCAAACGGTCCAATAACGATGAATAATATTCACCTGTAATAGTTTTACCCTTTTCCAGATAGTCGATGAGGATTATCCCTTGCGAATCCCAAAAGACAGTCGCCATAACCTTTCCGGCCGAAGGAACGGTCTTCGCCTTTTTTGGTGCAGATTCCCCCTTGGTAACCCATTGTTTAGATTGTTGTTTGGTGTCAGGAGTATAGTAATGTATCCATGTTTCATCCACAGTGACGAAACGATGCTTAAAGTCCTCCGGATTCTTCTGAAACAGCTGCAAACCATTCTTGCAACACTTTACACGATTCCGTTTTTGGTCAAGCGTGAGCAATCGCGGCACCCATCTTGCGGATAGCTTTCTCATGTCCAAATGTTTATGCAAAATATTATGTACCCGTTCAGTCGAGATGCCCACAGCACTAGCAATCTCACGCACCTTAACTCTTCTGTCATCCATCACCATATCATGGATTTGATCAATGATTTCTGGAGTCGTAACCTCCACAGGCCGTCCAAGACGTTCAGCGTCACTTGTACCCATATGGCCAGTCCGAAAATTTTGAAACCACTTATAAACTGTTCTAATCGAAGGTGCAGAGTCACCATAATGTTTATCAAGCTTCTCTTTAGTCTTCTGAGGCGTTTCGCCTTTCATAAAGTAATGTTTAATCACCACACGAAATTCTTTTTCGTCCATTTCTTGAAAATCACTCGACTTCCTTGATTCACACGAATGCCAAACACAAAGAAATAGACCAATATGGCTGAAACTTGGTGTGCGTTCATTCAAGAGATGCTACTAACTAAACATGACCTCGATACGCGCCGGTGGTGCCATCTCTCGGACTTTGCACGGACTTTTCAAACCAGCCTCGTACCTGAAAGCTTAAAAATGGTTATTTGACTTTAATTTTTCCCATTGTAAATAATTAAATATGACAACAAAAATCAAAAAATAATAACAAATAATTTCCAAACAACCTAATCAATAAATACCATTAAAGCCAGTGACTGAAATGGTAAAAAATAATTCTTAAAATACACAAGTATTATTTCTCCCAAAAAAGGCCGAACATCAGCCAACCCTCTTTACTCCAAAAAAGGGGGAATATTAGAAATGAATATTCGATCAGATTATTGTATTTGTAATTAGTTTTAAGTGAAAGGAAAAAATGTACTGTATTATCAATGAATAAAGAGATGTTGAAATTGAAGAAGTTTGCTGGGCGAAATTCATGTCGCAAAGCGGCTCGCTTGGGTCCACGATAAGATATTAGAGTGGCCCTCACAAACGCCAGACGCCAATTCTACTGAAACCGTTTGGTTCCTTGTAAAGAGAAAACTGAGAAGAAAGACTTTAAGAACTTTGATTCAGTTGTCTCACGAGATTCGAAAAATTTGGAGATCATTACTGCGCGAGTATGCAGAAAATCTCGTCGACAGCATGCCTTGAAGATGCCAGGCGATTATTGACGCAAGAAGCGATTGGACAACTTACTAAGATAATTGTGCCGTTGTTAGCATACCAAAAAATACATTGATGGCAAAAAATATTCTCGAAATACATTTTTTAAGAATACAAGTGACCACTTGTATTCTTTCTCAAGAGAGTGTACATCGCACATAATGTGTTAATTCTGTTAAAACCATGGCTGAAAAAAGTATTTGCGCATAAGCTCGGTAGAAATTTTAGAAAATGGAAATCTTATAGTCTGACGTAAAATGGATAGCCTAATCTAAGTACCAGGGGGGCACATAAATGCCGCGTAAATAATTTAATTAAATATTTATTTTAAGTACATGTCGGTTCTAATACATATACGAGGCTGGTTTGAAAAGTCCGTGCAAAAATAAAAACTACTTATTTGTCCCGCCAGCCATTTCTTCAAATTGGGGAACAAATAGTAGTCCGAGGGAGCTAAGTCTGGAGAATAGGGGGGATGTGAAACGAGTTGGAATCCTATTTCCATTAATTTTGCGACCACAACTGCTGAGGTGTGTGCTGGTGCGTTGTCGTGATGGAAAAGGTCCAATAACGATGAATAATATTCACCTGTAATAGTTTTATCCTTTTCCAGATAGTCGATGAGGATTATCCCTTGCGAATCCCAAAAGACATTCGCCATAACCTTTCCGGCCGAAGGAACGGTCTTCGCCTTTTTTGGTGCAGATTCCCCCTTGGCAACCCATTGTTTAGATTGTTGTTTGGTCTCAGGAGTATAGTAATGTATCCATGTTTCATCCACAGTGACGAAACGACGCTTAAAGTCCTTCGGATTCTTCTGGAACAGCTGCAAACCATCCTTGCAACACTTCACACGATTCCGTTTTTGGTCAAGCGTGAGCAATCGCGGCACCCATCTTGCGGATAGCTTTCTCATGTCCAAATATTTATGCAAAATATTATGTACCCGTTCAGTCGAGATGCCCACAGCACTAGCAATCTCACGCACCTTAACTCTTCTGTCATCCATCACCATATCATGGATTTGATCAATGATTTCTGGAGTCGTAACCTCCACAGGCCGTCCAGAACGTTCAGCGTCACTTGTGCCCATATGGCCAGTCCGAAAATATTGAAACCACTTATAAACTGTTCTAATCGAAGGTGCAGAGTCACCATAATGTTTATCAAGTTTCTCTTTAGTCTCCTCAGGCGTCTTGCCTTTCATAAAGTAATGTTTAATCACCACACGAAATTCTTTTTCGTCCATTTCTTGAAAATCACTCGACTTCCTTGATTCACACGAATGCCAAACACAAAGAAATAGACCAATATGGCTGAAACTTGGTATGCGTTCATTCAAGAGATGCTACTAACTAAACATGACCTCGATACGCGCCGGTGGTACCATCTCTCGGATTTTGCACGGACTTTTCAAACCAGCCTTGTATTATATAAGTAGTTTTTGAAATTGAAAGCTTCTAAAATTGAAAGACTATGTTTACATTATTTATGCACCGATTCTGATCTACACCTACTTTTTTATATGGGCAGATTCTGATTTCTATTTTCCTTTTTAATTGGTCGATTTTCATCAGAATTAAACGCATGATGTTAGATTAGCAAAAGTAGGTTTTTGGCATAGCAGTTGGCAAAATTTAAATTTTTTAGATCTCTTTAATTGATAGCTTGTTTTTGATTATGTTTAAATAGTAGATATAAAGAGATTTTGTGAAGTTTATGTTTAAGATGAAAATAATTATATCTCTTAGTTTTGACTCATTGTGATGGAATTTGAAATTATATGGTAAACTAGCCGGGCCTGCGGCTCCGCTCGCGTGGACTTGATTCACTACTATCGTCACTGCTTATTCCTTATGTTACCCAACGTAATAAAATATCTGCCATTATTTCTCCTTATCTCCCATTATCTCACCTTATTTCCCATTATCTAGGCTTATCTCGACCTATCTCCCATTATTTCTCCTTATCTCCCATTATCTCACCATAACTCCCATTATCTAGTACTGCTTATCTCCCATTATCTCTCCTTATCTCCCATTATCACACCTTATCTCCCATTATCGAGGCTTATCTCGACTTATCTCCCATTATTTCTCATTATCTTCCATTATCTCACCTTATCTCCCATTATCTAGGCTTATATCGAATTATATAGAACATATGTATAAATTTATAAAAACACGTAAATCGGATAAGTGGTTCTCGAGTGATAAGCGTACTAACGGACAGACAGAGAGACGTTGAATTTTATATATATTGTATTCTTTGCTACACGATATTGTTCCATATTTAATGCTTTAGGGAGTGTATTGCAAGAGAACGCGCTAGCGGCAAACTTTTCTCCGACTTGATTCACTATTATCGTCACACTGCTTATTCCTTATGTCACCTAATAAAATATATCCTATAACCTGGTCAGAGAACATACGTATGTTTAAAAAAAAGCATGTAAATCGGATAAGTGGCTCTCCAGTGATAAGCACACTAACGGACGGACAGACAGCCAGACGGACAGAGATACATTGCATTTTATATATATTATAAATATTCTCTGCTACATAATATTGTTCCATATTTAATGGTTTGGACTGTGTATTGCAAGAGAACGCGCTAGCGGCAAACTTTGTCCGACTTCATTTACTATTATTGCCACTGCTCATTCCTTATGCTACCTATCGTAATAAAATATAGCCTATAACCTGGCCGGAGAACATATGTATCTTTTTTAAAAAAAAAAGTACGAAAATCGGATAAGTGGTTCTCCAGTGATAAGCGCACTAACGGACAGACAGACAGACAGAGATACGTTGTATTTTAAATATATTATAGATGTAATAAAATATATACCTATAACCTGGTCAGAGAACATATGTATGAATTTAAAAAATCACGTAAATCGGATAAGTGGTTCTCGAGGGATAAGCGCATTAACGGACAGACAAACAGACAGACAAACATTGCATTTTATATATATTATAGATATAGATTATTATTATATAATCTGGCCAAAGAATATATGTATGAATTTAAAAAAAGACAGGTAAATCGGATAAGTGGTTCCCGCGTGATAAGCGCACTAATGGACAGACAGACAGAGAGACATTGCATTTTATATATATTATAGATTATATATTACAGATATTCTTTGCTACATAATATTGTTCCATATTTAATGGTTTAGGCTGTGTATTGCAAAGGCACGCGCTAGCGGCAAACTTATTTCCGACATCATTCACTATTTTACGCTGCTCATTCCTTATGCTACCTATCGTAATAAAATATAGCCTATAACCTGGCCAGAGAACATATGTATGTTTTAAAAGAAAAAGTACGCAAATCGGATAAGTGGTTCTTCAGTAATAGGCGCACTAACGGACAGACAGACAGACAGACAGAGAAACGTTGCATTTTATATATATTATAGATTAGTCAAAATATTTTGATACTGACGTGTGTAAAAATTACAATGTTAAATGAAATTCATAAACATGCACTAAGACTTTTATAGATTATATTAACGCAGACGATCTATTTTTGTAGATAAAGCTGCGGATATAGGCTAGAATTACTAGGAGTTTTCAAAAAAAAATAATTACATCAATTAATTACGTTTTATTATTCACAATCAATCAACAACCCGCAAGTTTTCTTTTGACTTTAATACGTTCACACAAAATTGAGACGCTACTGTATATTTTTAATTGTAGTCTAGGGTACCGCCAAAATAGTTAACGTTATTACAAATAAGAGAAAATCATCGGCAATTGCTTTAAATAATAGGGTAAGGTGCCCCAAGTATGCGCGGTTTAAAAATAAAATGACATAAATCAAATAAAAACCGTTACGATGAAATCACAAAATGTTTATTATAATCACCAATAAATCAACTTTAATATACCATGAAAAATCAACTTAGTCTTATACTCTGTTAAATAACAATCTAATTGAGATCGTGGGTAATTGCGCACTCTTGGTATTACAATTCCACAAGAGTACGCATGATAGTCCCAATGAGTGCGCATGCTACCTTAACAGTGCGCAAGCTAATTCACACGCATAAATCGCACTTGTAGATTCCAATGCCGATGTAAGATGTGCATTTATCGTGCCACCATTCAGTGCACAAGCTGCACTGGCTACAGTCTTCAACAATAGGCTCCTTACAATTCTCTTGGCAACCAGGGCATCTCCACTTTTTTTTTTATTCTTTGGTGGTTTTTTTTGGTTTTGATGGCGGTTTCTGCGATGTTTTGCATATTATTCTGAATATTTTTTTTTTACTAGCTTCTGTTTCTTCTTCTAGTTTTCTTTTATAGGGAAAGTCTGTAATTTCAGATCTTTTACTACCGTTTGATGATTTTCGGGCAGAAGATGCTTTTGGGAGTGGAGCAATGTCCATAAATGAGCAAGTTGGTTCATCAGTATGTATCTGTTTTTCTCTCAATGGTGTGCTAGATGGACTGTGAAAACTCGCCACTTCTTCTGTCACTGCAGTATTTTGTGTGTGTTCTTCTGGCAAAGGTATACTAGCAGAAGTGCGTGGAATCATCGCAGTTGTTCCAACGTTGAGTACACTTTCTGTTGTGTCGTTCTACTCAGCAATTGAAATATTACTTGCATGTTCTTCCAACCTATCAGTTACCATACTAGCAAGAAAATCAACGTCACTAAATAGATCTCTATTGAAAGGACATATTCCTCCAACTTTGAAACCTTTGACGGCGTTAGAGATATTTGCAATCCTCATATAAGCAGCGTTGAACAAAGTGGCTATCTGGTAGATGGTAATAGGTCTTCCAGGATGATTTATCATCCATTTTTCACACTCGCTTGCGAAATATTTCTTCAGTGGTGAAAAAAGCAACGATCTAGCTGTTGCATCTTATGCGTGCTATGAGGCAGAATAGTAATGACGTGTATGAAATTTTTTCCACAAAAGTTTACTGCAGCTAAACTGGTGTGCGCCAAATAATTATCCAAAACCAATAACACCGGACAAGTCTCTGTGGGCTTGGCATGGTATTTAAAATGATTCAGCCAGTCCAAGAATAAATCTGTATTCATTCTACCAGACTTTGTAACAAGACCTATAGAATTTGCTGGAGCTTCATCGAACAACTCCGCCTTCATACGTTTACGGGGAAATATAAAGGCTGGTGGTATATAATTTCCCGATGCACTCATCGCACAGACAACAGTAACACTTATTTTATTGACGCACCTTTTTCCTTTGACGCTAACAACTTTTGGCGCTTTATTCGAAACTGTAGAAAAGCCAGATTCGTCCATATTATATATTTGACAAGGTTGAAAGTTGTATTTCTTCTGTATGTTTTCTAATTGATCGTAGAATCTGTCCACTTGAGGCTTATTAAAGCCCATAGCGTGGGCAATGCTGGTTGAAGTCGGTTGGCGAACTGCTATATCCGGGTTTCGGCGCACAAAATCTCTAAGCCCATGCTTTTCAGCTATCTTGGTTTCTTTGTTAAATTGATGGACAATATTATTTTTTTCGGCATATTCATACATAACAGATCTTAACTTCTTTAGCGTAATCTCATAAAACATAGCAACTAAAATCTTTTACGTAGGCTGAACTCAGGCATTCCTAAGAGTTCAGCCACTTTTCTTTTGCTTTTTCCCACTTCAAATACCATTTTCCATGCAAGATCCAATATCTCTTTGGAACAATTGATTCGGTTGGTTTTGCTTTGCTTGGAAGCCATCTAGAAAACAAGAAGATAAAATAAATCCAAATGGTTCACAAGAGTACAAAATCCACAAGAGTGCGCATGCGCACTATTGCCATGGGCGCTCTTGGGGTCAACCTTGGGTCCGAAACAAATTGACACATTAGTGCCATCTATTGAAATAGGGCGACAACAACTACACAATCTACCGGTTAAGACATGTTTTACACGATTAATTATCAAAAAACGCGGTCACTGTTTACATATACATACTACACTAGTTGAAAAAGATCATATTATTTTAACAAAACATCGAAATATCGAAAATCTTACCTCTTTCCTCCAAAATGAATTATTTTTACGTGGAGTTTTTGCAATAGCATCCTAGTACAGAGACGCTCAAAACACAACTGAAGTTGGCACGCTTTGAAGTCAAGCGTCGGAAATATCAAGTCAGTATATTACCTTCCTTTATGTTAAAACGGATTTTATAGTTAGATTTCTCAAAACTAAAAGAATATCCCAAAGGGCCGAAGTGGAATTTCTGAAACAGCAATACAATTATTTAATATATTTTTGATATATTTTTTAATTCCGCCCATTGTGAATTAAAAACTAAAGCAATTTTCATTTGAATATTTATTATATTCATCATCACTATCATTAGCTTATTCCATCCATAGTCGAATGTACGGCTCCACAATTGAGCTTGGTTGTTTGCTTTTTGCATCCAATCGTGTCCTGCTAATCTTTTTATAGCGTCCGCGTGTGTGTCTACCCCTGAATCTTTTGTGTTCTCTAGGCCTCCATTCAACGACACGGCGTGTCCATCTGTTATCATTCACCTTTGCAACATGCCCCGCCCAATTCCACCTTAATATACATATTCGGTTTATTACATTCTCCTCTCTATTGCTCTTTGGGTTACCTGGAGTTTATTTATTATACTTTTATTTAAAGCCCACGCTTTAGTGCCATGTGTTAATACCGGCACTATATATTGATCGAATACTGTTATTGTATTTGGGATGTCTAACTTAAATGTAGATTGTAACCTTCCGAATGCAAACCAAGCTAACAAGTCAACGTTTAAACTATTTTTTGATATTTCGATTTATTGCTCTAAATATACGAATATACCTTTCCTATTTTTTCACCTTCTACTCGTATTAATAGTTTCTGGCTGTTTGTTATCTCTACTTTCGTTCAAATATTTGGTTTTGGTGAAATTTATTTTTAAACCTATTTCTCGAGACTTGTTACTTAATTCCATCAGCATTTCTTGTAATTCTTCTTTTGTGTTGGCGATGGAAATGACACAACTGTTAACCTTAAGTGATTTAATCGTTCACCCTCCATTAGTATCCCTTTCTTTTCCCACTTTAACGATTTGAATATGCCTTCTAGAGTAAACGTAAACCGCTTTGGGGCTTTCGAGTCGTCTTGTCTAATTCCTCTTTAAATTTTGATTTTATTTGTGTTTTTCCTCAAGTATTATTTGTGATGTTGCATTTTTATATATGTATTCAGGAAGAGTTGTATATCTTTCATCGACTCTGCTGTTACTTAAGGCGTTAAGGACTGCCCATATCTGTACCGAATCATCAACCATTGCTATCCACAGGTGACCTTATATTCATTTGCTTTTTCCACTACTAATCTAATTGTTTTTTTTGTTTTTTTTTATGGGTCTAGCACACGTGCTGCAGGGAAGAAGTCCCTAAAGTGCTACAGGAGCGACACGTGTGCGGAAAAAGCGATTCACGTTGTTCTTGAATCGCTGTAAATTGTACTCGGTGGGAAACACAATCCTGGGCAAATTATTCCAAAGGGATGATGTTCTCCATATAAAAGACTGCTTGAAAAGCATTGTACGAAGAGTAACAAGCTGAACCTCATACGGATGTGAAGTATTAGCGCGACGTGTACTTCTAATATGCACCGCTCTGGGAGGAATTAATCGGGCCACATCCTTCGAACATTTTCCATGAAAATACGTGTAGAAGAGGCTCAAGTCGCCAACCGTTCTTCGATGTTCCAGCGAATCAAGGCCGCCGGTCAGTTCCGTGTCTCCAATCAGACGAACAGCTCTTCTCTGAATAGAATCCAACAAATGCAGTGTATGTTTGGAAGCGGAGCCCCAAACATGGGAGCAGTATTCCATAGTTGGTCGAATTTGAGCTTTGTAAAGAATTAACAGTTGTTGTGGAGTGTAAAGTTTTCTGGTTCGAAATAATATTCCCAACTTTTGAGAAGCTCTCCTTGCTATGCCTGCAACATGTTCATGCCAGGACATATTTGCTCCCAAATTAACGCCCAACAAACTGAGTGACGATGTTAGAGAAATGGAGTGCCCCGACATAACTATGTTGGGTTCAGCAACGTTAACTTTTTTAGAAAAAACTGCCGCCTGGGTTTTTGTAGCTTTAAATTCTACTTGGTTACTGTCACCACAAGATAAAATTTCTTCCAGGTCTTTGTTAAGTTGAATGACTTCCTGCTGTCTGCGGATATTCGTCTGAGTAGCCGATGTCCGAGCGTTCAAAGTGAATGAAGAGATAAACGTACTGTCATCTGCAAAGCTATAGATTGGATTCCCGGTCTTTTCCAGCAGATCGTTAATGTAAATGAAAAAAAGAGTAGGAGACAGTATGGAGCCTTGAGGTACACCGGCGTTGGTAGTGAAGGTGTTAGAAAGTAATCTTTCGACTGCCGCTCGTAAAGAACGCTCTCTGAGGAAACATGAGAGCCACAAACAGAACTTTTCAGACATACCATAAGAGCGTAGCTTAGCCAACAGCCCATCGTGCCAAACACGGTCGAATGCCTTGGATATGTCAAGAGCAACCGCTCGAGATTCTCCAAAGTGTTCAATTGCGTTGTTCCAAACATGTGTTACATAAGTTAGAAGATCTCCTGTTGATCTATTTTTACGAAAGCCATATTGGTGATCGCTAATAATGTTGAATCCTTCAAAATATTTTAGAAGATGCTGATTGATAGCCTTTTCCATGACTTTCGATATTATTGAAAGCAGTGCGATTGGTCAGTACTTATTTGACAAGGTCTCCTTGCCTTTTTTAGGTATCGGCTGAACTGTGGCACATTTCCAGCAGGAAGGAAATATTCCCTTTCTGTAGGATAGGTTAAAAAGTCTACAGAAAACTGGTGTTAGTTCCCTCGCACAGTTTTTGAGAACTATGGCAGATATTCCGTCAGCGCCAGAAGCATTTTTGGTGTTTAGCTTCATTAAAATAAGTTTTATGATACGCTGTGTGAAGACAATATCGGGCATCCTTGCCCTTGCAGTTGTTTGAAGATGGTCAAAAGTGTTGTATCCACATTTAAATCCCGCTTGTTCACGTGGTTGATAACTGTCTAATTTGTTCGGTAATCTGTATGTTATGATTCTAGTGAGGATTCTGTATAGTACCAATAACAGATGGGTCTGTAATTCTCCAATTTAAATTTGTTCCCCTTTTTAAAAATAAGCACAATCAAGGCGTTTACCCAAGGTGTTGGAATTTTACTTTATATTAGGCACGGCATCTCTTTAATATAGCTTGAAGTTTATTATATTGCTCACTAGTAATCTTTTCAATTGAATATATATATATATATATATATATATATATATATATATATATATGTATATATATAAGTATATATATATATATATATATATATATATATATATATATATATATATATATATGTATATATATATATATATATATATATATATATATATATATATGTATATATATATATATATATATATATATATATATATATATATATATATATATATATATATATATATATACTCCTGGACAAAATTAAAGCAACAATATATTAAATCATACAAATCTCTATAATGAATTAATTTTAATAATTTTTTTATGAACATTGGTTACACTAAAAGTTAGAAAAAACTTATTCGGATACTTTAAAAGTGAATTAGCTACCAAATTTCTCTATAAGATTCGAATTAAAATTATTCTTAAGACCTAATAACAAAATTATTGAAATTATGTAATAATGAGAAAAATAAACTGGGACACTAGTAGCAAAATTAATGGTGTAACTGGGACACTAGTAGCGTGTGTTGCCTCCTCTACTTCGGGTGACAGCGTTTATGCATCTAGACATGCTTCTAATTAAATTTTGGATAAAATCTTGAGGAATTTGCTCCCATTCTGTGATACTGCATTTTCAAGTTCCCTCAGGTTTCTAGATGCAGGTATATGACGTTTCACATTTTTCTTAAAGTGATCCCATACATGTTCTATCGGATTCAGATCCGGGCTTTTTGGTGGCCATTGCATAATCGGTACCTCCCTAGCCACGTGAGGTCAAGCGTTGTGTTGCATAAACAGGAAATTGGACCCCACAAAATGACCGAAAGGCATCACATGTTCTATTACAATATTCTCAAGGTAGTAGTCAGCATTCATGGATCTCGTACGGACAGGAACTAACTCTGTGCGAGCATCAAAGCAGATGCCACCCCAGAACATAACAGAGCCACCGCCGAATGGAATCCTTGCCGAGATATTGCAAGGAGCAAACTTCTCTCCTGGTCTTCATTTAACCATCTTCTAACTGTTTTAGAAGAAATTGTGATATTGCGAACAGCTTCGAGATCGTTTCTTATTATAGAACTAGTGACAGTCCTGTTTCTTAAAGCATATTGTCTTATAAAACATTCATCTAGGTCGCTAGTGCATCGTTTTCGCCCTTGCCCTAGCCTTCTAGAATAAGTTCCTACTTCATTCAAGCGTCTTACCATACGACTTATTGTAGAACGATGTTTGCCTAACAAATTGGCAACATAACTCTGACAATATCCCTCGTCCAATAAAAACTGAGGCTCGCACTACCTCGTGTTCAGTTAAATTCCTTGTTCGATTCATTTTTCTAATTTTTCGGGGTCAAAAATAAAACAGTCTACCACAAAAACGTATTACCTTGAAAAAGGGAACAATTTATAAGCTTACTTTTAAAGAAAATCTATCGCATTATTACAGAAAATTGTTTATCTTCTAAAAATTCTTTAAAACTGTAAATCTAAACGAATTGTTTTGATTTCTGTCATGAACAACGAAACAAAATATGCATAGCCTACGATTCAAATATTCGATAAACTTTAAAAACTGACATAAGAAAAAGATAAATTAATTTTCAGATTGTTTCGTTAATTTTATCCAGGAATGTATATATATATATATATATATATATATATATATATATATATATATATATATATATATGGCTAGCAATTTTAAGCCTTAAACACTCTATAGGATTCCAATGTTAATACAAAAGCACAAACATCCAGTTAAGCGACAGTCCACTCTTTCGGTTCACCAACTGACCGGAAGTAGAATTAAGAATTTGGTTTAGGATATTCAGATCATTAGGGAAATGAATGTCTAGTCCTATTTCCTTTGTCTCTTTTGATTGTCAAATAATACGCCTGTATTTATTCGACCGAAAATGGAACAGAGGGATGGATTTAGGATGTTAGGAAAATGAGGAATCCTCTACCTATTTTCTTTCGCAAGTTATAGATCTATCAGTAGAATAATTGTCTTCCTTTCTAAATTATAAGCTATTTTAACAGAAAATATTACAATAAAGGGTCGGTTATGGGAAGCTCGTGTAATGTAGAATTCAAATCTGACGGTCGATCTTTTTTAGTTCTTGAATTATAAAGCACTTGTTTTAAATGGGTGAGTAGGGTCAGATTTAGAGTGTTTGGATTATAAGAAATTTAAATATGGAGTGGAGTTATTTTATACGAGGGCTGTATGATAAGTACCTGGCCTCGACCAGAGATGGCGCTACTACTATTTAAAAAATTATATTTTTCGTAAACATAACATTTCGCAAGAATCCTGTGAAATTTTGAAGTCGTTGCGTGATTTGGTTTGTAAGTGGCAGCCATTTAAACATAACAAATTTTGTGATTTTACAACATTGGAAAATATTGAATATCGAGCAGTGATAAAATATTTGTTTTTGAAAAAGAAAACGAATGATGTGATAAAAGAGGATCTCACCGAAGTTTATAGGGACTCTCTATCTTCATTATCGACCATAAAATATTGGCTGTACAAGCACTTTTGATAGAGTACGTCCATGTCCTCCAAATGAGGTCACCCCATCAGAAATGATTGAAAATGTCCACAGTGTAGTGATAAATGATTGGAAAGTGAAAGTGCGTGAGATTTCTGAGGCTGTGGGCATCTCAACTGGACGGGTGTAGAACATTTTAACAACTCATTTGGATTTAAGAAAGCTTGCCGCAAGATGGGTGCTGCGATTGCTCACAACTGACAATAAATACGCAAGTGTGTCAACTTAAAAAGAATGTTTGGCTACGTTAAAGCCCAATCGAAATGACTTTTGGCGTCGATTCATAAGTGTTGACGAAACATGGAATCATCACAACACACAAAAGACCAAAGGACAGTCCAAACAGTGAGTTTTCCATGGCGAACCGGCGCCAAGGAAGGCCAAGGTGACTTTGTCGACCAACAAAGTCATGGCCACAGTGTTTTGGGATGCACGCCGCATAATTCACTTCGATTACCTTGAAAAGGGCAAAACGATTAACGGAGAGTATTATTTCAACTTATTGGATCGTTTCAACCATGCTATGAAAGAAAAACGTCCTCATTTGGCGTAGAAAAAAAATCTTTTTCATCAAGACAATGCATGCGTACACACTGTGTGTGTGCGTGCCATCACCATGGCAAAATTGCATGAGTTAGGATACCAATTGCTTCCTCATTATCCATATTTGCCAGATTTAGCTCCCAGAGATTATTTTCTATTTCCGAATATGAAAAAATGGCTCGGCGGAAAAAAATTGTGTTAAACGATAAGGCGATCGCTGAGACAAATGCCTATTTTAAAAGGCCGGAGAAATCGTATGTGAAAAATAAAATAAAGTTTACACATAAAAAGGTTTTTTTCTTGTCAAAGCCAGGCACGTATCATAAAACTCTCATATTAAATCTTTTAATTCTTGAATTATATGGTTCTAGTTTATATGGAAATCTGAGGTGCATTAAAGAGGCAGTGGATCGTGGTTTGGATAATTAGTTCCTTAGTTTTGAGCCGCTAACGCTTTAGTCGAAAACGAAAGGAATAATCAATTCTAGCATAAAATAATAATTAAACATGTATTAGGAAAATCTTGTAACATTTATTTTTGATAATATGCACATTTTTTTGCATAAAATATAAGATTTAAATGTTTACTTTCTTTACCTCAGTATTGTTCTATGAGATTTTCCATTAGTTTATTGATTCCTATTTTCTTTCTTTTTGCGTATACTATATGTTTTTACTTTATGACGCTTTCTACTATGCTACATTAGACATACCTAGACTACTTAAATACCTTCATGCTTACAAGTACAGAATGAATTTCAACTACCCCCATATTTTCTTGTTTTGTGATTGAGTGATATTATAGTTTTAATACAGCGGGATTATCACATTTCTACTCTAACCTATTCCTTTATTTTTAGTGATTATCTCGATGTTTTTGATGTTGTACAACTCCGGACTCCTCGATTTTCGTTCCTATAGCTTCAGCTATTTCTTCGGCAGTGGCAAAAACTGGTTTGAACTTCGATGAAGCATTTTCCCTAATTTCTTTAAGCGGAACAACGAGATCGTTAGCCGTTGACAGCAGAAGCGAGATCGACACTTTTACCTTGCAGATAAACAGACAATAGATGAGTAAAATACAAAATTTCGTTAATCACAACCTTAGAAACAATAAATGCACCACTTTCAAGAGTTCTATGATAGCTGATAGCAAGTTTAGAAGTGTCAGAACTTCTACATTCTTGAATTTTTTTCAAGCTATAAAAAATGAGAACAAACATTTCTTGGAAGGCCATAACTGTGTCGAGTCTTTCAGTCCATCTTGTTTCACACAATCTCTTCCAGCGTTGTCTTTTTGTTGGACAATCCACATACTCGATAAAATCTGCCAGACTAGCTTCGCGTTTTGCAGAAGACCTGAAAAAAGAAATGATCTGTTTTATCGATTCAAGGCAGTTCCTTATAAAGGTGACAGAGCACGCTTGACCAACAGCCAAATTCAATGAATGACTGGCTCAATGAACCTACAGTGCACAAGACTACTGTTCCGTTACTGCGGCAGCACAACCATTCCATTCTCCACTCATCAGAGCTACGCCATCGTGGCTTTAAGTGACCAAAAAATTTAAACTGATGTCCAATTTTTTACAAACATTCAATAAATACGATGCTGGGAATAAAGGCCAAAAAATATTCCCTTAAGATACTTCCTTCTCCGATTTCTTCAATATAACGGAAAAAATAAGGAGTATTGCTCTATGCCGTTAAATCGGTTGTCCCATCTCCAAGTATAGAGCAGCATTCGGTCTTGTTTATTTTAGGTACAGGGTGAGTCAACGATAGAGTAAAGTTCATTATCTCATTTGTTTCGGGAATGAAAAAATGTTAATACAATAGTTTCAAGGAATGTTAAGGTGCACAGTTTAAAATTATTTTTGAGTATACAGGGTGCTTCAAAAAAGTATGGCCGATACAACATATATTTTGTTAAATGGAACATTCTATTTTCTAATTTATTTTTAAATTCTGCGTAAAATTTTATAACTTTTTTATTAATAATGTTATATACCTTCAGTTTTGTAAAAAATTGCCAGTAGCGCCATTGTTTCTGAAAGTGGAATACTCATAATAAGTACGAGCGTTCTATGGAGATGAAAAAAAAGATATATGTAAAGAAATTTTAGTTAGATGCTACAGGGTGTTCAAAATAAATTTATGCATTTGGACTACTTTAAAATTGAAAAATCTCAAATTTTTTAAATGGCACATCCTCCATATTATTATTTTTTCTGATAGATTTTACAAAACCCTTCAACTTTTATTAAGTATGTCATATACCTATTTCTAATAGTTTTCGATTTATTTTTACCCTTGTTTTTAATACACTTACGCTATAACATCATAGTTGCCAAGACAGAACAAAAATGTAGGCATTGTCAAATTTTGACATGTCTATTAAGCAAGTAAAAATAATTTAATTTGTTGTAGTAAGTGACGTACAAAGGTATGGATATTCCTAAAAATGAATTAATTGATATGGTTTATATACTGGGCGAGGCGGGAAAAAATTGTCTTTTGGCAGTAAAGCTTTACGGAGCGAAGTACCCTAACAGACGTATACCATCTAGAAAATCTTTTCAGTGCTTAATGGAACGGTTTGATGGTAGTGGTAGTGTTGAGTATACGAAACGGAAAGTAGTAAACCAGAATGCTACCAATAGGAAAAAGACATGGAGATTTTACTTCATGTTGAAGATAATCCCCAGATCAGCAGCCGTCAACTAGCTGACTTATCAGACACATCCCAATCTACGGCTAATCGCACCACGAGAAAATACAAGAATCATCCCTTTCATATGGAACTATACCAAGAACTTCAAGACCGTGATTTTGAACGACGAGTAAACGTTTGTACCACCATGAATGGAGCAATAGAGGCCGATCCAAATTTTTTATCCAAAATAATGTTTTCTGTTGAAGCCACTTTTCGCAGTAATGGAGCAGTTAACAACCATAACATGCATCATTATTCAAGAGTTAATCCATTTTGAGTCCGGGAAGTTCAAAACCAAAATCATTGGGCGTTTAATATATGATGTGGAATATTAAATTTTCGAATTATTGGTCCATATTTTTTCCGCGAACCGCTTAACGAGCCTAGATATCTAAATTTTTTGCAAAACGAATTACCTCAGCTTCTTGAAGAAGTTCGGGAATTTTTAAACAATCGTTAACCACAAAAATGGATCGGTAAGGATGGATTCATTCAATAGCCCCCTCGATCATGTGACTTAACACCTTTAGACTTCTTTTTGTGGGGCTATATTAAAGATGGTGTTTATGTGAATCCCTCTACAACACCAGTAGGTATGGAAAATAGGATACGGTATGCGTACAGGACAATAACGTCCTTTATGCTAAGGAAAGTGAAGGAAAATATAGTAAAACGACTAAACATATGTATTCAAATAGACGAGCATATTTTTGAACATTTATTGCGTCATAATAATTAATCATTAAATAAGTTAAATTATATTAAAATTATTATTAACTATTTGTTTATGTTTTCACAATAGCGTAAGTGTAATAAAAACAAGGGTAAAAATTGAAAAATTCAAAATACATCGAAAACTATTAGAAATAGGTATATGATATACTTAATAAAAGTTGGAGGGTTTTGTAAAATTTATCAGAAAAAATAATAATATACAGGGTGTGCCATTTAAAAAATTTGAGATTTTTCAATTTAAAATAGTCGAAATGTATAAATTTGTTTTGAACACCCTGTAGCAACTAACTCAAATTTCTTTACATATGACTTTTTTTCATCTCTATAAAACGCTCGTACCAATTATGTGTATTCCACCTTCAGAAACAATGAAACTACTGGAATTTTTTTACAAAACTGAAAACCAGTATTTTTTTTTTTAAATTGAAATATTAGAAAAACTACTAGGTTTAGGTATATAACATTATTAATAAAAAAGTTATAAAATTTTACACAGAATTTCAAAATAAATTGTGCACCTTAACATTCCCTAAAACTACTGTATTTAACATTTTTTCGTCATTCCCGAAACAAATGAGATAATGAGCTTTACTCTATCGTTGACTCACCCTGTACAAGTTTTTCAAGAATTACATTTCCGCAAATTGCGATAAGTTCATTTTGAATCTGTGGACTTGTGTAACTTGTTTCGCAGTTTATCAGTGATTGAACTAAATGCGGCATCAAGGTATTGTCACCAGAATTCATCCGGAATTGCAAAAGAGATCTAAAGTTGCGATCATTATGGAGAGGAGCCTGCAATTTAATCGGGCCGGCATCACAATGTTCTCTAAGAGCGATTTCTTGCCTGCAAATAAAAATGATGCTATTAACAATTCATTTCTCGATTACGTCGAATATCTACTTTTTTCACAGTATTCAACTGTAAACTTATATCGACAATTTTTTTTCTTTCACATTCATAAATAGCCTTGCTGAAATAGTTGCGGCTTTATGATATTAGAGACCTTGATGGATTCTAAATTGTTCTTTTGGGTCTATCTCCAGACGAAATGCAAGACTTACAAGAGACCGGACAGGCGTATAACTTCCTTTTACTACTACTTTCGTAGAAAATGTAGAAAAGGGAGCTTCTCAGAATATACTAGCCAAATTAATTCTCTGAGTCATTTTCTTTGAAATTGAATGTTTCTCGGACCACTGGCTGGAAATACGTAAAGCTCGTCTGGTATCCAACAATTCTCTAAGATACTTTTCTTCATCGTTCAGCTAACCGTTGCCCTCACCCTTAGTGTCTGGACTTCAAATAACATTTAACTTCATTGTTCAAGTCAGTGTTTACGCCTATAATTTTTCTAGTCGTTTTTTTTTCCTGTGGCAACTTATCCTATGATACTTCATTTTTTCATGGAGGAGTGACAAATGAACACAATGGGTTAGTGCGTCCTTCGTTCACCTGTTGTATTAAATCTAGTTTCTGAAGTCTTGGAGGAGAAAATCAACTAGGCTAGGTAGGTTTCAGAAATTCCTTTGGTTATTTAATTCATCCTAGAATTTCTTACAAACAACTATTCTTTTTTTTATTTTAGAGCAAGACATGTCGCACTGTCCATGATTTGTACTTGAGACCACATTATAAGAAAAGTTAAAATTCATTCAAATGATGTAATTTTCCTTTTTCTTTTTGGATATTTTTCTTTTATTGTCTGCAAGATATTTTACCAGTTTTTTTTCAAGTTTTTTCTTCAGCTTCTTGCCACGTTTATCGTCTTCTGCCTTTCAGTTTTTTCTTGGCCTCAAAGTAATGCCACCACGAGGACTTATGAATGGAACAAGGCTTAATGTAGGAATGCCGTATCATTTCTGGATGTCTATTCTGTTTAACACGTTAATAAAAGGTTTATTAGTAGTAGCGTTAATCGGATTTTATTAATCCTGTCTTAACGCTTCAATATGGCAGTGTCAAATAATTCTGGTCAGGGAAAGTGAATTTACGTCAAAAATATCCATTTTAATTTATATAACCTATTTTTCCAAAAATCTCTAGAATGTGTAGCAACCAAACTGTTCTCAAATTTGAAGGTTTATTTATAAGCTTTAGGATGTTTCAAATTGCTTTCTTCTTTTTAAAGACGTTAAATATAGTAATAGCTGTTGTGAATTTTTTTATCTGTGCTATAAATAATATTATAAATATCAACATAAGAAAATTATCTTTGTATATGTTAAAAAAATATTTATTAAGCCAGCCATTTAAAGAATATGGAATTTTCGTAATTAAATTAATTTTAATTACAAAATTTAATTTAACTTTGTCTTAACTACAAATTTTAGTTTTATAGGCTAGCTAATAAAATAAACATTCAATAACTGGGACTCTCTCCGACACAAAAGCATCCATTTGCAAATCCAGGTAATAACACTAATAATAATAAGAAGAAGAACAAAACCACCGTAAATAAAAAACATTCATACACCTGGTTACGGGATGGGCAGCTATTCCCTGAAACAGAAAGCTTCTTACTTGCCATCCAGTCATAAAGTCATATTAATAAAAGTCAAGATAAGATATAAATATATAAAAGTAAAGATAAAGTCATATTAACCAAAAATACCAAAAGCATATCACCAAATACCCAACTATTACAAAAGACAGATGCAGAAAATGCCACCAGCAGAAAGAAATGATCCAACACATAAAAAGCGGATGTAAAATATTAGCCGGAACGGAATACACAGCCAGACATGAGTCAGCGGCAAAAGTAGTTCACCAAGCACTAGCCACAACATACAAACTCATAGAAAACACAGATCCTTACTACAAATACACACCAACATCCATACTTGAAAATAAAGATTACAAGCACTACTGGGACATCAGTATCCATACAGATAAAACAGTCTCCGCCAATAGACCCGATATTACTTCTCAGTGCAAAAAAGCAAAAAGTCACCTATCTAATTAATATAGCTGTCCCCAACGACACTGACATCCAAACGAAATATACAGAAAAAAATCTTCAAATACACAGACCTTGCAACAGAAATAAAAAGGCTATGGAAACAAGAAAAACACATCATTATCCCCCTCATTATATTAGCCACAGGCATTACACCAATAATATTCACACCATACTTAGTATAATTAGGACTCAACACAAATATACACAGAAACATTCAGAAGTTAGTGATTTTGAAAACATGTAACATTGTCAGGTCATTCCTTAATACACATTGGTAATAGCGTTTGTGCTGACTTGGCTTGGGCTCGTCAACCAAACATGGAACCACAATGACCAAAGTGAGAAAGAAGAACCTTTTGGTATACTAATAATGTCAATGATAGTAATTATAATAATAATCTTTATTGTCTAACAGATAAATACTTCCATTAACAAGACAATATGACTAAAGCTAAGTTAAATCTAAACGAGTCTGTTAGGATAAACACACTACAATGTTAAGTTACAGCTCTAACAATATCGTTACAATATTAGTTAATAGCATTCTCAAGACAACCATCCCATGCGACCTTCAAAAACTGAGAATATGTTAACTTGGTGATATCAGTGTCGTTGCAATTCGCATTAAAAATGTTCATAGCTTGAAAAAGGGGGTCTTTTAACTGAAAGTTGGAAGCATGGAACGGTAAGTTGAACACGGGATAATGTCTTAATGCACGAGATGATACGTTAAAGTTTAGTTTTGACAGTAAGTAGGGACAGTCGATAGCTGAGTTGTATATTTTAAACAAAAACAAAAACAGTATAAAATTGCGACGATCGTCCAATGATGATATCTGAAATCTACGAAGCAGAGTTTCTTGTGGCGAGCCTCGTGGCGGGAAATGCCCTCCGTTTTATATACGAGAAATTTTAAAAATTTTCGTTGTACTCCTTCTATTTGGGAAGTGTACTTTGAGTGTATAGGATGCCATACTATTGCTGCATATTCTAATTGTGATCGAACATATGCAAAGTACAGAGATTTAATTGTATGTTTGTGAAATCACAAGAGTTTTTAAATATGAATCCCAGCGTTTGCATTGCGCTCTTGTAAACCTGATTTATGTGTGCGAAAACGATAGGCGCTCGTCGAAAACTATGCCAAGGTCCTTGATGGATTTTAAATCCTTCAATATCTCAAGATTTATATAATAGTCCTTACGTAGCATTTTTCAGTATTTAGAGGTAAGTTGTTAGCTGTGCACCAGTTGCTAACCAGTCGTATATCATCTTGCAGTGCAATGCAATCAGAAATGCACTGTATTTGTCTGAAAATCTTTAAATTGTCCGCAAACAATAAAACATTGCTAGAAACATTAATGCCTATATTGTTAATAAATAGAGAGAATATCGGTGGAGCCAATATACTGCCCTGAGGAGCTCCACTTGTAGCTTTGAATCTAAGAAGTGATAACCATGAATATCGACATATTGATACCTGTCACTGAAGTTGGAAGCAAACAGTCGAATGAGATTATGATCAAAACCAAACCACTTTAATTTGAGAAGGAAGATCTACTTGAACGAACACTTTGAAAAATCCATATAAACAGGGTCAACCTGACCACGAGCATCTAAGATCTGACCTACAAAATGAGTGACACTAGCCAAATTCGTGATCGTACTGCAACTTTTATAGAAGCCATGCTGAGATTCAAATAAAGAATGTTTCACTTGATTAAACACATGTTCGTGAATAAACCCTTTGCTTTTACAAATGGCGATAGCATCGATATACGCCTATAATTTGAGATATTATTTGCCATTGCCTTTCTTGAAGAGAGGAGTTATCCTAACTTCCTTCCATACCTGAGGAAATGAATGTGTTGTGAGTGCCAAGTTATAAATGAAGCTTAATGGCTTCGAGAAAGCGGATGTTGAGTTTCTGACGATGAAACTGAGAATATTATCAGGACCCATGGACATTTTATTTTTAGATTTTTTCAAAAACTTACTGACTGCTTCTTCTGATACAAAATTAAGAGTTACATGAGAGCTTATGTTAAAATTATTGTTTGGAAGATGTTGTAAAGCATTACTATGTGCAGGGTTCTTATAGACTGAAGAAAAAAAATTGCAAAGAGGTTAGCAATTTCAATAGGGTCTGAATAATCTTTTCCCTCCTCAATAAAGAGGCTCGGAAAAAAGCTTGAAGACTTTTTCGAGTTAACGAAGGCCCAGAATGTACTGGGATCGCCCTGCACAGAGTTTTCAACCTGAGACAGATATTTCTTGTATGCTAAGTTTATTCTCCTTTTTATACCCAACCTCAAGTCATGATATCGATTGCGCAGTAATTCGGTATCAGATATTTTTATTTTATTATATGCTATATTCTAAAATATAATTTGCGAATAGAGCTGTTTGTCCAGTAGTAAATACAAAAAATGGGTTAATTGAAAATGATTGTAACCTTCCAAAAATTATTTACTATACAGGTGTTGATAAGACTATTAAAAAAATAATTTGAAACATTTTGCTAACCTTTTTAAATTAATACAAAATAAAAAATTATAACATATATAAGTTTATGATTTAGGTATATAACAAGAACATACATTATAATAGAAATACTCCATGGCACACGAAGAAACAAAAGATAGTATAAGAATATACTGGAAGAGGTAGATAGGAACTAAAGAATAGGAAGGAAAAATGTTGAAGGTTAATGATGTTTAATTGAAAGCATCCCGAGACCTTTTGTCATTGTTTAACAATGCGCTTAGGGCGAAGAGTGACCTGAAGGAACGCCTATGAGTACGGGTCTAAATAAATTAAATTTTTTGAGAGAATAAACTTAACTTCAGTTTTTTATTACAAGATGTAGAGGATGCTGAAACATCTGTGATATTACACTTGTTGGAATAGTGTGCTAGATAAAAATTAGCGCTGAACAATTGTTTATGGTTTTCTAAAATACTTGTACATTAAATATAAAGGTTGTGCAATATTTTTTCCCACTAAATATGGAGGAGTTTTAAATTTTAATTATCCATACTCGTACGTAGCCACTTTAAATATCTAATTTTATGCCTCCTCCGACGTATACCAAAAATTAGTCTTAGACATCTGGAGCTTCTGAATTCGTCCTTGACCTACAAAATCCATACGGGTCAATAAATATGATAGCAATAATTAACTGCTGATAAAAACAATGATTCGCAACGATTTTTTTCTTGTAATTTTGCCTAAAAATATCAAGATTATAATATTTCTTGTCCTGAATATCCTGTTTTTAACATAACAACTTTTCGGTTCATTTCTGGACTTTGTAAAATTTCGATACATTTTAATCTGTGTTACTTAAAATATTTTCTCCAATACAAGTAAATTAAAAGCCTAATGACTTAGATCATCACCACTTAAATTTTCATTTAATTAATAGTCAGTATAACCCACCTGGAAAGAATTAAAATTTTTATAAACTTGTATACAGTTCGCCTGCATATGGGAAAAACGTTGTTCTAAGCATTTTAGAAAATGTAAAGTGTATACTGTGTCCAGCAGTGGCCCAAAACTGCGACCCTGCACAAAATATGGTATTAATATAAAAAACTGAAAGAAAAAAGTTATTTACCACTTTAAAACCTTTCAGAAAAAAAAAGGCCTTTAAAGGATAATTGGGCATTATATTTCATCCGTACATAACATTATGTACGTTGAATACTAATGAAAACATCCCAGGCGTAAAAAGATTTATTTTTCCTTTATGACATGTTAAATATTTCTTTGGGATGTTATAAAACTGTCAACTAAAATGATTGTTAAAGACAAAAAAAGGACCGAAAGAAATTTATTTTTTTGAAAAATTCTCTCAAGGGGTGCACTTGTTTTTAGAGGTTTTTTAAAAATACAATGAATTAATAGGTAACAATTTTGCAATTCGGCAAAAATGCAAAGAGCAATTTAAACAGGAGTACTGCTAACCACAGTATAAAGATGGATACTAGTATTTATCTGTAATCTTCCCGAAAATACGAGCCTTATTTTCCGGATCGTGGACTTTACTTCTTGATTAAAGGTTTTGGCTCTTCGCACCAGATCGCGCTAAAATTCATTGGCTACTAATGTTTTGAGATATTTATTACTATTTTAATTGCATTACGACGAGATATTATTTGAGAAAAAAACCTTCCAAGGATTGTAAACTAATAAAGTAACTTTAGGTTTATATATTCACCAAGGCTAATCGATAAGACCTAAAATAAAGCAAAATATCACATGTTGTAGTTTGGTGATTCATAGACGGCACTCCCGGTTTGTCCATTACTAGAACTTCTTCCGTCGATCCGAATCCGGTTTAGAAATGACCAAAAGAAAGGTCGGAGCTGCCATCAGGGATTTGGCCTGATGGCGATGCTCAAAAGAGCAACTATACCGGAGCCCAGGGTGTAGACAGGTCAAGGATATTAGATTATGGCCTAAAAAGCATATCCCGAGTGACTACAGTGAGGATTCTCAAGGAAAATTGTAGGTTGAGATGACAAATATCACTCCTGATCGTAGAAGATGACTTGACATGGTCAGACTGTCTGAAAGACAAGGAGACGTCGCATGTGAGGCGCTGTGAAAACTCAGGTATGAAATCTTCTGAAAGGCAATGCGCACAAGAAAGGTCGCCGGCACTCTGGCGTGGAGTAACGTCCGGATTTTTATGGTCAGGTTCGGGTGATCCTAGTGATTTTTAAGGAAAGTTTCTTCCGAGTTGGTAAAAAGGATTCCTCTTCCCTTCCCACAACTGGTTCTACTACTGAACTGTCATATTTTTGAAGAAAGGTTGATACTTCTTGACAGTCCTCGTCCGATAAACCACTACGTATTATGTTTGCTTAGGTTCTTGTTTTTACTTCCAGAAAATATTAATTCGCATTAACCATTAATTTTAGTTGTGATGACTCTGTTTCATAAAATATTGTTTATGGTATATTTTTAGAGGCAATTTTTAAGCTAATTTGTTGGCGTAAATTTGGACTGCAGCTTTAGCCCTCCATAATCGCCGTTATTTAATGGGTTAGGAAAACCAATTACTGATATGATTTAGGGAATCCAAGGGAATATAAATAGAAAGTGCGGCTGGTTGCAAAAATTTTGTATTTTATAAAAAACCATATACAACATTGAAAAAAAAATATATGAGACATTGAAATAAGTCCTAGGAAAGTTTAGATATTTCTGTAACTTCACATTTCATAGAAAGCTATACGAGGGCTACATTTTAAGATTTTGCAAAAACAATGAAAGAAACAAAAATTTTGGTACAAATCACACAAACAATATTGTTTTTCAAAATATTTGCCTTTAAGATTTATACACTTTTGCGTGTGTTCGAACCAATTCTCGAAACATTTCTTCCACTTTGAAGTTGGTACCTCAAAAACATGCTTTTAGAAGGATTCAACAACTTCTTGAGGTGATTAAAATAGCTGTCCACACATTTTTTTTTTTTGACATTCTGGAACAAAAGAAGTCGTTAGGAGATAAATCAGGTGAATATAATCCATGAGATGTTAATTCGATGTTTTTCCTCGTCAAATAATCGGTTGTTTGACGTGCTGTGTGAGAGCTGACATTGTCATGATGAAAAATGATGCGATATTTGCGGTTGTTTTCCTAATTTTATCGATGACTTCTAACAAATAAATTGTTGTATACCATTCAGCATTAACTGTCCTTTGATCCTCCAAAGCAGGGGTGCTCAAACTTGAACTGCTGGCGATCTACCTCAATATTGTTAGACTACGATCGATCGACTCTGAGCACAATATGCAATTTTTTAGTCAAGGTAAGTGTAGGTCTGCTCTAAAATGTCAATGAAAAAACTCATAATTATTCAAAATTGCGAGTTTATTAGTTCTTACAAAACAAACGAGTTCTAGTGTCTAAACTTAACTAAAGAGTGACTTTGGATGTTGAAGCGTGGCACTGCATGTCCTCAGCATACTTTTCATAAGATGGTACGTAATTACCGAGTGCTAATCGCAAGCATGATGACATATGTTCGTCAGTTAGTCGAGTGCGATATTTTGACTTAATTACCTTCATTTCAGAAAATGTAGACTCGCACAAGTAAGTTGACCCAAACATTGCCGTCAGTTGAAGGGCGATTTGCCTTAGATTCGGATATTTATCTTCAGATATAAAACACCAGAATTTTGTATCAGATGCTGTGGCTTTGAGATGTACATCTGATATAATCTGCACTAACTCATTTTCAACAGAACATGAGCCCATGTTAAACTGACTTGCTATTTCAGTAGCTAGTTCCTCAATGTTTTTACACGAAAAAGGATAACTCATAAATGATGCGATATTTGCCAATTTACTGAAATCATAAACACGTATTTCGAATTGGCCCAAAATATTTGATAATTCTGCCTCATAAATATCATAATTCAACTGAGGAATCCTTGCTTTCAAAGACGGAAAATTTTTCAGATCTTTTCTTTTCAGTTGATCTATCATAAGTTGCAATTTACTTTTGAATGCGTTTATTGAACTAATCATCTCAGTAATAGTTTTTCCTTTACCTTGAAGCTCCAAATTAATTGCGTTTAAATGCATTGTGATGTCTGTCAAAAATGCCAAATCAGTCAGCCATTTTCCGTTTTTCAGCATCTGAGTGTCATCACCTCTTTCGTCCAAAAAAGCTGTTATTTCGGGCAATAATTCTTGAAACCTTTCTAGGAATTTTCCGCGACTCAACCATCTGACGTCCGTGTGAAGAACTAAATCAGTGTGTTCAGCTGACTCACTATCTTCCAACTGCAATTTAAAGCGCCGTCGTTGCAAGCTACGTGCACGGATAAAATTCACAATTTTTATTGCAATGCCCATAATCTCCTCCATATTTAGAATTTTTGAACATAAAACTTGTTGATGTATAATGCAATGGAAGGAGAAAAATGAAGGGAAATCATCATTAGCTCGACACAATGCCACAAAACCGTTTTTGTTTCCAGTCATTGCTGGTGCTCCATCGGTTGTAATGCACACTAGTTTATATATTGGTAACTTGTAGTTTGTTACAAAATTGAAGAAAACGTCATATTCGCCACGGGTCTTTCCTTTCAGAGGAATCATTGTCAAAAACTCTTCCTTAGCCGACATGTCATTGAATACCATTCGAATAAAAATACACAGCTGGGCAGTGTCTGTCATATCGGTGGATTCGTCGAACTGTAAAGAAAAGTATGTACCTTTCATGATATCATGTTTTAGTTTATCTGCCAAGTCATGACTCATGACTTCAACACGCCTTGTGACAGTTGGACGAGATAACTGAAGTTCTCTAATAGCAGACATAATCTCTGTTTTATTTTTAAAATCTCCAAATAAAATCTCACCCGCTTCAATAAATGCTTCCTTCACAACCAATCCATCATCAAATGGTTTCTTGTGTTTCGCCAATATATGAGATATTTTAAATGACGCGATTGTTACAGCTTTTGATTGTTTGGCTGATCTTGTGAACATGGTTTGTTCTTTTTTCAAACAAGTTATCAAATCACGTACTTTTCGTTTTCTTAATTCACTCTGTGACGGAAAATCCTTTTCATAGTTTTCATGAACCGTTTTATGATGCCTCTCTAAGTTCCCACGCTTAGGTATTGCAACTGACGTACGGCAAATAAGACAAATGCACTTATCCTTTACCATACAAAAGAAAAATTCTTCCTCCCAATCGTTATTAAAATGATAAGTTTTACTTTTCTTCGCTGCACTCATTTTAGACTATTTATTAATAAACTTTGTATCGATGTATCGCCTTCAAGTTACAACTCAGACTGACTCCTATTCCTGCAGGCGCAACATTTATATCGGCGCGAACGAAGTCTCGAATGTTCTCGTCAAACACGCCGCCCGAAGTTTCTAGAAAAATCGGCGGGAATCAAAACCGCGGCTTTTCTTTGACAAGTACCGCGCGTTCCTTTGATAAAGCCGCCTTTTGCCTCTAGCAGGGGGTTATTACTATAAAAGAAAGTGGTGAGGGGGTTATTCTGGCCTAATTGTGGATCGAATAATTTTTAGTAGTTTATTCATTACATTTTGTTTTAGTTACCTAAAACAAAATCTGTGAATAGTTCTATATCGGAATTTTTTTTCTCGAGATCGACTCAAAAAGCACTCGCGATCGACTTGTCAATCGCGATCGACCGTTTGATCACCCCTGCTCTAAAGGCATGTTTGCAACATGTCCAGTGTAACCAGAGAAACAAGAGATCATTTTCTTGGAAGTGCTTCGCGAACGAACTACTTTTGCTGAATTCGATTCATCAGGGAACACCCAAAATGGTTAATTGTTGCTTGGTTTCCGGCTCATATGAATATATTCAAGTTTTGTCTCCTGTTACGATGTTGTATATCGGTCGAATTTTTTGAGCATTTCCTTACACTAATTGACGGGAGTCTGTTTTTGAATTTCAGTCAAATTATGCGGAATCCATCGGGAACAGATCTTTTTCACAGCACTACAGTTCATGCAAAATCGAATGTACTGCAGTCTTCGTTATGGCTAAAGATGCCTCTGTCTCACGGTAAATTACATGCCGAACCTCTTCAATCATGTTGCGCACAGCATCGATGTTTTTTGGAACAACAGCCGATTTTGGTCGACCTTCACGAAATTCATGGCTGACGGAAGCACGACCATGACGAAATTCTGCAAACAAATTGTAAACAGTCTTTTCTGATGGCGATTCATTACCAGAAGTTGAACGAAGCGATTCGAGGCGTTATTGTTCAGTTAGGCCTTTACTGAAATGGTAAAAATCATCCAACGAAAACGTTCACGTGAAATTTCCATTTGATGTTCACTGAAAACAAACTACTCTGCCAATTTCTAAGCTGATACTGTTTTAACAATAACAAACAGCAAATTTTACAACAATGGTAATGTCACATCTCAATAGCGCCGTCTACTGGTAGTTTGTAACAACTTAAAAGGCAGCCCTCTTATACACATTGAAGATAAAACAATATAAGATATTAAGAAAAGTTTTAGAACCTATTATACTAATCTGTAAGTTCACCTTAGATATTTATAAGGCATTTTATGATAAGTTCTACTCTGTGCTACATCAAGTTAGGCCTTTATATAGGAATAATGATAAGTATAGCTTTTCTACCTGATACATTTATAATAATACATGATTTATAAGTTTCGTTTTAGGATACCCTTTATTCTAAGTAATTGTTTAAAAATTTGTTGCTCTGTAAATAAGTTTTGTTGGAAGATCAAATGAAATATCCTAGGTATCTGCATTACATGGCTACCACTTGCATAGTTTTTGTATTTATCTTAAAAGATATTATTTTATTTAAATCTATTAAATTAAGAAAGTGTAAATCCAGAATATTTTCAAAATAGCTTCTTGCTTGAATTAAATTGAGTATTTAATTATAAAAAAATAAACAGTCAAGTGCAAGTTGAACTTTCAAAATTAGTGTTCCGTATGTTAATTGCTTTTAAAATAAAAACAAATTGTTACGGTGGTGTAAAATGAACTTGTTGCCGTGTGACTTCTCAAAACACACCTCAAAGGAGTTCTCAACAAAGTTTGTTTCCAATCTTTACTGAATACTGATGATCGTGATAATTTTCGTTCAATCTACACCCCGTGGAGAATATTCCAGAATTTTGACAAAATTTTTTGATCAGTACTTTTCGAGATAAGGTGGGGGTCAGCGATTTTTCGCGATTTTTTAAAAATAATCCAAAAAAAGTGAGCCCAAGTATTATATTATATATATTTTTTACTCGTGTTTTCACAAGCTTTCATTTGATACCACACTCGATGACCTAGTAAAAAAAATTTTTTTCACCACCCAAAACTAACTCCTTAAGTCAAAATTTAACTTTCAAAACTACACGGCTCTAATGAGGCCATCAGTTTCTATATTATTACCAAATTTCAACTTTCTAACTTTCTATGACAAATAGTTTCGGAGAAAATCGGGTGTGACAGACAGACAGACAGACTGGCAGACAGACAGACACCGAAGTCATCTTATAAGTGTTCCGTACGGAACACTAAAAAGCGAAGTTTAAAAATGTTAAAATATATAGCAAGATAATTATTTTATTTTAACTTTCTAGGATTTTGAACAGTCATTTTATTATTTTTTTTGTGAAGTTCAGTAAACATTTGAAATTTAAATTGATTTTTATCCTGAAACTGAATCGTTTCTATCCTACTCATTTCTATTACAACGGCAACAATCTTGACAATAATAGGTAGCAATTTACGAATTCAAACATCGTGGAATGAACAAACGCGTGAAGAAATTTTATTTGTATTTAGCTTTATTCTATCTTTTCCTTAAGAAAATAGCTTGGCCGTAAATTCTAAATCATCGACGTCTAAGCATCAGAAAGCCAATTGGAAATTGCCCTTCGTCCACAATTTAATTTTCGTACGGTTAAAGTAGTATGTATCAGATAAAGTTAATACAAAATTAACCTAATGAATTTTGAAATCTTTGTTAAATCGTTTAATATAAGCACTACAAAGCTCTTAGTTTGACCGTTACAGTCTCAATCTTTGTTTTAGGGTAAGGTGTAAATTAATGATCAGACAATTAAATTGTATTTAAAGATATTTTACCTAAGTTATAGAAATTTAATATTCATCTTTTTTAACTTGTTTAAAAACAGGCTGAAATTTTCGAAAATATAAGAAAATAGTAGCACTCTCATCGACACCGATTTAGGTGATTTTATGATATTAACATTTGAAATATAGGCTACCAAGAAGAAAATAAAGGAAAAAAATTTACAACAAAAAGTAATTCACTTCAAGTTTGTCAATATTAAATTTTTGTTACATAACATCTTCTTCGACTCATGTCTTCAATTGGTTTGACTATTATTAAACTTCCGTTTCCTTTTAGGTCTCAGAAATATCTATTAAGGTACTTAAACGTTAACGTAAAGTTTAAATCAGCACATTTCTTGCAAATACAAGTTATAAAATCAATATTTTTTTTGAGGTCACTTTGTAATGACATCTCTTGACATACTATTTCTGGTTAGTTTGGAAACATTTAAAAATGTCAAACTTCTCATATCCGCCCACACTCCAACAGGCAGGAACCTTTGAAAGGAAAGAAGACGATATATTCTAACCCACGTCTCCAATTTCATTCTCTCCTCTTATATTTTCGACTATGTATAATTTTACTTCAAATTTGTTCTTTATCAAAAACTAGAAGCAATTCTCATAATGCTATTAAAAATTTTCAAAATTTTTTGACCGCTACCCCTTTTACTCCCTTTCTTTGAAGGTATATCTCTCAAAACTCTGGGTTTCCTTGCCTTTTTAAGTATTATATGGCTATCAAATTTGAAATCGATATTCATTCAAGAGTCAGCATGCCAATAGACAGACGGACATACCATCAGTGTGACAAACCGGCGGAAATTAAAAAATATCTATTTCCTCATCTAATCACCTCGAAGCGTCAAAAAAAGCGATAATTTTACTTCTCGTAGCAAGGGAGGTAAAAAAAACGAAGGAAAATTAGTAACTCTAAACTCACAAACTAATGACAAAAACAATAAAATTGTTCAACAGTTCTCAGGCAAAGTTTTATTAAAAGTGTGTTTAGTATAAAATGTTCAGGAAACTCCTAAATCCTCAAACTCGTCAGCTTTTTGCTAATCCAATTTCTTATTTTATTGCCGAAACGGAAAATCACAATGCCTAAATTTTCAAGTTGATTGTCACGTTTTCGGGAATAAAAAGACGTTAAAGGACAAGTGTTTTATTAATTTTTGTGTCAAGTTCTTGTTTTTATTAAAATAGTGATATTTTTTACATACATATTTATTTCTTACCACTGTTTTACTAACATTTTTTTGTAACAGAGAGATTTTGCAATGCTTATTTCTCACATGCTTTTGTCTTTATCGTTACCTCAAGCATGCGCAGTATTAACGCGAATGAATTGCACTTTCACACTACGGCAGAATTGTAATAAAATAAGCTGAAAGTAAGGTTAGGTTAGTATTCAACTTCATGGTTAAGCAAACTGGTTATTAGTGTTTGATGGATAAAGTTATGTCTAGCACAGCAGTTATCATCACTGCACCAAAAATTTCATTTTTTACTCGAGACGTGCTACACTAACCATGTTAGCATTATTAGGAGCAGTAAGTCGACAGTCAGTCTTCACTCGTGACGATGATCACATATTTAAAGAAACGCGTATCAGGTACAAAAATAAAATGTTTGTTGTAGTGGTAATAACTATTCTGGAATGCCATGGTGCCAAAGACTGCAAAAAATATTTTTTTAGTAGTTTGTACACCTAAGTAGGAAAAAAACAAGCCTTACCATAATAGCGATAAGAATAACGAACTGCAAGGAACCTCCCTTATAAGTTCCTAAATAAGGGAAATCGTTATCCGAAATAA
This sequence comes from Pachyrhynchus sulphureomaculatus, assembly GCA_019049505.1. Taxonomy (NCBI): domain Eukaryota; kingdom Metazoa; phylum Arthropoda; class Insecta; order Coleoptera; family Curculionidae; genus Pachyrhynchus; species Pachyrhynchus sulphureomaculatus. Next base: position 116,933,542 of record CM032453.1, read on the forward strand.
CGATAACAGGTAAGTACTTATATTTAATTTCTTTCCTTTACTATTGCGCATGCTTCAGATAAAGATAAAGTTTGTGGCCTGCCAAAATAAGCGTTGTAAAATCTCTGTGCTGTCAAATCATTACTTCCTTAAACCTAAATGTTGTTTACTAGAAATATGCTGAATTCAATTCGTAAAATTCTAAATAACTTAGAGCTTTGATTTCAAGTCAATTTTTATTTTTTAACGTATCAGTAAGTAACGGGAATTCTTGATCAAAAACGACATTAATAACAATTTTTGATCCTTTCCTTACATAGTTTATTGAAACCAATAAATACTGTAAATTGAAATACGAATAAGTTCTTTCAATACATTTATATAAACTCCTTACCTAGGCTAAATTAGTTAAGTCCCTGTCATCTTAAGATCCAAATTGTAAATCATGTTCTAACCAAATCATTTTATAATAGTTACATTATAGAAACTAGGTAGTAGTCAATAAATATAATCTATATATATATATATATATATATATATATATATATATATATATATATATATATATATATATATATATATACGTATTTACCTATTAATTAATTAGTCATTTGTAACTATATATTCTTACATAACGACAGAAAGCTTCTTAAAATAATTGAATAGAAATTAAAAAATATAGGATTAGTGACTATTTACTTAGCCCAGATCCCATGAGGCATCGCCCAGCGTAATACTATCCTAGCAGGTTAAGGTGCGTGAAATTAAAGCAAAGATCAACTGGTGATCGTTTATTTATATCTATTATTATTTTATTATTATTTATTTATTTTATGGACAAGTCAATTACAATAGTAATATAAAAACAAAATTACAATAGTAATATAAAAATAAAAAAAAATGTTAAAACACAACGCACATATACAATTCATAACGTGAAAACGGAGAAAAAAAAACAAGAATTACAACAGTTTAACACCTCAGATCCCGATCGCGCTTACAAGCGTTTTAAATTTGCTAACACTACAACTGAAGGGATCAAGGCTGTATGTATTATATAATCGGCAAATTCTCATGAGAGGACTGTAATGGCCATAATTAGCACTATGAAATGGAATACTGAGCAGTACACTGCCACGAGTCCTATGAACATTATTAAGTTGGACGCTCTCCAAAAGTGGTGGACAGAAAATAAAGCCATTCAGGAGTTTATATAGAAATAAAACATCTGCAAGATCCCTACGCTTCTCCAAAGTAGCCACACCAAAAGCGTTCATAATCACCCCATAGTTAATAGGAAAACTTGCATCCTTATAAATATTTATTCCAGCTTTAAAAGCTGAAGTTCGTAGAAATCTACGCTGCACTGACTCAATCTCAGCAATATGGCACTGGTAAGGTGGTGACTACACTACCGAAGCATACTCCAAACCAGAGCGGACCATTGAAAAATACAACACTCTAAACGTGCTAGCCGACAATTGCTTACTATATCTGGTAACAAAACCAAGATTTCTGAGACCCAGTCTCAAGCACACCCAAGTCACGAATCTCCGACACTGACTCAAGCAGGGCGCCGTTCAAACTATACCAATGACGCTCAAGATTCCGCTTCCTACCAAAGGAAATGCAGAAACACTTTTTAACATTTAGATTTAAGCCATTTCTTTCTGACCAGTGATAGAGTCGATTCAGATCTTCCTGCAGACGCGTAAAATCGTTTACACTTTTCTATTCCTCTGTACAATTTGAGGTCATCCGCAAATAAAAGATATTCAGAATGGTTGAACATCTCACCAATATCATTAATAAACAAATTAAAAAGGAGAGGCCCACAGTGTGAACCCTGCGGGACACCTGAACATACCGATATGTTTCTTGAAACATGATTTAATATACGTATACACTGGCTACGTTCAGTCAAAAAAACTCTTAAACACACCTAGTCACGCTCGTGCCGAATCCCAGGGCTTGAAGCTTTCCCACCAAAAGTTCATGATTAACCCTGTCAAACGCCTTCGAGAAATCAGTGTATACAGCATCAACTTGCATACCCCTCTCAAACGCGCCCAACAGATACTGCTCGTAACTTAGTAAGTTTGTAACTGTGGATCTTCCCCGGGAAAAGCCGTGCTGCTCGTATCTCACAAAGTTCCTACAAATCCATGAAAGTTGATCTGCGACAAGCTTATCAAACAGCTTCGGTATAGCCGACTGAATACAAATACCCCTGTAATTGGTTATATCCTCACGATTCCCCGATTTATAAATGGGTGTCAAAAAGCTAGTCTTCCAATATTGCGGAAAAACGCAGGAGTCCAACGACAAACAGAAGATATAATGTAGTGGTCTGCTCAGGGAACACACATTGTCTCAGGAATGCTGATGGAATTCCATCTGGGCCATGAGAATAACTCATCTTAAGCTGATTAATGCTTTCAAATACTTCGGCCCTCACCCCCTCACAACGTTCATGTCCAGTGCGTTATCAATATTACAGGCTGCAAAGTCACAGTTCTCTCTCACATAACTAGCCGAAAAATGACGCGCGAACAAATCCACGATGCCATTGCCATCATTAACAAGTGAATCCATCAAAAACATGCTATGTGGATAAGAAGTACACCTTTTCTGGAATTGTTAACGTGTCTCCAAAAAAACGCAGGGTTGACTCTTAAGTCATTGTCAACTCTAGACAAATATTCTTTATAGCAAGCTGGTTGAAGACGTTTACATCTATCACGCAATAAAGAAAACTCTTGGTATGAGGTGGGTTTATTCACCTTGTTTATACTTTTTGTGCGCAATTTTCTTTTGCATAACCAGTGTTTGTAAGTCTGCAGAGAACCACGTTGGAAAATTTGTTGTTTTAAAGCGTTTAACCGGTACGAAGATGGCCATGGCATCATATAAAATATTGTAAAAATTCTCGACACAAACATTTATATCAGTTTCATTGAAAACCGACTCCCATGAAACATGGGCTAAAAATTCATTAATTATTGAAAATTGCAATTCTTAAAATCGTAGTATAGTATGTCACATTCCAAACTCTTGTTGCCAACATACATGGGAATCGATATTTCATATGCAATATGGTGCTGAGAAACATTTAAAATACAGTCAAGGGCAATAGAAACATTGACCTCTTGACTATTACAAAACACAAGATCAAGAAATCTTTCATGTATATTGGGAATATCATACATGTTTAGAACCACGCAATTGAATAGTTTGGAGAATCTCGAGCGGTTACACCTGATATATACTAGGCTTTCGACATATCCAAAGCATTCGATCAATTATGGTATATTTGAAAGACTTTGCTTATAGCACTCCTGTTTCTTCAGAGAGCGTTCTTAACCGGTGGCAGTTGACGGATTTGTTTCTACCTTTATTACCTCTTTCTACTCTCTTTCTCCTTAGATTAGCGATCTGCTGGAAAGAACCAGGAATCCGATCTATAGATTTGCCGTTGAAAATAAAAAAACTCAAGCTGCAGTTTTTCTAAAAAAGTTACTAAAACCGATATAGTTATGTCAGGACACTCCACTCTTATAGCATAGTCTTGAAATTAACATGTGAAAATGCTAAGCGAAGGGAACTTCTTAAAACCTGGAAATATTATTTCATTCTAGAAAGCTTTGCACTCCACATTAATTTTTAATTGTAAGCAAAGCTCAAATTCGACCAATAGCGGTTTCTACATTTGGATCTCTAATCCCAAACATATTCTTCATTTGCTGGATTATATTCAGATTGGAGGCCCAGAAGTCACCAGGAGCCCTGACTGCTTGGAACATCGAAGAAGGATTAATGAATTGAGTCTATTCTACAAGTGTTTGATAGATATAGCCTGCTTAATTCCTACCAGAGTGATACAGTCTGTCAAGTAAGAACGTGACCGCTCGTATTCTTGAAAAAATGTGTTTCGAAACATTTTTTGCCATCAATATATTATTTGGTGTGCTAACAGCGGCGCAATTACCTTAATAAGTTTTCCGATCGCCTCCTGAATCAATAATCGACTGGCATCTTCGAGGCATGGTGTCGACGAGATTCTCTGCAATAATCTCCAAATTTTTCGAATCTCTGGTGACAACTGACCAAATTCCTCAGAGTCTTTCCTATGAGCTTTCTCTTTAAAAGGGACTGAACGTTTCTAATAGGTTTGGCGTCCAGCGACTATGAGGGCTACTCTAGAATTTTCACGTGGGCCCAAGCGAGCCGCTTGAGCACGACGTGATTTTCGCCCAGAAAAGGTTTCTTCGTCGTACTTCGGAATTTGACATCATGAGCACGAAGATGTTGTCGAATAGTCTAATGGGATACATTCAAACCCGATTTTCTTAATTTAGCCGCTCCTTGATGCAGCGTCAATGTCGGATCAGGTGAAAACGAAGACACGATTCATTTTTCGACTTTCGGAGTGACTTTGCCTACGAGCTACTTTTTAGCAAGTCATCTTATTAAAATGATCGACTTTTTATTATATTTAGCGGCCGCGGAATGTATCATTTTAGGCCGGATGGGAACAAAGGAAGATTGAATCAAACCGACGAGCAAATGATTACATGATTTCGACGGAAGTTCGGAATCGACTGATACTTTTACTGCGTCATAGACAAAGGTTTCCTCTACCAATTTTTTGTTAATTCGCTAAAATCGTATCTACCAAAAATGAATTATCGCGGACACAATCTTACTTGACAGACTGTACATAATACATGTTGCACTAATATTTCATATCCGTATGACGTTCAGCTCGTCCATCCTTATCCCACCCTTTTAAGAAATTCTTTTAAAAGGACAATCCCATTCCTTTAGAATAATTTGCTCAGTACAGTGTTTCCCACCGAGTACAATACAAACGTGAATAATTTTTTCCGCTCTCGCATCGCTTCTGTAGTGCTCCAGGAAGTTCCCTACAGCAAGTATGCTATGCCCATAAAAAAAAGTTGAAACAGCTGTATATGCAGGATTTTTAATCAACTTTAATTTTTTTTGTGTAAGACTAAGAAGTTTAATAATACAGTTAAAGATAATCCGTCATCATCATCATTAGCTTATTCCTTCCATAGTCGGATGTAAGCCTTCCCAAATTGTCTCCAATGAGCTCTGTTTTTTGCATTTTGCATCCAATCGTGTCCCGCTAACCTTTTTATGTCGTCTGTCCATCTGTGGTCTACTACTTTTATGTTCTCTAGGCCTTCATTCAACTATACGGTGTGTCCATCTGTTATCATTCATCGTTACAATATGCTCCTCCCAATTCCACCTTAATATACATATTCGTTATATTACATCTGTCACTTTTGATCTTCATATCTCGATGTTAAGAATACGATCTCTGAGCCTAATATTTAGCATTCTCCCCTCTTTGGATCACCTGGAGTTTATTTATTATACTTTACGGCCATACATATTGATGGAATACTCTGGCTTTTATTGTATTTTTATTGTAGATTGTAACCTTCCGAATGCAGGCCAAGCAAATGAGACTCTTCTGACTAAGTCAGCCTTTAAATTATTTTTGATATTTCGATTTTTTTGTCCTAAATATATGAATTTTTGTACCTTTCCTATTCTTTCGCCTTCTATTAATATTTAGTTCCTGGCTTTCGTTGTTCAAATATTTGGTTTTGGTGGAGTTTATTTTAGACCTATTTCTCGAGACTTGTTAATTAAATTCCATCAGCAATTCGTCTTTTGTGTTGACGATCAGAGTGACATCATCTGCGAACCTTAAGTTCGTTGTGAACGATTAAATCACTTCGAATAAGTATTCCTTTATTTTAACGACTTGAATATGTCTTCTAGATTCAACGTGAACAACTTTAGGAACATCAAGTCGCCTTGTCTAATTTTTCTTTTAATTTTGATTGCATTTGCTTTTTCTTTAAGCAATATTTGTGATGTGGTATTTTTATATGTGTATTCGCGAAGAGTTGTGTATCTTTCGTCGACCCTGCTGTTACTTAAGGCCTTAAGGACTGCCCGTATTTCTATTGAATCAAATGCTTTTTCGTAGTTAACCATTGCTACTTACAATGTAACCTCATATTCATTTGCTTTTTCCACTAATTGTCTGAAGATGGTCCAAAGTGCGTATCCCGTCTAAATCCCGCTTGTTCACGTGGTTGACAACTGTCTAATTGGTTCGTTAATCTGTATGTTTTGATTTTAGATTTTCATTTTCTGATAACACGCTGATGGGTCTGTAATTTACCAATTTACATTTGTTCCCCTTTTTAGAAATAAACACAATCAAGGCGTTTACCCAAGGTGTTGGTATTTTACTTTCTATAAGGCATCTGTTAAATAGAGCTTGAAGAGATTATATTATCGATGCCCCTCTATACCTTGATATTTAATAATTAATTGAATTAATTCTTGGTAATTTTTGCATATACGCAGTGCCTCAAAAATGCCATACTAACCTGATGTAACCTAATTATAAAGGATACGGATAATTTACTGTTTTTGTATTCTTCATTTTAATTCTATCTATTCGCTACAAACCCTTTTAGTTTTAACCCTTACTTAATCAGTAATTCCCTTAATTATAATGTGTCAGTTCTAATAGTAAATTCAAGCAACAGCTAAATATTATAGTGTCTAGCAAGATATTTTTCACTTTGGCGAGCAATTTCTTATTTGATTAGTTAATTGAAGTAAAATGGGGCAGAAACAGGGTTTAAATAAATAAAATAAATGTTGAATAAACAATCTATACAAGATTTTTGATTATTGTTGATCATGTTATTATTAATTTTAATTATTTTAAATTTACAAACTACTGTTCACACTTAAGTGATACTTAATTTCAAAACCAAATTTTAAAAACATTAGTAAATAAAATAGAATAATAAGATTTTGGAAATCATAATTTCAAATTAATATCTAATTCCTTTTTTTTTAATTTACAATAGAAAAATAGGGTGAGCAACGCATTAAAAAATATATCCGGTAAAATTTAATAGCATAATTGGTAAGAATATAAAATATTCTACATTACTTCCACATGTTAAATATTTTGGTTGGTAAAAGAATTTTAGAAAACAGTTCTGTCAAAACATAGTCATGCAAATGTAACTGTAACAGGACAAGTATGTATATTTGAATTGGAAAAGAAGGGCCATATAATTCTCAGTGTAAATAATTGTTTCATTGTTAAATTCCGGTTAAATCCGTGAAGTCATCCTAAGTAAATCTCACTCTCGATTAATTAAGTAGCAATCCAATAAAATGTCAACATTTGCCAGAAAACTGATATATCAACAACTAGGAATAATAGCATCTAGAATTAAATATGTATGTAGATCGGTTCAAAACGCTCTCCGACGTCTTCCGGTTCCCAATTTCCACTTCTCTCTGTCCATCCAAAGATCTTCTAGTTCTTTCTCTCGTATTTCCTTATCTATCCCTTCTCTCCAACTTTTTCTCGATCTTTCCCGTTTCCTTTTGCCTCGGGGTGTCCATATCAAAATTTATTTTGGTAGTCTTTCTTCGGTCATCTGTTGTACATGACCGTACCATATTAACTGTTTTATTCGTATATCTTCTATAATCGTGTGGTTAATCCTCATGATCCCGAATTCGTTCATTTCTGATTCCGTCTCTTCTCGATTTCCCAGCTGCTTGTCTCCAAAAATCCATCTCCATTGCCATTATCATTTTCTCAGCTCGTTCTTTCAGTTGCCACACCTCTGAGCTGTACGTTGCTATGCCCTTTATTATGGAATTATAAATTAATTTTTTATTATTTTTAGATATGTTTTTATCCAATAGAATGTTGTTTAATTAAGAAATAGCTTGTCGGGCCTGCACATTCCTGTGTCTAATGGCATCGTCTAATGTGCCCTCTCTTGTTAATTGTAATCCTAGATATTTGTATTCACTGGTGTGCTTGATTTGTTGTCCATCTTCTAACACTAGGTCTTGTTGTAATCCACCTATACACATGTACTCCGTTTTCTTTGTATTAACTTCCAACCCCCATTTACCGTACTCCTCCACTAATTTACGTGTCATATATTCCAAGTCTTCGTAATCTTACGCCAGTACAATCTGGTCATCCGCAAAACATAACGTGTATATGATGTTATCGTTTAAGGGAATACCAATATTTCTACATTTCTTTTTCCATGTTTTTTGAACTTGCTCTTGATATTTTTTAAAAAGCGTCGGTGAGGGACAACACCCTTGTTTCAGTCCTTTGGTAGCTCTAAACCCTTCTGTAAATTTTCTTCCCACTTTCACTCGAGCTTCTGTGTTGTCATATAGTTTTTGTACTTTTTTATTTAGCCATACATTGATATTTGTTTTGTAAAGAGATTTCCCGGGTTTCATCTGCGGAACATTGTCGTATGCTTTTTGGAGATCAACGTAGAGTAGATGTATTTCTTGATTAAATTCTATTTTCTTTTCTCTTATTTGGGTAATGCAAAATAGATGGTCTATCGTTGACCCTCCTGTTCATGTTTTCTATCTTATTTTTTATAATTTTTCCGTATACTCTACTGATGATACTAGAACTAAATAAGGGTCAAAATAAGTAAAACGGACGACCTGAAAAAAAATTTTCTCGGATTTCAAAGATAACTATGTTTTCCGATAGAAGTACAAGTACCTTTTTACCCCCTAATTTTTTTTGCGAATAATCTCCTAGTTGAATATTTATGTATAGAACTTTTCATTTATTCATATTTCGGAAACGAATAGAGATAAGTGAAATATATTTTTTTAAAACAAATACTTATACTTTTCAATTGAATTCATGCGGTTTTTAATTTGTTAAAGTTATAAAAAAATTTTTTTAAACAATTACGAATTAAATCATGTTTTCGGTTTCACTCGAAAATGAGATCGCACTCTTTTAATACATAAAACGCCACTCTTATATTAAAGAAGTTAGTAATATTTTTCTGATGACGCGCGGTCTCCAACGTGCTCGTGGACTTTAACGCGCGAGCCCCTGACGCTCTCGAAAAACTCATTAATTTTTTAACGAAAGAATCATAATAGTAATATCAAGACCTTTTGCATTTATTATTTGATGAACAATTAAGTAAAAATTATACAATACATATTAAATTATTTCAAACAATAACTGTTTGCAAAGAACCTAAATCGAATTGTTTCCTAATGAATTGCCAAGAATATTCAGGAGCAGAAAATGCTATTAAAAAAAATCGTAGCAATTTTTGAAGAGAGAAAAATTGCTGAAATAACACAGTGGCTTACGGTTGATAGGTAAGTGAAAGTTATAACGTGATTCTTTTACAATAAATTATCTTTTTACTCTAAAATATTTTAAAATGTCAATGTATTTTTCAGATGTTCTTTTGCCACTGTCACGCGGCTGATTTCCTGCTAAAACTCGAAACGGAATTACCAGTGGTACTGAAACACGATTTCATCGCTACAGCCGATCCCTCATTTCTCAACAACCTCGAGGAATCTATAAGTGAGGGACAATTTATTGTAACGTTAGTCTTCTCTGAAAATTATTCCTTTCAAATTCAAGACGCGATTCAATCTTATCATTGAGACAATTCCCAAGCGATCCTACTTATCTACGTGACATATTACAAACAAAATAATGTATTGAAAAACGACAGTTTTGTTGTTATATCAGAGAAGGTGAAACATTCAGCGGTTTCGGTTGATTTATATAATAAGAATTTGATTCAACATTTGAAGGCTACATTCGGCGTCTCTGCCTTTCGAAAAATTTATTATTTTTCTGACGGAGCTGGGTCTTAATATAAAAACAAGTTCAATTTTTCTTCTCTACTCTCGTATGAATTTGAATGTCGTATTAGTGTAGGGTGGAATTTTTTCGCCATTTCCCATTGAAAAGGGGCTTGCGATGGTATTGGTGGATGCGTTAAAAGTGCGGCGAGCACTGCAAGTTTTTAGAGAAATAGTAAAAATCGAATAACACCACCCAAACGCTTGTTTGATTGGGCAGTTAATTATTTTAATAATGTAAGCTTTGATTTTTGTACAAATGAAGAATGTCCCGCTCACGAGAACATTTATCAATCGAAGCATCGAACTTGCAAAGCTATATATAAGACTCGCCAATTCCATGCATTTATACTTAAAGAAAATAACCAATTGATCTGCAAAATATTTTTTAGTTCTGAAGAAGCAGTAACAGTTAATGCTTGAAATAATTTATTATGTATTGTATAATTTTTACCTAATTGTTCATTAAATAACAAACTGAAAAGGTCTTGATATTACTATTATGATTCCTTCGTTAAAAATTAATGAGTTTTTCGGGAGCGTCAGCGTTAGCAGCTCGCGTTGTAGAATCAACAATCGCATTGGAGGCCGCGTATCATTAGAAAAATATTAATAACTTCTTTAATATAAGAGGTTACTAACTTCTTTTTTAAAATTTACCCAGTGGCGTTATATGCATTAAAAGAGTATGTTCTCATTTTCAAGTAAAACCGAGAAAAATGTCTATAAGTTTAATAAATGATTTTTTACAACAACCGTATTAATTCAACTGAAAAGTGTAAACATTTAGCTTCAATTAAAAAAAAAACTCAATTATTTCTATTCGTTTTCGAAATATAAATAAACGAAAAGTTCTATACATAAATATTCAACTAGCGATTATTCGCAAAATAATTGAAGTATTGCAAAATAAATTTAGAGGGTAAAAAGGTAATTGTACTTCCATCGAAAAACATAGTTTTCTTTGAAATCCGAGAAAAAGTTTTTCAGGGGCCCGTTTCACTTATTTTGACCCATAACTAAAATTTTGTTCCTCAGGTGAACTCTCTTCGCCCACCAACTGAAAATACCCCAATAATCGTGTCTTTATCGTTAACCTATTATATATATACATATATATATATATATATATATATATATATATATATATATATATATATATATATCTATATATATATATATATATATATATATATATATATATATATATATATATATATATATATATATATATATATGTAAAATAAGAAATTTTGGAAATCGACAAATAATTTTTCGTCGAGATTTATTTTGAACAAACGCACTTTTACTTATATCCTCTAGAAGAAATTTTTTTGTGGTTTATTTCTCAAATTTGCTATATATCTAATTTATAAAATCAAAAAAAATCACACAAAATCTTCGACAAAATAACATCTTGTTTTATGACTAAAATTGATGTTTGATTTTATAAAAAACCAGCTGCAGCAATTAGAATATCAAAACCAAATATCAGATTTCATTTTTTAGTGTTTCGCATGGAACATTTATAAGATCACTTCGGTGTCTGTCCGTCTATCACACCCGAATTTCTCCGAAACTATTGACATAGAAAATTGAATTTTGGAACTAATATAAGAATTGATGGCCCTCATCAGCCGTGTAGTTTTGAAAGTTAAATTTTGACTTAAGTAGTTAGTTTTGGGGGGTGAAATCGAAAGGGAAAAAAAAATACCAGGTCATCGAGTGGGATGTCAAATCAAAGATTGTAAAAACACAAGTTCAAAAATATTTAATACTTGCACACACTTTTCTTTGTATTATTTTTAAACAATTGCGAAAAATCGCTGTCTCCTATCTGTCTCGAAAATTAATGATTAAAAAATTTTGAAAAAACTCTGGAATGTTCTCCACAGGGTGTAGATTGTACGAAAATTATTACGAGTGCATTATCTTTAATAGTTCATCTGGTATATAATAAAAAAAATAAGAATTTCAAGGTCATCAGTTTTCAGTAAAGATAGGAAAGAAACTGTGTTGAAATCTCATTTCAAGTGTGTTTTGTCAACTCATTGATCATTTTATACCTCCGTAACAAAAATTTTTATTTTAAAAGCAATCAATGTACGGAACACTAATTGCACAAGTCCGACTTGCACTTGGCCGGATTATTACTAAATAAAATCAAGGTTTATAAATGATAAATCAGCATGACATATTGTTTGATGAGAATTGTCTTTTTGAAATGTACTGTTAGGGAAATTTCTTAATATAAGGTTTATATTATACTCTTCTATAAGTATATTTCTTTGTTTTAGCAAATTCTGGAGCCAAACCATCCCTTGCCATATCATTCTAGAGGCCAAATGAAGGGCAGACATCAGTTTAGGAGACGATTTAGTTTACAGCCTTCTTTTCTTAAAGAAGAACCAGACGAAGATGACAGACATCATCATAACGCAAACAGGTATTATTATTATTACATAAATTAAAACTTGTTTCTTCTCCAATAAGTATTAAGTATACTTCTTTAGTCTATAAATAAAACAAATGAAAAGTTATTGCAGAAAATCTAAAATATCGTGAAAGTCACTAGAATTGAAAACTAAAACTTTTAGTAAAAAGATTAAATAAACCTTTTTTGTTACGGTTTGTTTCTTTTTGAAGAAACTTATAGGCATAATGTGACCCTCACCGGCCTTTAAAGCAAAAATTTCGCCACAACATCATATACTTTTGCCTTTAGTTACGTCAGCTCTTTGTTTCCTAGCGGAGCAATATCACAAAACCCTGCAATACTTCCAGGTATTGCTTAAGATGAATGATCTCGATGAAAAAATTATTCATCATGAAACAAAATTTTTTTCAATCAGTTTTTTTGTTCAAAAAGAAGGCACAGCATGGTCAATTTATTCATAAGTAAGTTTAAAACAAAAGCCATTCAAGAAATGCAGTACTTTCTAAGGTTATGGCATAGATAGGTGGATGATTTATTCCCGATTTTTAATACTCTCTCTCTCTCAATTCTCTCACCCTAACAGGAGTATCGGTGACACTATGCAGTTGCTGCCTCAACAGTCAATCTCCAGGCATCTCGATCCTGCGCGACCTGGCTTGACTCGTGCATACGCATACCAAGGAGAGATCTTACTTGGTCGGATCATCTTGTCGGAAACTGTCCCTTTGATCTTCTACCTTCTACCTTCCCCGTTACTATAAGCTTTTCCATGGCATCCACTTTCCTCATAATGTAACCAAAATATTTCAGGTACACTGTATTTATTCTATTTGAAAGTGGGTCATTTTCAAGAATAGATACATTAGTACGGTGTTCAGTATATGATACTCTGAGAAATCTTCGATATGCCCACATCTCAAACGCATCGATTCGTCTTTTGTCAGTCAATGTTTCCGATGCGTAAGTTGGTATGGAGAATATAAGGCTGGATAGCAATCTTAACTTTGTATTTTTTGTAACAGCTGGATTTTTCCACAACTTTCTTCCACTTCACAACCCCCATTGTTAGTTATGAGGGATCCCAAATAGTTGAAATGACCTACAACAGTGAAACCAGCAATTTCATTTTTGTGTGACATATCTTCGTTACGACTAACAATCATTACTTTGGTTTTCGCTCTATTAATTGTCAATCCATAATTTTTGCTAGTGATCTCCAGGTATTCCATAATTGATTCTAGGTCTTGTATTGAAGTTGAAGTATAAGAGTATCATCCGCATATCTCAGGTTACTTAGCTTTTTTCCACCGATTGTCACACCCCCACTCCAGCCATCCAAAACAGACCTCATTATATGTTCACTAGATATGTTAAATAGTAAGGATGACAGAATACAGCCCTATCTGACACCGGCTTCTACGTTAAAGGAATCGGAAATAGAATTATTCAGTTTGCTTTTTCACACAGAGATCGGATAAGGTTTACAAGATGTATGGTATTCTCATGCTGATTAGAGTCGACCAGATTTTGTTCCACTGTATGCAGTCGAAAGCTTTAGAGTAATCTATAAAATAGATAGAGGTTGTTATTTGGAATTCCCTGACTTTTTCTATTATCTGGCATATGTTGAGAATTTGTTCTCTGGTCCCTCTTCCTGGAATGAAGCCTGTTTGTTCGGTAGATAGTAAAAAAATGTTGAGTCTTTCATTTAGAATTCAGAGAAACACCTTAGCAGTGTGTGACACTAGAGCGATTGTTCTATAGTTGCTGCAATCCAAAGGGGATCATTTCTTATGCAAGGGTATAAATGGAACTTCGCACCAGTCTTTCGGCCAGCTTCTAATCTTCCAAACCACATTATACAGTTGATGTAGCATAGTCACGGCGGTTTCTCTCATCTTCTTTATTATTTCCGCAGTGATTTCGTCAGTACCTACTGCTTTTCTATTTTTGAACCTTTCAATAGCCTTCCTGACTTCAGATTCAAGAATACATGGCTTTTGTTCTTTTGCGGTTTCTTTGTTGACACTGCAGTCGCCTACTAACTGAGCCACAAAAAGTTCTTTACAGTAATCCTTCCAAACGCCAATAATTCCAGGCATGTCGGTGACTGTTCTACCTTCCTTATCTCTGATTATTTGTGTTTTAGGTTTGAATTCTTTAGATAAGTATTTTACCTTTTCATAAAGTCTTTGTGGTCGATGGTTCATAGCAACTGGTTCTAGCTCCTCAAATATATTATTCAAGTATGCATTTTGATTCGTTTAAAAGCCACCTTGATTTTTTTATTGATTAATCTGATTCTATTAAAATCATATTTCTTCTTGTTTCTGTAAGCTTTAGAGTATAGTCGGTCATCCAATGTTTTTGAGGGTGTTTTTGTATTTTTGCCGAGCATTCTGTAGCAGCATTTGTCATCTACTTCTTAATACCTGTCGACGTTTTGTCTGTATCTTTGATGACTTCCGGAATGTTATAGTTGATTATTGTTTGGAAAAGAGTACTGCCTGACACTGTAATTCTCTTGTTGTTGTTTTTTTAGGGGTGGCTAATTTTATTCTCATATGAGCCTTTAATAACTTGTGATTTGAAACACATACCGCGCCTGGGCGGGATCTTACATTGAATATAGATGACCTCCATCAATCTGATTTTTATAGTGCCCGACCGGAGACACCCACGTGGGAAGTCGTCTTGGATGATGATGTCCGTATTAAGGACAACCCAAAGTTAGTTCTTGTTTTTAAATTAAAAAACCGATACAACTTCAGTAGATTTACTTGTAAAATTGGGAATAACGAATAATTACTAAATCTTTTACTTATTAGGAATATTAATGAATTAGAAATTGACATTTATAAAAAACATACCGTAACGGATCGATATATAATATGTAAAAAATTATTTCATTGTAAACAACATAGACTTGCCGCAACACAGTTTTTGGTTTATCGTTTATTCATTTTTCTCTTAAAAGAAGGTAGATAGAGTCGTATTGAGAATATAGTTAAGTTATGTCCAAAACTTAACAATCAAATTAATAAATAGAGATAAGTTTAGGCTAAGTATTCATAATTCGACATTTTTTAATGATGAGCAAAACTTGATGTGTTTCAATACCATATAATCCAAAATATACTAGAGGACTTAATAAGGTATTTAATAACGTAGGCTCTACAATAGTTTATAAGTCATCAGACAACTTAGAAAATATCCTAGGAATTCCGAGAAATTAAACCCGCCAACGTGAAAGAAATGAAATATACGAGATAAGTTGAAATGCTGGTAACACACAAAACATACGAGGTGGATTAAAAAGTCTTGTGAAAAATATGGTAAATAAGATTTTTTAGAGAAACAATAATTTATTTTTCAACATAATCTCCACTAAGCTTAATACATTTGGTCCAATGAGGTTTCAATTTTTATATTCTCTCAGAAAAAAAAAATGTTTCGCTTTCGTAATACTCGTTTATAGCACAGGCTTAAGAGGAAAATTCTTTTCACCAAGCCAACTTTTGAAGTTAAGAAACAAAAAAAAATACTTGGGGCCAAATCTGGAGAATAGGCTAGGTGGGAAACTATTTCGAAACCCAGCTCGTGCACTTTTGCACGATGCGCGAGCAAGCGTATTGCTCTGGTAAAGGAGCACTTTTTTCGCGCTAATCTTGGTCGCTTTTACTTCTACTTACTATGCAAATGGTCCAATAACGTTGAGTAATAACAGTCACTGGCTGTCCCTTTTCCAAACAGTCAATCATGATGATACCCTGTGAGTCTCAAATAGAGTTGGCATCACTTTTCCCGTCGATAAAACGGTTTTCGCTTTTTTTCGGTGCAATTGCATCTTCGCCAATACGCTGTTTTAGCTGCTGTTTTGTCTCCGAGGTGTAATAGCGGATCCACGTTTTAGTCTACAATCACAGAATGATGCCAGAAGTCCTTCGCATTACACTGTAACCTATCTAAATACGATTTTGAAATGTCCTTCCTCGTGCGTTTTTGGTCAAGTCAATATATTCTCGAATCATCACCCTAAACAAAAAAGAGGGATAATAAAAACTTTAACAGACCGACAATCCGATTATTCCAACCAAAACATCTGCCAAATGAATTAGAACATCTAAGAACAGCCTTACAGTGCAACGGTTACTCTCGGCAAAAAATAGAAAGAGCCATTCGTCAGAATAAAACGATAAAAACTGACAGCAAAGACAAACAATCCACTGGATGCCAAAGAGTTGTCTTGCCTTTTGTGAAAAATGTAACGAACCGCATTGGAAAATTGCTACGTCGGCACGATATTAATACCACATATAAGCCAACACGGACAATAAAACAAAGTCTAAGATCGGTCAAAGACCAGAGTGATCCACTTTCCACTGCAGGCGTATATCGAATTCCATGCAGCTGTGGTTCAGTCTATGTTGGTACAACGAAACGTACACGACTAGCTGAACACAAAGGGAGTTGCCGACTAGGACATACAGACAAATCTGCCGTAGCCGAGCACACGTTGACCCAGAAAGACCACAAAATACTGTTCGACCAGACTCAAGTTCTAGCCAACGTATCGAACTACTATCCGAGGTTATACAGAGAGGCTATTGAAATCCACAAACACAAGTGGAATTTCAATAAAAAAGACGAAGGGCTTAATCTCAGCAAAACTTTGACGCCCGCATTACGATAAACAAAAACCTTAAGAAACAGGGAAATGTCGCTGGCGCTTGTCCAAATGGCCATGCCTACTCCGGATCACACGAAACCAGACAGCGCTACATCGTCGAACACAGTTATTAGTGAACATCCAAGAAGAAACCTTCTACCAATACCACATCGCCTTTGAAAATTAATACCTGGAGAACACGGCCTCAACTCCCGAAAGAAATCCATATTATTATATATTCGTTCATAATAGATACCTATCATGTCATCAATCTCACAAGTCTCAATGGGACGAGCTTCGATCACGGTACTATGAATCTTATCGACCATACCTTCAGGCGAAACCACAATCGGGCATTGCGAACGTTTAGTACCTGCAGTACTCCTACGGCTACGTTTAAATTCATTTATAAAATAATAAATGGTCTAGAGTGCTGGTGCAGGGTCTCTTTGAACTTCCTTTCCCTACAGTTACTATCTGGGCTGTAATCCACTCGGCTTTATCCATTTCTTCGAAACATGTAACACCGATCACTCACGATAGCTACCAACAAATAACTGCACGTTCTTTATGTTTGAAACTTTGAGCACAACACTTACCAACAGTCATTCCTTAAAAAAAATTGCCCGCCATTTTGTAAAAATTTACCACACTTATCAGTCCACCCTCGTATGTTGGGCAAACAAAACGTCTATTGAAATAAGGTTTAAAGAATATTTAGCTCATTTGAGGTACGATACATCCCAAATATCAAGCTTTGCTGAAGATGCCCTTGAGCTGGAAATTATTGGGCGCATACGAAAGTATTGGTGCAGTCTGTCAAGTAAGAACGTGACAGCTCGTATTCTTGAAAAAATGCGTTTCAAAAAATTTTTTGCCATCAATGTATTCTTTAGTGTGCTAACAACGGCGCAATTACTTTAGTCAGTATATAATAAACTAGCCGTGCCCGCGGCTCCGCTCGCGTGGACTTGATTCACCTTTATCGTCACTGCTTATTCGTTATGTTTATATTATTATATAGCTCGAGGGGCCTTAGAGGCCCATGGCTTGGTTGCATACTTGTCTCCACTTCTTTTTGTCTCCTGTTAGCTTTTCTCAGTGCGAGATTTCCTTCAACTCCGGATCTTGCTTTACTGCCTGAATCCATGTAGATCGAGGTCTACCCTTGCCTCTTCTTCCAACCACTCCTCTTATTAGGGCTTGCTTTGCTTGTCTTTCTTCCTTCATCCTTGCCACGTGTCCCAACCATCCTAATCGCTGGCTTATTATGATTTGGCTTATAAGGGGTTTCATATATAGACATTTTAATTCGTAGTTTGTTCTTCTTCTCGACAGTCCCTCTTCTTTCCTTCCTCCGTAGATTCTTCTCAAAGCTTTCCTTTCCCACACCTCCAACGTCTCCTTTTCTCTTGCATTCAGTTTCCACGTTTCGTGTCTATATATCACCGTAGGTCTGACAACTGTTGTATATATTCTTTCTTTTGCTTTTCTTGATATATTCTTTGATTTCAATATTGGATTCATTGCCCCCAAGCATCTCTGTCCTTTCGCTATTCTTTCTTGTATCTCTGTCCTTTCTTGTCCACTCTCTGTTTTTGTTACCCCCTGATAATTAAATTTGTCTACTTTTTCAAACATATATCTTTTCACTAAGTTGTTTATTATATCTAAACTTTCGTTGTTTTTATTATCCTTCTTCTTTGTAATTTCCATGTATTTTGTTTTTTTTTCCTCATTTATCTTTAGTCCTCTCATCCTTCCCCTTTCTTCTGTCCTACTTATGGCTTTTTTGAGATTCTCTCTTACAATCACTGCTACATCATCCACATAGGCCAAGCATTGGCAGGTTTGTTGGTATATCGTTCCATTTGTTTTTATTTCTGACTCCCGGATTATCTTCTCTAGTACCAAATTAAATAGACATGTCGACACTGGTTCCCCCTGTCTTAATCCTCTCTTCACCTTAAACTTGTCTGATACTTTGCCCTCAACCAACACTCCATTTTCTGTGTCATTCAGGGTCATTCTCACCATGCGAATCAATTTACTTGGAATTTTTAGTTCTTCCATTATCTTGTAGAGACCTTCTCTATTTACAGAGTCATATACTTCTCTGAAATCCACAAAGACTAAGTGTAGTGCCAAATTTTGTTCTAAGCTATTATCTTGGATTTGCTTAATCGAAAATATCTGGTCTGTAACCGATCTATTTTTCCTGAATCCACACTGGTACTCTCCAAGAATAGACTCGGCTTTCTCTGCTAGTCTATTTTTGATAGTCAACACTACTATCTTGTACACGACATCCAGTAAGGCTATTGGTCTATAATAAGGACATATAGTTTTTTCTCCTTTTTTGTATATTGGACAAATAAGCGACTCTCTCCCGGCTTACTGGCATCTTTTCTGTTTCCCATATTTCTTGCACCAACCGGCATATTTCATTTTCCATATCTACTCCTCCAGCTTTTATCAGTTCTACAATTTCCACCCGGGGCCTTATTTTTTTGGGTTCTGAGTATCTCTCTTATTTCTTCTTTGCAGGGTTTATTTGTCCCCTCCCGCCCTTCAGTTAATTTTGCTTCCTATTTCTTATTCAACTCATTTTCATCTCCATTTAGTGTTTCTTTAAAGTATTCCCCCCATCTATTCAGTCTTTCTGAGAAGCTTACTGTTAAACTTCCATCTTTTTTCCTACATATTAGCATTTTGTCTCTGTTTATTCCCTTTGTATTTTATAAAAAAAAAACACGTAAATCGGATAAGTAGTTCTTGAGTGCTAAGTGCAGTAATGGATAGACAGACAGACAGAGAGACGTTACGTTTGACATATATTATATTAAAAAAAAAAAAAAAATCATGTAAATCGGATGAGTAGTTCTCGAATGATAAGCACACTAACGGACAGACAGACAGAGAGACGTTATGTTTTATATATATTATACAGATTATTATTATTATTATTATATAAACCTGGTCAGAGAACATATGTATGAATTTAAAAAATCACGTAAATCGGATAAGTGGTTCTCGAGGGATAAACCCACTAACGGACAGACAGACAGACAGAGAGACGTTGCATTTTATATATATTATAGATATAGATTATTATTATTATTATATAACCTGGCCAAAGATTATATGTATGAATTTACAAAAAGACAGGTAAATCGGATAAGTGTTTCTCGCGTGATAAAGGCACTATTGGAAATACAGACAGACAGAGAGACATTGCATTTTATATATATTATAGATTATAGATATTCTCTGCTACAGAATACTGTTCCATATTTAATGGTTTAAACTGTGCATTGCAAGGGAACGCGCTAGCGGCTAACTTTTTTCCGACTTCATTCACTATTTTACGTCACTGCTCATTCCTTATGATACCTATCGTAATAAAATATAGCCTATAACCTGGCCAGAGAACATATGTATGTTTTAAAAAAAAAAGTACGTAAATCGGATAAGTGGTTCTCCAGTGATAAGCGCACTAACGGACAGACAGACAGACAGACAGAGAGACAGAGAGACGTTGCATTTTATATATATTATAGAAGACTGTTTTTAGTCAATCAACTGGTTTATTTATAATTGTGATGACGCGTTTCGCTGTCAATACAGCTTCTTCGGATCTATATTTTACGCTGTCAAGTTAGGTTTATTTTTTATATTATTTCTTAATTATAATATTACACCTATTTAAATTATATTGATAGTATTGGAAAACCCACACAGAAATGGTATTAGGAGAATAAATTCAATAATGGTGAATTGTTTAAATCTACCTAGTCGTTAAGCCTAGTACTTAGAGTCCTTAATCGATTTATTTGCATTGTCTCTAAAAGTTTAGTTTTAAACCTTTGTGTTGGGTACGTAAAATTTTGAAATTCTTATTAAACGTGTGATTCTCTGTTAAAAGATGATTAGCATATGATGAATTAGACTTTCTATGGATGAAACTTTTTTCGTGTTCTGTAATTATTTGTATAAATGTACGTCCAGTTTGTTCTATGTGTGCTTTAGGACATGAACCACATGTTAATTGATATACCCCTGATTTATTATCTTTATTGATTTGCGGTTTGTAGTTTTTGAGATATTTCTCTATAGTGTTGTTTGTCTTGTAAGCTATACACTATAGGGAAATATCTCAAAAACTACAAACCGCAAATCGATAAAAAATCGATAAAGATAATAAATCAGGGGTATATCAATTAACATGCGGTTCATGTCCTAAAGCATACATAGGACAAACTGGACGTACATTTATACAAAGAATTACAGAACACGAAAAAAGTTACATCCATAGAAAGTCTAATTCAACATATGCTAATCATCTTTTAACAGAAAATTACAGTTTTAATAAAAATTTAAAAATTTTACATACCCAACAAAAAGGTTTAAAAGTAAATCTTTTAGAGACAATGCTAATAAATCAATTAAGGACTACAGGTACTTTGCTTAACGGTATATTTAAACAATTCACCATTATTGAATTTATTCTCCTAATACCATTTCTGTGTGGGTTTTCCAATACTATCAATATAATTTAAATAGGTGTAATATTATAATTTATAAATAATATAAAATTGTAAACATTAAACCTAACTTGACAGTGTAAAATGTAGATCCGAAGAAGCTGCATCGACAGCGAAACGCGTCATCAAAATTATAAATAAACTAATATATAAATTGACTAAAAACAGCCTTTTATTATATATGGATTTCCATCAAGTATAAGCTACAACCATCCGAAATCTTAGTGAGATGTCCAATCGCCTTCTGCGTCAATAATCACCTGACATCTTCGAGACATGCTTTCGGCGAGATTCTGTGCATACTACGGCAATGATCTCAAAATTCTTTAAATCTCGCCAGACAACTGAGCCAAACTCCTCGGAGTCTTTCCTTTGAGCTTTCTCTTTACAAGGGATCAAACATTTTCAAGAGGGTTGGCGTCCAGCGATTGTGAGGGCCACTCTAGTATTTTATCGTGTGCCCAAGCGAACCTCTTTGCGATCTGACTTTCGCCCAGCATAGGTTTCTTCAACGTGCTTCGGAATTTGACATCATGAGCACGAAGGTGTTGTCAAATGGTCTCATGGGACACATTCAAACCCGATTTTCTTTATTTTGCCGCTCCTTGACGCAGCGTCAATTTCGGGCCCTGTGAAAATAAAGACACGGTTCATTTTTCTACTTTCAGAGTGACTTTGCCTACCGAGCCACCTTTTGACAAGTCATCAACATTTTTCGTCTCTTTAAAAGTATTTATCTACTTCTTCACAAACGGTACCGACTTTTTAATATATTTAGCTGCCAAGAAATGTGTCATTTTAGGCCCTTTGGATGGGAACAAAGAGAGACTGCCTTGGACCGACCCGGAAACATGCGACTCATTTTGATTTTTACGTGATTTCGACGAAAGTTAGGAATCGACTGATACTTTTACTAAAATGCGTACTAGACAAAGAATATCGCGAACACGTTCTTACTTGACAGACTTTATTATAAAATGTATAAATAGTTTAAATAAAGACCGAGGGCCTATTCTTCCCAGTTCTCTCTACTAGTTACCCAATTCAAGCTGTACCTCCGTCTGTGATTGGTTGGTTCCGTACGTCACAGTTTTAGTACTATATAAATAATCTATTTTTAATTTCGGATTTAAACGGTTATCGTTCCCGATAATGCTTATATGGTTAATAAAACTCACGTCAAGCGCCAAAAAAGTGTTTGGTATAGTGACAACTGTTCCGTAAATGACTAGTAATTATTTTACTAAAAACTGCATTCCTTGTTGATTTCTTTAGAGTATTAGAGTATTGAAGTTAAGCGTCTCTTATTAGTTTCAGTTTTAGTTTCGTCTAATTCAATATTTATGTTATGCTTTTAATTTTGAAGAGAAATTTTCTACAAGAAATAAAATAAATATATTATCCCCAACCAAAGCTTAATGCTTTGTTCAACTATTTCCGTCATAAAACCGATATTTTTCTGCATTTCTGTATCAGACACTACGCTTTTAATTTCGTTCAAGTTTTTTTGTTGTGGTTCTCCAAACCACTTCAGCAATCTTGAAAGAAACGGCTCGCAAAGCAATTCAGCAAAATCTTTCCGGACCGGCTTATTTTAAAAGACTTTAGCCTTTAAACATAAAGGAAGGTCTTGACTGGAACTTTTATTCGATATATTTCGTAGGATGGATGATGGAAATCTAATGCGATTTACTTTTGGTCCAGGGGAATGAAGTTAACTTCTTAATTTTCAATATTACTTATATGTGTGTAATACAATCTGTAGGTGTATTGCAAAGGACGGCTGGAGGAAATATTCCTAGCAATCGGTATTAAGAAATTTTTTTGTGGGCCTAGCATACGTACTGCAGAGAAATCCATAAAGAACTACAGGATCGACACTTGTACACGTGTGAGGAAAAAGCGATTCACGTTAGTCTTGAATGGCTGTAAATTGTACTCAATCGGAAACACAGTGGTGGGCAAATTATTTTTGAGCTAACTGTTTGAAAAGGCTTGTATGGGGAGTCACAAGCTGAACTTTATACGAATGTGAAGTATAGCACGTTGTGTATTTCTAGCATACGCCGCTCTGGTAGAAATTAAGCGGGCTACATCCATAGAACAGTTTTCATGAAAATACTTATAGAATAGACTCAAGTCGCCAACTTTCCTCGATATTTCAATGAATCATGGTTGCTGGCCAGTTCCGGGTCTCCAATCAGGCAAACAGCTCTCTTCTGAATAGAATCCAACAAATGCAGTGTATGTTTGGGAGCAGAGCCACAAACATGGGAGTAGTATTCCATCGTTGGTCGAATTTAAGCTTTATACAGAATTAACAGTTGTTGTGAAGTATAACGCTTTCTAGTTCGAAATAATATTCCCAGTTTTGAGAAGGTCTCTTTGCTATGCTTGCAAGATGTTCATACCAAGACATATTTGTCCAAACTAGCGGCCTGCAAATTGAGTGACGATGCTAGTGGAATGGAGTACCCCGACATAACTATATCAGATTCAGCAACGTTAACTTTTTTAGAAAAAACTGCCGTTAAGTTGAGATTTCCTGCTGTCTACGGATATTTGCATGAGTAGCCGATGTTCGAGCGTTCAAGGTGACTGAAGAGATCAGTGAACCGTCATCTGCAAAGCTATAGATTGGATTCCTGGTCTTTTCCAGCAGAGCGTTTATGTAAATAACAAAGAGAGTAAGAGACAGTATAGACACACCGGCATTGATAGTAAAGGTGTTACAAAGAAATTCGTCGACTGCTCCTCGTAAAGAATGTTTTTCGGGCAACATAGGAGTCATAAACAGAACTTCTCAGACGCACCAGAAGCGCGTAGCTTAGCCAGCAATCTATAGTGCCATACACGGTCGGTGTTCAAGTGAATTGTTCTAAACATGTGTTACATAACTTAGAAGACCTCCTGTTGATCTATGTTTACGAAAGCCATATTGATGGCCGCTAATAATATTGAATCCTCAAAACATTTTAAAAAATGCTGATTTATAGCCTTTTCTATGACTTTCGATATTATTGAAAGCAGTGCGACTTGTAGGTAGTAGAATATTCCCTTTCTGTATGATAGGTTAAAAAGTCTACAGAAAACTGGTGCGCAGTTTTTGAGTACTATGGCAGGTATTCCGTCAGCGCTAGAAGCTTTTTTGGTGTCTAGTTTCATTAAAATACGTTTTACGATACTCTGTCTGAAGACAATATCGGGCATCTTTCACTAAACTATGAGAATAGTAGGTTGTATTTTTCCTTGAAAATCGACAGTAGAATATGAAACAAAGTGAGTTCAGTCAAG
Source organism: Pachyrhynchus sulphureomaculatus (assembly GCA_019049505.1). Lineage (NCBI taxonomy): Eukaryota > Metazoa > Arthropoda > Insecta > Coleoptera > Curculionidae > Pachyrhynchus > Pachyrhynchus sulphureomaculatus. The sequence goes on from CM032453.1 coordinate 116,958,221, forward strand.
TTTGCTTTCTCAACAGGTGTTGTTGCAATAGAATTATCTGGCCGTGTGAGTGATGGTATAGTGGATTTGGTGCAGTTTTGACTAACTGCCTTAGCAACTAACAAAAAAACCTGGAATTGTTAGGGCAAGCAAGAAGTTTGTTTATAATTCATTGATTGCGTGCCTCCTTGGTTTCTTCGATAATTTCTTTACATCTGTTCCGGGCACGAACAAAGATGTTACGATTTATGACGTCAGGATTTTCACGCCTTCGTCGGTAGGGAAGATGTTTAGAAGCAACAACTTTTTTGCATTTTCAGTCAAACCAAGGCTCGCCGTTGGAAGTGGATTTCTTCAAAAAAGGAATGTAAGTATCCGTACCAGATAAAATAATATCGAAAACCTCTTTAGCGAAGTCATATGGTCGTCGGATCAAAAGCAAACGTCTAACCAAGGGGAAGCTCGAAAATATTCCATGAGATCTTCCCATTTAGCAGATTTGTTGTGCCAAATCTTTGTCTTCTGGATATAACTAAATTTTGAATTCTGAATATAACTATTGTCTTGCTTATAAAAAATCCTTACGTTGTTTGTTGTTTAAAAATACTCTGAGTGGCCTAGAGCGTAAAGAATGTAAACCTGTCTATATTTCTTATAGGGAAGATCTTTTTTGTCCTAAAACTTTTCAATTTTATATTTAAATTTTTCCACAATATCTCACTGTCAAAATACCCAAGGTGTACTTGTCTATTATGTTCTGGTAAGGACAGTAAGATTTATTACTATGGTATCCGAATAGCATGGCAAAAAATGAACATTCTCGCAAGCATTAAAACACCGTACCAAACTGTTAAAACATCAACCGATGATGCTACCAAATTGTGTTGGACCTTACAAATAAAGGGTGTTTTTTATAGAGGTATAGAACTTTGAAATGGAATAAAACAAAGATGAATTTTTTAAATTGACATGAAATTTACTTTATTCGAAAGATAATCTTCTGGCATTATAATTTAAATATGACTTCTGGCATATGACCGCCACGGCTGGTTCGGACGTAGTCTAATCTGAAGGTCCAATTTTCGATGACTTTTTCCAACATTTGTGGCCGTATATCGGCAATAACGCGGCGAATGTTGTCCTCCAAGTGGTCAATCGTTTCGGGCTTATCGGCGTAGACTAGCGACTTCACATATCCCCACAGAAAATAGTCTAGCGGCGTTAAATCGCACGATCTTGGAGGCCAATTCACGGGTCCGAAACGTGAAACTATGCGGTTACCAAACGTTTCCTTCAATAAATCAATTGTGGCACGAGCTGTGTGACATGTTGCGCCGTCTTGTTGAAACCACAGCTCCTGCACATCATGGTTGTTCAATTGATGAACGAAAAAGTCAGTAATCATGGCTCTATAGCGGTCACCATTGACTGGCATCGTTTTTAAAGAAGCACGGACCAATGATTCCACCAGCCCATAAAGCACACCAAACAATCAGTTTTTCTGGATGTAACGGTGTCTCAACATACACTTGAGGATTATCATCACTCCAAATTCGGCAGTTTTGTTTATTGACGTATCCATTCAAACAAAAGTGAGCTTCAACGCTAAACAAAATTCGGATCAACGGCAATCTTGTTTTGGGCCCATTCACCGAATCTACGCCTAGCTAGGTGATCGTGTGGCTTCAATTGTTGCACGAGTTGGATTTTGTAAGCAGGATCTTTCCGCAAAATTTTTCATAAAGTGGATGGACACATATCCAATTCCTGTGCACGATGGCGGATAGACTAATTCGGGTCTTCCTCTACGCTACGCTCTACAGCAGCAATGACTTCTTCTGTACGCATTGTACGACGTGTCTGTGGATGCGTATTATCATTTAGAGTAAACGTGGTGCGAAAACGTTCCATAGTTAATCGAATTAATTGCTCCGATGGACGATTATGTTGACGGTAAAATGGACGTAGTGCGCGATATGTATTTCGAACAGAACCATGATTTTCAAAATAAATTTGCACAATTTGGAAGCGTTGTTCAGGCGTCAGTCTATTCATGTTGAAATGCCAAACCAAACTAAACATAAATCACTTGACAGCTGACAAAATGGCCGCCAGTTAAAAAAGTGTTGCCAACTTAAAGTTTTATACCTCTATAAAAAACACCCTTTATGTTAATAATTGCGTTTAAAAATATGACTTTATACCACAGCTGTAACACATTGATAGAGCAATCATAATTCTATGATCATTGATAAACCTAGTACAAACTATTTCTCACATATTTCTTAAATTTATAATCTGCTAAGTGCCAAAATTTTATAGAATTTTTTTGTATGCGTCCGTGCAATTGAAGTTGACAATCATAATTGTTAATTTTCTTTGAATAACCTATACTATCTAAATATTTCCAAAAAAAAATCATTTTTATGAATTTTATAGAATCCAAAATCAGTGAACATCCATTTTTTTTTAAATTCCTTTTTTGGTATAGATATGTCGATGATATTTTAGCCTGCTTCACAGGAACAGACAACTCAAAATATTTTGTGATTATATAAATAATTTACATACTAACATAAAATTCACTACAGAAGAAGAAAATAATAATAGCATAAACTTTTTAGATTTAACTATAACAAAGAATAATTATAAACATACTTTCTCTATTTACCACAAACCATCGCATACTGATACAGTACATAATAAATCATGTCACCCAATCCAACACAAACTAGCTGCCTTTCATAGCATGATCCACAGACTACTATCTATTCATTAAATGAAAAAGATTTTCTTAAAGAACTAAACATAATAAAACGAATTGCAGTAAATAACAGTTATAATGTAGACATAGTCAACAAGATTTTAAAAAAGAAAAAATATAAAAAACATTAGAACTAATTTTTGCTAGACGAAAAATGAATCAAGAACGCTATAGTGTTATTACATACATAGGTGAGACTAGCAATAAAATTAGAAATGTCGTAATCAAAAAAACTAAATATTAATGTAGCATTTAAAACAAATAATACCCTAAGCAAATATATAAAAAATAATAAATCAAAAACAGACAAAGAGCAAAAATCGGGTGTTTATAAACTTAACTGTGAAAATTGCGATTGTACTTATATTGGTCAAACAAGAAGAAATTTAAAAAAACAGAATAAAAGAACATTTTTACATCTTCTATAACTAGTAAATCAGATTCAAATTACGCTAACAGTTTAATAGAATCAGAACATCAGTTTAACAAAAACTTTGAAATTTTACTTGTTGAAAATAAAGGGTATAAATTAAATGTGCTTGAATCTCTAGAAATCAGTAAACTTAAAAATACTAATTATTTGTTAAATGACCAATTAGAATTAAATAATTCACCTCTCTTAAATATATTTCAATAATACCATACTTAATTAATTTTTTACCTATAATATAAATTCTTTATAATAGTACAATTAGGGATTTCCAACATTATTGTATTTTACCTGTAGGGATCTTATATATATATATATATATATATATATATATATATATATATATATATATACATACATATACATATATATATATATATATATATATATATATATATATATATATATATATAAATATTTTTGACGTGTTCTTGGAATTATATCATTAAAACTATTCTTGGATCTGTTATATATTTATTGACGTTTCGACCTTCGGAAGAGGTCTTCTTCGAAATTTGCTGTAAAAGATGACATTAGAAGAATTAAATATAGGTAAGTAATTAATCAGTTTGTTGTGTATTTCGGGGTTAAAGTATATTTGTAGCTTTTCGTAGTTTTTAATTTAAGACACTTAACTGTATAGATTAATGAGGGCCTTACCTTAGAAAGTAGTTCATTGTGTGGGTTGTTAATTTTCAATCACTGTCAAAATCACATTTTTACTTTCTACAAAC